>CM077918.1:354962711-355322711 GCA_039797435.1 Crotalus adamanteus | reverse complement strand
GTGCGATGATCAATAATAATAGTAATAGTAATAGTAATAATAATAATAATAATAATAATAGGAAAACATTGTTGAGAATGAGAGGGTGAAGATCTTGTGGGACTTTCGAATACAGACAGATCGCCATTCGGAACACAATACGCCAGATATCGCAGTTGTAGAGAACCGAAGCGTACAGCTGATAGATATCGCTGTACCAGGAGATGCCAGAGTCGAAGAAAAAGAACTGGAAAAAATTACGAAATATCGCGATCTGGCCATCTAAACTGCGCGATTATGGATGAAACGTGTAACAGTGACACCCATTGTCATCGGGGCACTGGGAACTATGTCCAAAACCTTTGCAAAATACATCTAGAAACTGCAGCTTCCTGCAATAACTCCAGCAATGTTACAAAAAACTGTGCCACTTGGAACATCTTATATTTTAAGGAGGTGCCTGGTTGACACCTAGGATGCTGGTAGCAACCCGCATCAGCCATTAGCACCATCAATTTGAATGTTCAGTTGACTGAGGTTCATGTTTAATGAATAAAAGATAATAATAATAATAATAATAATAATAATAATAATAATAATAATAATAATAATACACCCACTCATTGCCAAACAATTCAACAATATACTACAAGGAGGAGAAATTGAAAAGTGGCTAACAACTGGGAAAACCTACCTAATAATGAAAAATCCAACAAAAGGGGCAACACCAGGTAACTACAGGCCAATTACCTGCTTACCAACAACATTCAAATTACTAACTGGTGTGGTAGCTGATGCAGTACAACAGCATCTAGTTGAAAACAATCTCTTTCCACCTGAGCAGAAAGGAAACCGCCCCAATAGCAGAGGAACAAAAGATCAACTCCTAATAGACAAAATGATCTTGGAAAACTGCAAGAGAAGGAAGACCAACCTGAATGTGGCATGGATTGACTACAAAAAGGCATTTGACTCTCTGCCACATGATTGGATAATAAAGTGCCTAGAAATAACAGGAGTCAGTAGAAATATCAGAAAATTTGTGCAAAGATCGATGGCACAATGGAAGACACAGTTGCAGATCAATGGTGAAAAGCTGGGAGAGGTTAATATCAAGAGAGGAATATTTCAAGGAGATTCATTATCACCATTACTATTTGTTATTGCACTGTTTCCTCTGTCAACAATACTGAATAACTCAGGACATGGTTATCAAACATCAAAAACATCTGCTAGACTATCCCACCTCCTTTACATGGATGATCTGAAGCTGTATGGAAAAACATCATCTGAAATAGAATCGCTGCTCAACACTGTCCGTATATATAGCCAAGATATTGTAATGGAGTTTGGCTTGGACAAATGTGCCACACTTACTATCAAACAAGGAAAAATAGTGAAAACTGAAGGAATCAAGATGCCCCACGAAAATAACATTAAGAGTCTGGATGAGGAAGAATACTACAAATACTTGGGTATCCTTCAAGCTGACAACATCAAGCACACTGAAGTCAAGAAAAAGATTAGAGGTGAATACATCAAGAGAGTGAAGAAGATCTTAAAATCCAAACTCAATGGAGGAAATACCATAAAGGCAATCAACACCTGGGCAATCCCAGTCATTAGGTACACAGCTGGAATAGTGGACTGGACTCAAGCAGAACTAAAAGCAATGGATAGGCAGACCAGAAAAATAATGACAATGAATCACGCCCTTCATCCACGCAGTGACATTGATAGACTTTATCTACCAAGGCAAATAGGTGGGCGTGGAATGCTACAAGTACATCAGATGGTTGAAGAAGAAAAAATGGCTTTGGAAGAATATCTGAAGAACAATGATGAAGATGCACTGAAATTAGTATATCAGGAAGGCTTACTGACTACTGGAGAGACCAAACTGGCCTACAAGAAAGACCAAATGAAGAACAGAATAGAGGCATGGGAAGACAAAGCACTACATGGCCAATACATTAAAAAAATAGCTGGGAAAGCAGATAATAATAAAACCTGGCAATGGCTAAGAGCAGGAAAATTGAAGAAAGAGACCGAGGGACTAATTCTGGCTGCACAAGACCAAGCCTTAAGGACAAATGCATACAAAGTCAAAATTGAGAAGACAACAACAGACAGTAAGTGCCGCCTATGCAAAGAAGCTGAAGAAACAGTGGACCACTTGGTAAGCTGTTGCAAGAAGATTGCACAGACTGATTACAAGCAGCGGCATGACAAAGTAGCAACAATGGTGCATTGGAAGATCTGCAAAAAATATCATTTGCCTGTAAGCAAAAACTGGTGGGATCATAAAATAGAGAAAGTCATAGAAAATGATAAAATTAAACTGCTCTGGGACTTCAGAATTCAAACAGACAAGCACCTGCAACATAACACCCCAGACTTAACAATTGTCGATAAGAAAGACAAAAAAGTCTGGATAGTGGACGTGGCAGTGCCTGGAGATAGCAGAATAGAAGAGAAAGAACTGGAGAAGATAACAAAATACAAAGACCTACAAATAGAAATAGAAAGACTGTGGCAAAAGCAAGCAAGGGTAGTACCAATAGTAATAGGCTCCTTAGGTGCAATCCCAAAACAACTGGAGCACCACTTGAACACCATTGGCATTGACAAATTCGCTATTAGTCAATTGCAAAAGGCGGCCTTATTAGGAACTGCTTCCATCCTGCGACGATACCTGTAATACCATCAAACATCTGCATCTGCCTATCCCAGGTCCTGGGTAAGGACTCGATAGGTAGACAAAATGCCAAATCCAGTCTGAACATCTGGCTGACTGTGCGATGATTGATAATAATAATAATAATAATAATGATGTTGGAAGGGACCTTGGAGGTCTTCTAGTCCAACCCCCTGCTCAGGCAGGAAACCCTATACCATTTCGGACAAATGGCTGTCCAGTCTCTTCTTGAAAACTTCCAGTGTTGGATCATTCAACGCTTCTGGAGGCAGGTGGTTCCACTGGTTAATTGTTCTCACTATCAGGAAGTTTCTCCTTAGTTCTAGGTTGCTTCTCTCCTTGGTTAGTTTCCATCCGTTGCTTCTTGTCCTGCCTTCAGGCGCTTTGGAGAATAGCTTGACTCCCTCTTCTTTGGTGCAGCCCCTGAGATACAGGTCTAGAACAGTGATGACGAACCTTTTAGAGATCGAGTGCCCAAAAACTGCCCCTGCCCCTGCCCCGCCCCCACCCCACCCCCACCCCGCCTGCCCGCAGGGCCACTCACCGCCTCCAGGGCCTGCCGCAGATCGCTCAGCAGCGCCATGGCGGGCACGCCCTCTGTCCACGCCCTGCAGCATCAACTGTGCGCGATGGGGCATGAGGGCAGAGTCTTGTCTATGCTGTCTGGCTGCCATGTCGTTGGCTGCACTGCTCTGCGTGGGCCATGCTCAGGGGCGACTCTCCTCCAGGGCGGCTGCTGGTGAGGAGGGGGTCGTGGGCGGAGGCAAGGCTGGGGCAACGGCACATGTGCCCACAGAGAGGGCTCCGAGTGCCGCCTCTGGCACCCGTGCCATAGGTTCGCCACCACTGGTCTAGAATTTTCTGTCTCCTGGCTTGTAGCCCAGTGCCCTAATCACTAGGCCAGGGGTAGGCAACCTTGGCTCTTTTATGACTCGTGGACTTCAACTCCCAGAAGTTAAAGAAGTGTCACTTTGACTCCCAAATTTCACCAATCCTTTGGAGCATGCAATAACGGCGTCAAAGGTTGCCCAGGCTATAGGACAGTGGTTCTCAACCTGTGAGTCTAATTCTATTGGCTTTCAAAAGCCAATAGGAATTGTCCAGGCTGTCTCTGCCCTGCTGAGCCCGCCAAAAGTCCCATTCTGCAAACGGTGCTGCACCAGTTGAGTAGTCCTCGACTTACGACCGGTTGAGTAGTCCTTGACTTACGACCGGTTGGGGATCGCGGCATTAAAAAGGTGGAGAACCACTGCTATAGGGTTTCTGGCAGGCATACATAGTTACAGGTAGTCCTTGACTTACAACAACAGTTTCCGTTGCTAAGTGAGACGGTTGTTAAGTGAGTTTTGCCCCGTTTTTAGGATCTTTCTTGCCACTGTTGTTAAGTGAATCACCACGGTTGTTCACTTGGTAACATGGTCATTAAATGAACGTTGCTCCCCCATTGACTTTGCTCATGACAAGTCGCAAAAGGGGGTCACATGACATCCCGGGGACACTGCAACCGTCATAAGTATGAGTCAATGAGGGAAAGGGAGAGAAAGAGACAGACAGACAGACAGACAGACACTCCAAGAGATAGATCCAGGAGATGATAGATAGATAGATAGATAGATAGATAGATAGATAGATAGATAGATGGATGGATGGATGGATGGATGGATGGATGGATGGATGGATGGATGGATGGATGGATGGATGGATGGATGGATGGATGGATGGATGGACGGACGGACGGACGGACGGACGGACGGACGGACGGACGGACAGACGGACAAATAGACAGACAGATAGACAGACAGATAGACAGACAGATAGACAGATAGATAGACACTAGACAGATAGACAGGCAGACAGACATAGATAGACAGATAGAGAGACAGACAGATAGATAGACAGATGGACAAATAGACAAACAGACAGATAGATAGACAATAGACAGATAGACAGACAGACAGATAGATAGACAATAGACAGACAGATAGACAGATGGACACAGACAGATAGATAGATAGACAGACAGATAAATAGACAATAGACAGAGAGAGAGAGAGAGAGAATAGACAGACAGATAGAGAGATAGATAGACAATAGACAGATGGACAAATAGACAGACAGACATAGACAGACAGATAGATAATAGACAGACAGACAGATAGACAATAGACAGACAGACAGACAAATAGACAGACAGACAGACATAGATAGATAGACAATAGATAGACAGACAGACAGATAGATAGACAGACAGATAGATAGACAATAGACAAACAGACAAAATGTATTAAATCAATAGTAAATAAAGACATTCCAGCATAGCGAAACTCAACCCAAGGCAACACCTAACAGCGGATGTTCTTGCTGGACACTTGCACCCAATGCATTCACACAACCACTCCACTTGAAGCTTACCCGAGACTTTCAGAATCAAACACCCGGTTCAGGTCACAGTCTATATATCGGCAGCATTTTTCCACAGCTGGGGGGTTAGCCAGGAAAGGCCGTACCTGCACCCCGGCTCTTTCAATCTCTGCTCCATCTTCCTGCCAAGATTTAACCAGGAACACCCCGGTCAGCTCATTGCCGTGTGTGCCGCCAAAGATGGCAATTTTTCGGACGGGGGCATCTTGTAGAATTTGGCCAGGATTCATCCCGCTGGTCGGCTGCCACCAGCCCAGAAGACCAGGCAGGAAACTATTCAAAGGAAATCAAAAGTTTTCACGGCGAGAGGACTTTGGTCTGCCCGGATGGGGGCCGGGAAGTGAAAAACTGAACCTCTTTTCAACAACTTTTTTCAGCTCGTAGAGTTTTTACGCCACACCCTCCCTGCTATATTTGGAGAGTTACGTCTCGAAGCAAACTTGAAGAGAAGCAACTGGAGGTTTTGTTTTTTGTTTTTTTCTTCCCCTTTAGATTCCAGGAGGAAAGAAAATCTACCCCGTTTTATTTCAGGAGTTCGGATGCAAATAATATCAGGGAGTTGAAAAGACGGGGTGGCTTAAAGAATGAGAAGCAGGCCTTGGTTTACAAGCAGAATTTCCATGGGTTAAACAAGGCGGTCGTTAAGTATAATATAATAAAGTTGGAAGGGACCTTGGAGGTCATTCTAGTCCAACTAGAAGTATTAATACCACTCTACAATGCCTTGGTAAGGCCACACTTGGAATACTGCATCCAGTTTTGGTCACCACGATGTAAAAAAGATGTTGAGACTCTAGAAAGAGTGCAGAGAAGAGCAACAAAGGTGATCAGGGGACTGGAGGCTAAAACATATAAGGAACGGTTGCTAGAATTGGGTATGTCTAGTTTAATGAAGAGAAGGACAAGGGGGGACATGATAGCAGTATTCCAATATCTCAGGGGCTGCCCCAAAGAAAGAGGGAGTCAAGCTATTCTCCAAAGCACCTGAAGGCAGGACAAGAAGCAACAGATGGAAACTAACCAAGGAGAGAACCAACCTGGAACTAAGGAGAAACTTCCTGACAGTGAGAACAATTAATCAGTGGAACAACCTGCCTCCAGAAGCAGTAAATGCCCCAACACTGGAAGTTTTTAAGAAGAGATTGGACAGCCATTTGTCCAAAATGGTGTAGGGTTTCCTGCCTGAGCAGGGGGTTGGACTAGATGACCTCCAAGGTCCCTTCCAACTTTACTACTATTACTAGTTATAACTGTGTAAAACCCCCTGTTCAGGCAGGAAACCCTATACCGTTTCGGACAAAGGGCTGTCCAGTCTCTTCTTAAAAACGTCCAGTGTTGGAGCATTCACCGCTTCTGGAGGCACTCAGTTTAATGACCAGGGTTGTTAAGCGATTCGTGGCGGTCGTGGTGGCACCCTGACGATTGTGGGATCGAAATTCAGGCGCTAGGCAACTGGCGTGTATGGTATTGATGAGGTTTGCCCCGTCATGGGGTCACGGGATTGCCACGCGTGGCTTTCCCAGCCAGCTTCTGACAAGCAAAGGCAATGAGGGAAGCTGGATTCGCTGAAGGACCATGTGGTTCAATTAGCATGGCAGTGATTCACTTAACAACGGTGGTCAAAAAAAGGCCATAAAATCGGGCACGACTCACTGAACAACTACCTTGCTTAACAATGGAAAACCGGCTCCCAATTGTGGTCACAACTTGGGGACAATCTTTATCTATCTATCAACTCTGTCGGCCTGTCTGATCTATTTATTTATCACCTATAATCTATCTATCTATCCATCATCTATCCATCATCTGTCTGTCTGTCTGTCTGTCTGTCTGTCTGTCTATCTATCTATCTATCTACCTATCTACCCTCTCTCTTTCTATCTCTCCATCTATTATTTATCTATCAATCAATATCTATTTATCTATCATCTCTCAATCTGTCATCTTTCTATCTATTATCTATCTATCTGTCTGTCTGTCTTCTATCTATCTATCTATCTATCTATCTATCTATCTATCTATCTATCTATCTATCTATCTATCTCTTACCCTCTTTCTCTTTCCATCTAGTTATTTATCTAAATATCTATTTATCCATCATCTATCAATCTGTCATCTTTCTATCCTTTATTATCTATCTATCTATCTATCTATCTATCTATCTATCTATCTATCTATCTATCTATCTATTTTACCCTCTCTTTCTATTTATCCATCTACTACGTATTTATCTATCTATATCTATTTATCTATCATTTGGTCTGTCATCTTTCTATCCTTTATCCTTTATCTTTCTCTCTATCTGTCTGTCTGTCTGTCTATCTGTCTATCTATCTATCTATCTATCTATCTATCTATCTATCTATCTATCTATCTATCTATCTATCTACCCTCTCTCTTTCTATCTCTCCATCTAATATTTATCTATCAATCAATATCTATTTATCTATCATCTATCAATCTGTCATCTTTCTATCTATTATCTATATCTGTATGTCTTCTATCTATCTATTTATCTATCTATCTATCTATCTATCTATCTATCTATCTCTTACCCTCTTTCTCTTTTCATCTAATTATTTATCTAAATATCTATTTATCCATCATCTATCAATCTGTCATCTTTCTATCCTTTATTATCTATCTATCTATCTATCTATCTATCTGTCTGTCTGTCTGTCTGTCTGTCTGTCTGTCTATCTATCTATCTATCTTACCCTTTCTTTCTATTTATCCATCTACTACGTATTTACCTATCCATATCTATTTATCTATCATCTATCAGTCTGTCATCTTTCTATCCTTTATCCTTTATCTTTCTCTCTGTCTGTCTGTCTATCTGTCTATCTATCTATCTATCTATCTATCCATATCTATTTATCTATCTATCATTTATCAGTCTGTCATCTTTCTATTCTTTATCATTTATTTATCTTTCTATATCTATCTCAATCTATCATCTATGACAGGGATCCCCAATCCCCAGTATTGGGCCACGGCATGCCAGCAACCGGTCCGCACAAACAAGCAAAGTATCCCATCTGTGGGATGCAGGCAGCACATAAAACCACACACCCTCTGGTCCACGGAAAGACCTCTCTCCACGGAACCGGTCCCTGGTGGTGCCCAAAAGGCTGGGGACCTCTGATCTATGATGATAAAAATGAGCACAAAAGAACTTTCTCTCACTTTGCAATTTGACTTTGCACAATCACGAGGGAGCTGAATGGGTCCAGAGGTCTAGAGAAATATGCTGCCACACTAATAATGTGTCACGTGTGTTTGTGTGTGTGTGTGTGTGTGTTTGCGTGTGTCAGAGAGAGACAGAGAGAGAGACTGAAGACTTTTGTGCCAAAGCCACCCCTTAAAAATGAAGCCAAACAGCACCTAAGTTTCACCTGTGACTTTCCCCACGACTTTGGGGGAACGACAACGGAGCACCCCCCAATCCCAGCCCTGGCGGGCAAAAATACACACAGATTGCAAGCTAAAGTGGGCCTGATTGCACAACTCACGTTTCCCCGCCCCCTTGGAGTCAAACGCTGTTGCTTGCTGTGCCCTCTCGCCCCGAGGACAAGGAAAACACACAACTCAGCAAAAAAAAAAAGGAGAGGGGAAACAATTCTTCCATTGTTTTGCCCGATTGCCCTGGGAATCGCACAAATAACCTGCATATTTTTCAACCCGCGGCGAAAGAGTGAATATTTGAAAGTTTTGTTTTCCCTCTCTTCGCAGTATGGAGCGGGGACTTTTTTTTAAAAAATAAAAAAATAAAATTGAGCATACTGTGCATGGCGTTGGAGGCGTAACACGAAAAAGCGGAGCTCAGGATAGTGCCCTGGGAATCTCCTGTATAAAATAAAACAGTCCCTTTAGTTGAGCTTGACCTCTGATGACTTCAAGGTCACCACCTTGTGGGGGGGGTTTCAGCCACATATTACAAGTACAGTGAGTCCTCGACTTACAACAGTTCATTTAGTGACCGTTCAAAGTTACAACAGCCCTGAAAAAAAAGTGAATTATAATCAATTTTTTTACATTTACCAACTGCATTGACAGTTGCAACATCCCCGTGTTCAGGGGATCAAAATTCAGACCCCTTGGCAGCTGACTCGTATTTATGACGGCTGCAGCGTCCCTGCGGTCGCGTGATTTACATTGGGACGCTTGGCAACTGACTCATATTTATGACGGTCACAGCATCCCGGGGTCACCTGATCCCCTTGGGCCACTTTCTGACAAGCAAAGTCAATGGGGAAGCCGGATTCACTTAACGACCGAGTGACTAACTTAACAACGGCAGGGATTCACTTAACAACGGTGGCAAGAAAGGTCGTAAAGTGGGGCAAAGTTCGTTTAACAAATGTCTCGCTTACCGACAGAAATTTTGGGCTCAACTGAGGTCGTATGTTGAGGATTATCTGTATTTATGACGGTCGCAGTGTCCCGGGATCATGTGATCCCCTTTGGTGACTTTCAGACAAGCAAAGTCAATGGGGAAGCCAGATTCACATAATAATAATAATAATATCCTGTGACGCTATCTGTAATATCATCAAACATCCGTGGCAGTGCCTGGAGACAGCAGAATAGAAGAGAAAGAACTGGAGAAGATAACAAAATACAAAGACCTACAAATAGAAATAGAAAGACTGTGGCAAAAGCAAGCAAGGGTGGTACCAATAGTGATAGGCTCCTTGGGTGCAATCCCAAAACAACTGGAGCACCACTTGAACACCATCATCGGCATTGACAAATTCGCCATTAGTCAATTGCAAAAGGCGGCCTTACTAGGAACTGCTTCCATCCTACGACGATACCTGTAATACCATCAAACATCCATATCTGCCTATCCCAGGTCCTGGGTAAGGACTCGATAGGTAGACAAAATGCCAAATCCAGTCTGAACATCTGGCTGACTGTGCGATGATCCATAATAATATAAATAAAAAATAAAAATAATAAAATTCACCATTAGTCAACTGCAAAAGGCAGCCTTCTAGGAACTGCTTCCATCCTGCGACGATATCTGTAATACCATCAATTCAAACATCCACATCTGCCTATCCCAGGTCCTGGGTAAGGACTCGATAGGTAGACAAAATGCTAAATCCAGTCTGAACATCTGGCTGACTGTGCGATGATCGATAATAATATCCTGTGACGCTATCTGTAATATCATCAAACATCCACATCTGCCTAACCCAGGTCCTTGGGAAGGACTCGATAGGTAGACAAAAATGCCACATCCAGTCTGAACATCTGGCTGACTGTGCAATGATAATAATATAATAATAATATAATATATAATAATATAATAATATCATCATCATCATCATCGTACAGCTGATTGATATCGCTGTACCAGGAGATGCCAGAGTCGAAGAAAAAGAACTGGAAAAAATTATGAAATATAGCGACCTGGCCATCGAAACTGCGCGATTATGGGTGAAACGTGTAACAGTGGTACCCATTGTCATAGGGGCACTGGGAACTATGTCCCAAAACTTTGCAAAATACATCAAGAAACTGCAGCTTCCTGCAATAACGCCAGCAATGTTACAAAAAACTACGCTACTCGGAACATCTTATATTTTAAGGAGGTGCCTGGTTGACACCTAGGATGCTGGTAGCAACCTGTGTCAACCATCAGCACCAGTCAGTTTGAATGTTCAGTTGATTGAGTTTCACGTCATAATAATAATAATAATAATAATAATAGTGGTGGTGGTGGTGGTGGTGGTGGTGGTGATGATGATGATGATGATGATGATGAGGGAAGGAAGCTTGGAGGTCATCAAGTCCAACACCCTGCTTAAACAGGAAACCCTATACCATTTCAGACAAGTGGTTGTCCAGTTTCTTCTTAAAAAGTTTCAGTATTGGAGCATTCACCACTTCTGGTGGCAAGCTGTTCCACTGGTTAATTGTTCTCACTGTCAGGAAATTAATTCCAGGTTGCTTCTCTCCTTGATTAATTTCCATCCATTGCTTCTTGTCCTGCCTTCAGGTGCTTTGGAGAATAGGTTGACCCCCCCCCCCCTTCTTTGTGGCAGCCTCTGAGATATTGGAACTTAACAAGCATGTTGTTAACTTTACCAGTGCAGTGATTCACTTAACCACTATTGCAAGAGAGATTGTAAAATGGGGCAAAGCTCACTTAACAACTGTCTTGTTTAAGAACAGAAATTTGGCACTCAGTTGTACTCATAACTCAAGGACTACCTGTAGATTCCTATTGCTTTCCTTCAGGAGTGTGAAATGTTGTGCTTTTTAAAAGATGTTAAGTCTAATGGAATTCAATAAGCTTGCAACTCTCTCCCACCATTTAAGGTGTAATCAGATTTAAACCTTAGATTTTTTTTCAATCCTTAAATTAATTGTATGTAAGCTGAATGATGAACAACAGGAGCAAAAAATAAGCTGAAGCTGCCAGTTCATTACATCAGATAGATGTTGTTTATTTCAGTTACATCCCTTTTCTTTTTAAAAAAAATTGTAGAAAACCTGCTCAATCATTGATTAAACAAGTTAACTGTATTTGATACTAAGGTACTGTGGCTGCTTACTTATTTCCAAGGCTGTTAATTAACAAACCTCCAACATCAAAGCAGTGGTGAGCAAGTGGAATCATGCAGCCCTGTGAATAAAATAGAATAGAATAGAATAGAATAGAATAGAATAGAATAGAATAGAATAGAATAGAATAGAATAGAATCTTTATTGAGAATAGGATAGGATAGGATAGAATAGAATAGAATAGAATAGAATAGAATAGAATAGAATAGAATAGAATAGAATAGAATAGAAAATATGTAATGTAATGTAGTAGAGTAATGTAATAGAGTAGAGCAGAGCAGAACAGAACAGAACAGAACAATAGAAAATATGGACTAGACTAGACTAGACTAGACTAGACTAGAATAGAATAGGCTAGAATAGAATAGAATTACAGGATAGAATAGAATAGAATAGAACAGAGCCTTTCAACCTTTTCACCCATTGTACCACTTTTAGGATGTGGCAACATCCGAGGACCACCAGTTGCCTAGCAAGGTGTCAAAAACCTGATGACCCCCCCCCCCCAAAAAAGGAAAAAAGTGATAAAGTACACGTAGTCCTTGACTTACAACAGTTCGCTTAGTGACTGTTCAAAATTACAATGGCACTGAAAAAAGTGCCCTCTAAGCCACAGCCGAGCAAGACACCTGCCTGCCCGCCCGATGGCGCTCTTCCTCCTGTCCGAGGTTTTCATTGTTGTGAGCATTTCTGTTGAGGATTGGCAGCGGGGGTGGGGTGAGGGGTGTTTGGTTTTTATTCCCCCCCCCCCATCTGCTGGGTGGTTGCAGCAGGTTTTGGTCACTTCACATGACCCTGGGACACTGTGACCGTCATAAATATGAATCAGTTGCCAAGCATCTGAATGTAAATTACAAGACCCTGGAAATGCTGCAACATTCCAGCTGATCGGCGCTTCTTCTGGGCTCAGCAGAAGCACCAGGATCAGCGCTGAGCTCCAGCTGGAGCCTGGCACTGATCCTGGCGCTTCCGCTGAGCCCTGACAGCCCTGCAGCTCCAGCCGTCTCTCGCTCAGGCTTGTGTGGTGCTGCCACCGGTTCAGCTCATTCCCCTCCCCCGCTACCCTTTTTCTAGGATGGTCGCGTACCACCTGCCAAGTGCCAATGTACCACAGGTGGTACCCGTACCACTGGTTGAAAAGCCTTGATCTACTCTGTTCCATATTCTATTCTATTCTATTCTATTCTATTCTATTCTATTCTATTCTATTCTACTCCATTCCTATTCTATTCCATTCCATATATTCTATTCCATTCCATATAGTCTATTCTATTCTATTCTATTCTATTCTATTCTATTCTATTCTATTCTATTCTATTCCATTCCATTCCATTCCATTCCATTCAATTCCATATTCTATTCTATTCCATATTCTATTTTATTCTATTTTATTCTATTTTATTCTATTCTATTCTATTCTATTCTATTCTATTCTATTCTATTCTACTCCATTCCTATTCTATTCCATTCCATATATTCTATTCCATTCCATATAGTCTATTCTATTCTATTCTATTCTATTCTATTCTATTCTATTCTATTCTATTCCATTCCATTCCATTCCATTCCATTCCATATTCTATTCTATTCCATATTCTATTCTATTCTATTCTATTCTATTCTATTCTATTCTATTCTATTCTACTCCATTCCTATTCTATTCCATTCCATATATTCTATTCCATTCCATATATTCTATTCTATTCTATTCTATTCTATTCTATTCTATTCTATTCTATTCTATTCTATTTCATTCCATTCCATTCCATTCCATTCCATATTCTATTCTATTCCATATTCTATTCTATTCTATTCTATTCTATTCTATTCTATTCTATTCTATTCTATTCTATTCTATTCTATTCTATTCTATTCTACTCCATTCCTATTCTATTCCATTCCATATATTCTGTTCCATTCCATATAGTCTATTCTATTCTATTCTATTCTATTCTATTCTATTCTATTCTATTCTATTCTATTCTATTCTATTCTATTCTATTCTATTCTAAATTCTAATAACCTGGTTGTTGAGTGAATCCGTTTTCCCCATTGATTTTGCTTGTCAGAAAGTTGCAAAAGGGGATCACCAGGAAACGTCACCCGTCATACATATGAGTCAGTTGCCAAGCATCCAAATTTTAAACAGGGGGATGCTGCAATTGTCGTAAGTGTGAAAAATGGTCATAAGTCACTTTTTTCAGTGCCGTTGTATCTTTGGTCAATAAATGAACTGTTGTTAAGTTAAGGACTACCTGTATAGCAACTCTATTCCATTTTTGTCTAAATTTTCTTCCCCTAAAGGCTGAGATTGTTTTAGCTGGACAAATCGTTCCCATTCCTTATTTCATTCAAAACTCAGCAGCTTTGTCTGGAGAAAAGCGCGACTCTAAACAGATTAAAACCATGGAAACCTCTATTCATTCTTGAAACATGTTGGTTGCATCCAAAGGAGATTTAATTCTCACACATGTAGCCAAATCCACTGGTAGACAGAAGGCCTGAAGTTAGCTAAGAGTTACTGTAGATCATTAAGGCCTCATTAATTAAGGAGATGACCCAGTTTGAAGTGACTAACAATTCTTTTAAGCGTGGAATTTTGTGTAGGGCTCTTCACCCTTAGTGTGAGGGATAGACAACAGGAATTCAATCCTGGTCTGTTTGATACGGATTCTGGTCTCTTTAATTTTGGGATATGTAGCTTAAAAGGGAAAAAGAAACACCATTTGAAAAGCGATATTTGGGATATAGGTTATCTAAGTAGATGCATTCACATAATGGTTAAATCCTAAAATGCAGATTTTTAATCAAGGAGAGAAGCAGCCTAGAACTAAGGAGAAACTTCCTGACAGTTAGAATAATTAACCAGTGGAACAACCTGCCTCCAGAAGCAGTGAATGCTCCAACACTGGAAGTTTTTAAGACAGTGGTTCTCAACCTTTCTAATGCCGTGACCCCATAATACAGTTCCCCATGTTGTGGTGACCCCCAACCACTTATACATCACCGGGTGCCAGGGGCGTGGCCAAAGAAAAGGGGGGAAAAATGGCGGACAGCCTTGTTTGGCGACCCCCTTGAAATGGTCGTTCGACCCCAAATGGGATCCCAACCCACAGGTTGAGAACCACTGTTTTAAGAAGACAGCCATTTGTCTGAAACAGTATAGGGTTTCCTGCCTGAGCAGGGGGTTGGACTAGATGACCTCCAAGATACATTATTATTATTGTTGTTGTTATTGCTGTTGTTAGTATTGTTGTTATTGTTAGTATTATTATTTATTGTTATTTATTGTTATTATTATTGTTGTTGTTGTTGTTAGTATTATTATTATTATTATTATACACATATGTTATTTTTCTGAGCCGACTCCCAAAATGTGGATTATAGATAGTCCTTGACCTATGATCCGCAGTTGAGCCCAAAATTTCTGTCGGTGAATGAAACATATGTTAAGTGAGTTTTGCCCCATTTTATGACCTTTCTTGCTATAGTTAAGTGAATTTTCATCCCCTGAGCATTGGGCTGCAATGGTCCTAAGTAGGAAATTTGGTCATAAGTCACTTTTTTCAACGATCTTGCAACTTCAAACAGTCACTAAATGAATGGTTGTAAGTTGAAGACTACGGCTGAAATGCAGCCATTCTCACAGAGGTTGTGGCTTGCTGAAAAAATTGTATTAACGGCCGTTTTTCTCAGCCAGGCACCTCCAAGATGTTCTGGGAAGTAAAATCCCCATAATTTCCATCCACAGGGGCTGTTGCTGGCTGAGAGCGATAAGCAGATGGAGAACGCTGGTTTGAAGACTTTGCTAGCAAATAGAAACTGCAGGGAGAGTCTGTTGTTGTTGCTTTTTTAAAAAAAAAAATAGCTGTATTCATATAACACACCTTAGCAGCTGTGCAGGGATCAGCTTGGGAAGTTTGGTGGATGTTCATCTTTTCTTTTCTTCTTTTTTTTTAATCTTACAAGTTGCACAAACCCATCCTGTTTGTTTAGTTTCACGTTGCCGGGATGGCACAAATCCAAAAAAAGTGGATTAATTCAGTATGCAGGCTGGGTGTCATTGCTTGAATGCAGCCATTGTTTCAGATTTCCTGCAGCCTTCTTTGCATTTTAACTGCAAGAAGATGGGATAACAAGGCAATAAGGAGAGTAATAGAAATAATCCGCAAGGACCATGTAAAAAAAATGTCAGGTTCTCACTTAATAATCGTTATAGGGAGTTGGTGAGGATAAAAAACAGCAGGAGAGAAAGGGAGAGAGGCTATGGGCATGAGGAATTGGGTATTTCTAGTTTAATGAAGAGAAGGACGAGGGGGTGACATGACAGCAGCCTTCCAGTATCTCAGGGGCTGCCCCAAAGAAGAGGGAGTCAAGCTATTCTCCAAAGCGCCTGAGGGCAGGTCAAGAAGCAACGGATGGAAACTCATCCAGGAGAGAAGCAACCTGGAACTAAGGAGAAACTTCCTAACAGTGAGAACAATTAACAGTGGAACAACCTGCCTCCAGAAGCAGTGAATGCTCCAACACTGAGCAGGGGGTTGGGCTAGATGACCTCCAAGGTCCCTTCCAATTTTATTTTTATTATTGTTAACAACCTGCCTCCAGGAGCTGTGAATGCTCAAACACTGGAAGTTTTTAAGAAGAGACTGGACAGCCATTTGTCCGAAATGGTATAGGGTTTCCTGCCTGAGCAGGGGGTTGGACTAGATGACCTCCAAGATCCCTTCCAACTTTATTATTACTATTATTATTATTATTATTAGGGAGGCAGGAATCTTTTCTGATCCAAAATGCATAAAGAAAAGAGGTAAAATGAACCAAGAAGGAATAGTAGGTTTTACAGCCTGCCTCTGAAAGATGCACAGTGGACTGTCTCAAATTAAAAAAAAATCAAAATTTTGGACTGTCTCAAATTTTTAAAAAAGATCAAAATTGCATGGACAGGAATCCAGACACGACTCACCAGATTGTCAAATAAATCAGTGTTTATTTTGGCAAATTTAAGTGGAGGGGGAATTCTGGGAATTGTCCACCCATCTTAGAGCATTCTGGCTAGGGACTTTGGGGATTTGAAGTCCACCCATCCTAAAGTTACTAAGGCTGAGAAACACTGAAAAAAAAAAACCCTGCTCCCCAGAAAAACTACAATTCCCAGCCTGCATTTGGAGCTCCATCACCAGGAAAAGTTCAGATGGACAGGTTTTGCAAACTTTCGCCCACTGACAAAATATTGCTAGAAGCCCCATGCAGAATGTATGTAAGTGGGCAAAAAAGGACTAGGACAGTAGTTCTCAACCTTTTTAATGCCGCGACCCCCAACCGGTCGTAAGTCGAGGACTACTCAACTGGTCGTAAGTCGAGGACTACTCAACTGGTGCAGCACCGTTTGCAGAATGGGACTTTTGGCGGGCTCAGCAGGGCAGAGACAGCCTGGACAATTCCTATTGGCTTTGGAAAGCCAATAGAATTAGACTCTATTCAAGAGAGTCTATTCTATTGGCTTTCAAAAGCCAATAGAATAAAAGGGAGTAGCACAGCTAAGGAAAAGGGGGGAAAAATGGCAGACTGCATTCTTTGGCGACCCCCGTGAAATGGTCGTTCGACCCCAAATGGGGTCCCGACCCACAGGTTGAGAACCACTGGACTAAGATATTTGTTTCTTTTGTTTTTTAGCACTCCTAGAAAAAAAAATTGCTTCTCGTTTTAAGAATACAGGTAGTCCTTGACTTATGACCACAACGGAGGCCAAAATTTCTGTCGCTAAGCGAGACATTTGTTAAGTGACTTTTGTCCCATGTTACAACCTTTCTTGCCTAAGTTGTTAAGTGAATCACTGCAGTTGTTGAGTTAACAACATGGTTGTTAAGTGGATCTGGCTTCCCAATTGTCAGGAGGTCACAAAAGGGGATCATGTAACCCCCGGGACACAGCAACGGTCGTAAGTATGAAAAATGGACCTGAGTCACTTTATTCAGTACTGTTGTGACTTTGAATGGTCACTAAACGAAAAGTTGTAAGTGGAGGAGTATTGGTGGTTTGTTTAACCTGGCCTGAACTATGCTGAGACCAAATGACATCACCTGTGTTGTGACATTAATGGTCACATAATGTGAATGTTGAAAAAAGAGAAAAGTGAACATGAGCTGAATCCTGTTGTCGGCTATGACATCACCCATATGACATCATCACAGTTTATCACCCAGTCTGCCAAGCGTAAGCCAGGATGTGCAAACCAGAATGCCTGGATTCAAACCCAAATAAGCATTCTTGTGGCACAGAGTTCCCTTCAATTGGTGTCCTGCTTAGTGTCCACATTGCTGGACAGTCCCCTCTGGAGTTCCTTTCGCCACCATCCTCCTTGGCGAATCCTCTCTGGGGGCCCAAAGCAAACAAGCTGAAATTACGGGGCCGCCTTTGGCCCACGTTAACACCATTGTTTTTCTTCCTTTGCAGATCTTTTATTTTCTTCTCTTCCTTCTTCCTTCTTCTTTCCTTCCTTTTTCCTTTCCTTTTCCCTTCCTTCCTCTTTCTTTCTTCTATCTTCCTTCTTTCCTTTTCCTTCCTTCCTGTTTCCTTTCTTTCTTTTTCTTTCCTTCCTCCCTCCCTCCCTCTTCTTTCTTTCTTTCTTTCTTTCTTTCTTTCTTTCTTCTTCCTTCCTTGTTTCCTTCCTTCCTTTCCTTCTTTCCTCCTTCCTTCCTGTTTTCTCTTTCTTTCTTTCTTTCTTTCTTTCTTTCTTTTTCTTTCCTTCCTCCCTCTTCTCTTTCTTTCTTTCTTTTTCGCCTTTCTTCCTTGTTTCCTTCCTTTCCTTCTTTCCTCCTTTCCTTCCTTCCTTCCTTCTTTCTTTTTTTCTTTTTCTTTCCTTCCTCCCTCTTCTCTTTCTTTCTTTCTTTTTCGCCTTTCTTCCTTGTTTCCTTCCTTTCCTTGTTTCCTCCTTTCCTTCCTTCCTTCTTTCTTTCTTTCTTTCTTTTTCTTTCTTTCCTCCCTCTTCTTTCTTTCTTTCTCTCCTTCCTTCCTTTCTTTCTTTCCTCCCTTCCTTTTCTCTTTCTTTCTTCGTTTCTTTTCCTTTCCTCCCTCCCTCCCTCCCTCGTCTCTTTCTTTCTCTTTCTTTCTTTCTTTCTTTCTTTCTTTCTTTCTTTCTTTTTCTCCTTCCTTTCTTGTTTCCTTCCTTGTTTTCTTCCTTCCTTCCTGTTTTCTTTCTTCCTTTCTCTTTCCTTCTTTCCTTCCTGTTTTCTTTCTTTCTCTTTCTTTCTTTCTTTCTTTCTCTTTCTTTCTTTCTCTTTCTTTCTTTCTTTCTTTCTTCTTCCTTCCTTCTTTCATTCCTTCCTATTTTCTCTTCCTTCCTTCCTTCCTTGTTCTCTTTCTTTCTTTCTTCTTTCTTTCTTTCTTTCTTTCTTTCTTTCTTTCTTTCTTTCTTTCTTTCTCTTTTTCTCTCTCTCTCTCTCTTTTTCTCTTCTTCCTCCTCCCCCTCTGCCATTTTACTCCTCAGTAGCTTCTTCCTCCCAGAGCCTGAGGAAGCAGGAGTCCTTCCTCATTTTTTCTTTCTTCTTCTTCCTCACCCCACCAATCCCACCATTCCTGCCTTGAGGGCCCTCATGTCCCGGGGATGGTTTCATCAACATCACCATCACCACCACCATCAACAACATTTATTTATTTAAATTTATTGGCCGTCTGACTCCTGTGAACTCTGGGTGGCGCACCAAACTCGAAAGATTGAAAAAGAGTGAAAAATATTTGCGTATCTTTTCCCCCCCCCCTCAGTGGCACCATTTTCCCGCCATTTTTCCTCCTTCCCCACCATCCATCTTGGCTCCTTCCCCTCCTGGACCGCCCTTCGTCTTCTTCCTGATCAGTTCAGATTTAGACTTTCCTCTCAGAAAAGAAAGCAAAGCCTGTCACCTGCCCCAACCATTTTTATTTTCAGAAGCAAAACATTTACATTACTGGGATTATTTCAGATAAGCCCGTGTGAGGAGAGCTTGACAGGATCTGAAGCAAAGAGACAGACAGTCAAGAGAGCTAAAATTATCCTTAAATCGATAAAGGGTCAGATTTTTCTTGACATTTCTCCCTCCAAACTCTAAGCTGTGATAATTTGTGGCTCTTTCCACCATTTTTACATGTACCTGAACCAGAGGCTTCCATCTCTGGTGTTGATTAACCATGGTTGGACAAGGAAACCAGAACTGGGATCAGGCTGCAAAGCCAACAATTGTGGCTTATAAATCATGGGGACTAGGTTTACAGCTTTTGTTAAAATACAATTCTGTCTGTGCTTCTGTCTATCCATAGTAACTACAGAGCCCTTTTGTGAGGGAGATTGGCAGTTTCAAAATTCGATAAATAAAATAAAAAGTATAACTCAATCTATCTTCTATCATCTATCTATCTATCTATCTATCTATCGATAAATCGATTATTTCTCATTTCTCAATCACTTAAAACTTGATAAATAAAATAAACAAAAATCTATCATGACTAGCTATTATCTATCTGTCTGTCTGTCATCTGTCATCCATCCATCCATCCATCCATCCATCTTTATATCCATCTCTCATTATTTTTACCATTATTATTTGTTTATCATTATATATTTTATTTTTATTTACTGTATTTATTTGTCAAATTTAGTTATCGCCAATCTTCCTATTAGAGTGACTCTATCATTGATCATTAATAATGATCAATCATCTATCTTGATCTTTTATTTATATATCATCCATCGTTCATTGTCTTTTATTATCTATTAAATTACCTGTTCCTCATTACTATCATTATCTATTATCTATCATTATCGTTATGAGCGATCTAATATCTGTCTGTTATTTTAGTTTCTTCTGAGTAGCTTACCTCATAGTTATATAAAACTGCAATTATATATATTTTATATGCATATTATATATGTATGTATGTATGCATACGATGTATATTATTTAGCTAAGATATTGAAATTATATATATATAAATATATATATATATATAATATATTTTATAGCAAAATAAATAAATAACTTCATTCTGTAATAACAGCTTTTTTAAAAAAAAAAGTTTAATCACATGTACTTCAGCACTGTTCAAAGAGGTAATACCACCCATTTAAAAGGATGTTTTAAATGTTAAGTTCTCTAAATGGAAAATGTTTGGCTTTTTTTCCAGAAGAGTATCTAAAGTATTTTAGGCTCTAGAGACCAGCAGATTTCTTCTCCTCACCCGTTTCTTTTAGGAGAAGAACACTTTAATATTGAAATTATTGATCCCATAAAAGCCCCACTCTTGCTATGAAAACGAATCATGTTGTTTTAAAAAAAGCCATTATGTTTATGTTGTGAACAGACAAAAATAGTTTTGTACAACTGTATTAGCAAAACAATATAATGTAGTCACTAAATTATTAATTAAACTAATAAAAAGGTAAAAAAAATAAAAATCAAGGCATTTAAAAAGGGCTATGAGCTTTTCCTACAGCATATTGCTGAATATTTTCATGTCTTTGGTGCTCCAAAAGTTGACAAGAGGGTGCAGATTGGAAGAAATCTAAAGAAACAAATCAAAATTTTAATTTGGTGGCAACTGGCATTAGTTTCCCCACTGAAATATCTAGAATCACTTTATTCCCACAATATTATCGAGAGCAGAGTAGGATTGCATGATTAAATAATCCTAGATTCAGTATTTTTAGATAATGGCAACTCAGTGTGTGCAGGAGAGGTCTGTAGTAGGAACTTAAAATGCAATTGCGTTTTTTTTCAGGTGCTGTTATCTAGAAATAAAAACATGAAGAGGAATTTCACTGACAGTTCTTTGATGCGTAGTACAGCAGGTATCCATCTTTTATTGGGGTGGAATTCAGGATAACATAGTTGGAAGGGACCTTTGAGGTCTTCTAGTCCAGGGGTTTTCAAACTTGGCCCTTTTATGACTTGTGGACTTCAACTCCCAGAATTCCTCAGTCAGGCATGCTAGCTGAGGGATTCTGGGAGTTGAAGTCCACAAGTCATAAAAGAGTCAAGTTTGAAGACCTCTGTTCTAGTCCAACCCCCTGCTCAGGCAGGAAACCCTATACCAGTGGTGGCAAAACTACGGCACGGGTGCCAGAGGCGGCACTCAGAGCCCTCTCTGTGGGCACACGCACCGTCGCCCCAGTCCTAGGCCTTCAGCTGGGTTTTATAAAACCTTTTCACTTTAGGCCTCTGCCGCCGTGTGCAAAAAAAAAAAAAAAGGTTCAATCAATCAGTCAATTTCAACTTCTCACGGGAAAAAAAAGATCTTGCAAAGTTGGAATTGATTGATTGAACTTTTTAGTTCTACCCAATCTAACGTTACCACTGCAGCCACGCCCAGCCAATGGGCCACGCCCAGCCAATGGGCCACACCCACCCGGCACCCGACGATGCATAAGTGGGTTTTGGGTTGCAGTTTGGGCAATCGGTCTCTAAAAGGTTCACCATCACTGCCCTACACCATTTCAGACAAATAGTTGTCCAATCTCTTCTTAAGAACTTCCAGTGTTAGAGCATTCACAACTTCTAGAGGCAGGTTGTTCCATTGGTTAATTGTTCTCATTGTCTTGAAATTTCTCCTTAGTTCTAGGTTGCTTCTCTCTTTGAGAATAGAATAGAATAGAATAGAATAGAATAGAATAGAATAGAATAGAATAGAATAGAATAGAGTAGAGTAGAGTAGAGTAGAGTAGAGTAGAGTAGAGTAGAGTAGAGAATAGAATAGAATAGAAATGAATAGAATAGAATAGAATAGAATAGAATAGAATAGAATAGAATAGAATAGAATAGAATAGAATAGAATAGAATAGAATAACAGAGCTAGAAGGGATCCTGTAGGTCATCTAGTCCAACCCCCTACCCAAGCAGGAGACCCTACACCATTTCTGACAGATGTCAGGCCAATCTCTTCTTGAAAGCCTCCAGTGATGAAGTACCAACAACATCTGAAGGCAGTCTGTTCCATTGGTTGATTGTTCTTACTGTCAGGAAATTTCTCATAATTTCCAGGTTGCTTCTCTCCTTGATCAGTTTCCATCCGCTGCTTCTTGTCCTGCCTTCAAGGGCTTTGGAGAATAGCTTGACCCCCCTCCCTTCTTTGTGGCAACCCCTGAGATATTGGAACACTGCTATCCTGTCACCCCAGTCCTTCTTTTCATTAATGCCCAATCCCAGCAACCGTTCTTTATAAGTGTTAGCCTTCAGTCCCCTAATTGTTTTTGTTCGAAAGAGTTATTATAATTTCCAACCAATGACCAGCAAAATGAGTGGAATGAGCAACGTTATTTAAGGTTTTAGGTTGCAGTGCATGCAAAAGGGGATCAAACACCTCCCCTGTTGCATCCTGTTCAGTCAGGGGACAGTTCTGTAATGCAAATAGTCCTGGATTTATGGCCACAACTGAGAACAGAATTTTCATTCATTTTCATCGCTTCTGTCTGATTTTACGATCTTTTTTTGCCATGGTTGAAATGGTTCAGTGCAGTTGTTAAGAAAATCACTGCAGTTGTTAAGTGAATCACATGGTTCTTAAGTGAATTCAGCTTCCCCACTGACTTTGCTTGTTGGAAGCTAGCTGGCAAGGTCACAAATGGGATGCTGCCACTGCTAAAAATACATGCCAGTTGCCAAGCACCCAAATTTTGATCATCTGACCCCGGGGATGTTGCAATAGTTGTAACAATGAGGATTGGTCATAAGTCGTTTTTTTCCAATGGCGTTGTAACTATGGAAGTCACTAAATGAATGGTTGCAAGTTGAGAATTACCTGTATTTCTCCCATTCTCCTCTTCCTATACTTAATTTTCCCTGGGAGAAGAAGTACTGATAAACACGCTGCACGTGGTTTTTAAATTGTGTTAAATCTCTCCCCATTTGCAGGACATCCATGGGGAGCATCAAAAAGTCAAAATGGTGGGTGTGATTGTATCATTAAAAGCCAGACTCTTTTTTTTTTATCTTTGCAACACACATACAAAGGGGGCTGGGACTTCAATCACCATTTTACCTTTTTTAACACCCTCCCACACACATACACACCTTTTAGGGGATGCCCCATCAGAATTTACTCTCCTTACACGGGTGATTGTGTAATCCAGAAAAGCGATGTGCTCAATTCTTATCATATTTTTCATGGGTGGAATAACAAACATTTTATGAGTAGATTTCATGCATTGATCCATATTAATGACAAACTAACCATAACTGTTTGGTTATTAGAATATGCCGGAAAGCAGAAGGGAAGGTGTTAAAAAATGGAGAGCCTTAGCCATTATAACAAACCTTTATGAAAAACTCACAGAGGATTTTTTTCCCCCATTTCTTCCACCCCACTATTATCTCTCCCCTCCTCTCATTTTTCTCTTCTGCAATGACTATCAGACACATTCGTAGACAAGGGATCACGGTCTTTGTGCCATCCCTAAAAACAACTTCACTTTGTGTGGGTTGATTGATGGGAGAAAGGGATTTTCAGCACAAATTCCCAGGATACCTTGAGGGGAATAACAACAATTACAGCTACAACAGTATCAGCAATAAAACAATGTAATAAACCCAAATGGACAACAACCCGCTAATAAAACGTGACCAAACTGTAAATCAGCAATGAGAATAATTATGGAGGGTGTTGAAAATGCCCCAGGCAGATAAGAAAGAAATTTTTGCCTGGTTGCAAAAATGATAACCAGAATGGACACCTTCTCAATAGACATTAATAATACTGATACTATTGAATTGGTAGCATGGGAAGTATAGAGTTCCACTGAGCGAGGAGGCTTTAGTCATCTTTGGTCAAGGTCAGACAGAAATGATAAATTAGGCAGATATATATAAACAAACACTTGGAATACGGCATCCAGTTTTGGTCACCACGATGTAAAAAAGATGTTGAGACTCTAGAAAGAGTACAGAGAAGAGCAACAAAGATGATTAGGGGACTGGAGGCTAAAACATAGAAGGAACGGTTGCAGGAATTGGGTATGTCTAGTTTAATGACGAGAAGGACGAGGGGGGACACGATAGCAGTCTTCCAGTATCTCAGGGGCTGCCCCAAAGAAGAAGGAGTCAAGCTATTCTCCAAAGCGCCTGAAGGCAGGACAAGAAGCAGTGGATGGAAATTGATCAAGGAGAGAAGCAATCTGGAATTAAGGAGAAAATTCCTGACAGTTAGAACAATTAACCAGTGGAACAACCTGCCTCCAGAAGCGGTGAATGCTCCAACACTGGAGGTTTTTAGGAAGAGGCTGGACAGCCATTTGTCCAAAATGGTATAGGGTTTCCTGCCTGAGCAGGGGGTTGGACTAGATGACCTCCAAGGTCCCTTCCAACTTTATTATTATTATTATTAAATCAATTTGTTCGGATTCCAAATGTTTTAATGAGATGCTACAAAGAGTTCCATTCAGATCCTTTTGTATCTCCTGAACGGACGAGATTCCAAATGCGGAGCAGTTCTCCAAAAAGGGATCTACTCCTTTCCGATGAATGAGCTGCACTGTGTCCCTGTCACACCACTGCCACATTCATGCAAATTGCACATTGGGATACCAGGATGCGTGCTTCTGAATATACAGGTAGTCCTCAATTTACAACCACAGTCTTGTGGAAAACGAAAGGACTCTTACGAATTCCAGAGGGTTTTAGCAGAGAGATTTATTGCGCAGGTTCAGAAGCAATAGCAACAATTAATTCTCAATCCCGAGGGCGGGTTCAGACTTCAGTTTTATACCTTCCCTTTTTTTCCCCTCAGGAACAAAGGAATACACATTGAAATACACATTGTAATACATTAGGTTCGTTTCTCATGGGTATACAATGGAGAGTTTGCTACATACATTGTACCCAAGTGCAATGCGCATTAGGTTAGTCACCTACTACTAACACAGCACTATTCCAATAATTATGCAGACACATCATTATTCTAGTGATTGTTCATTATTCCACATTAACAGCTGAGCCCAAGCAAGACAACTGTTAAATGAATTCTGTGTCCCGTTATATGACCTAGCTTGCCACCGTTCTTAAGGAAATCACTGTGGTCGTTCAGTTGGTAACGCCGTTGTTAAGCTAATCTGCCTTCCCCGTGGACCTTGCTTGTCAGAAGGTTGCAAAATGGGATGACCTGACCCTGGGACAGTACAACCCGTCATAAATATGAGTCGGTGGCCAAGCGTCTGGATTGTGATCACATGAGGATGTTGCAATGTTCATAAGTGTGAAAAACGGTCATTAAGTCACTTTTTTCAGAGCCATTATAACTTTGAACCAAAGGTGCTTTTCCAGGAGGCAACTGTTTTTCTTTGAAAATGTTTCTCTTCTCATCCCAGAAGCTTCTTCAGCTCTGACTGGCTGGTGGGGGAGGAAAGGGTTTATACTCCTTGCAGACAGCTGGTCGTTTGCCTTCTTTTGGAGAGTCCTTGAGGCCACCTGTGTCCTCAGGGTCACCCGAGTGGTGCAAATGGGTGTGGAGCCTTCTTGGACCTGCTGAAAGGACTGCGTGTTGTGGAGCTGTGCTTTCTGCAGGACGTTTTCTGCCCTGTGTCCCTTCACTCTTGAACACCATTCCCTGCCCTCCAGTCAGAGCTGAAGAAGCTTCTGGGAGGAGAAGCGAAACGTCTTCAAAGAAAAACAAGAAATTTTAGTTGCCTCTTAAAAAAAGCACCTTTGGGATAACCATGGACCTGGATGACTGAGAATCTCCACAGACATTTAACTTTGAACACTAAACAAGCTGTTGTAAGTCAAGGGCTACCTGTATATATTATTGCACCAAAAGCATTAACAATTTAATAATTGTGTTTTTTATGTTGCCACTTCAAATCGTAGGCTGCCTTCCGGTTCCTCTTTTCAATCAGAAGAAAAGGACCAAACAACCTCTGACATCAAACCCGCTTAAAAATGACCTAAGCAGTAACAATTCAGCTGATCAATTCAATTTCTCAGCCATGCTCGCAGGTGAGTGAGGGGTGGACTGCACATTTTTTGGAAATACACTTTTATTGCAAAAAAAATATTTTTCTAGCCTCGGGTTAAAATTTCGGCACCCAGCAAAATAAATCCCTAGCACAGTGATGGCAAACCTTTTAGAGACCGAGTGCCCAAACTGCAACCTAAAACCCACTTATGCATCATCGGGTGCCGGGTGGGTGTGGCCCACTGGGTGGGTGTGGCCCATTGGGTGGGCATGGCCCATTGGGTGGGTGTGCCTGCGGTGATAACAGCAGACTGGGTGGGACTAAAAAGTTCAATCAATCAATTCCAACTTTGCGAGATCTTTTTTTTCTCGCGAGAAGTTGAAATTGACTGATTGATTGAACCTTTTTTTTTTTTTTTTTTGCACACGGCAGCAGAGGCCTAAAGCGAAAAGGTTTTATAAAACCCAGCTGAAGGCCTAGGACTGGGGCGATGGCACACGTGCCCACAGAGAGGGCTCTGAGTACCGCCTCTGGCACCCGTGCCATAGGTTCACCACCACTGCCCTAGCATTTAAATTATAACTCTTGTAACTTCACACTTTTTTCTGCCTTTTTAACGGTTAAGATTACAGGAAGGAATGTTCTTTAATGTGCTTTCGTATTGATGTAAAAAAAGAGAGAAATTTATCATTTTCTTTATCCTTGAAAAGCCGTCTATGGATATTTCTGCCAGAATTAATTATTGGAATAATAATTAGTTCTATTCTTACTGAAAGGGGAAAAGTGAAAAGTTTCCACCTGGCATTTGCCTCGTGTCTCTACCATTGCATATCTGAAAAATGTAAATGTATAATAGGATAACCATAAATATCACAGCTAACCCAGCTTTTTCCAAAAGGATATTTACTCACATCCCATCCATGCCTTGAATTAAAATTAGAACTGAAAGATTATACGAGTATCATCTTATAAAAGAGGTTTATTTAGATAGAGGGCTGAGTCTATCATGAGTTATTAGCCATGTTTACAGGCAGGTTTTTTTCCCCCAATTTCCAGAAGCTGGGGGTAAACAATATGAAATACAGAATAACAGATTAGGAACCTAATTCAATCTCCTGCTTGAGCAGAAGACCCTATGCTGGGGGTCCCCAACCCCAGGTCTGTGGACCGTCACCGGTCTGTAGCATGCCAGAAACCAGGCCACCCAAACAAGTGAAATCCCATTCAGGGATGCAAGCAGCACATGTAACCGCACCCCCTGCAGTCCGTGGAAAAATGTCTCTCCATGGAACTAGTCCCTGGTGGCCAAAAAATTGGGGGTCACTGCCCTACACCATTTCAGACAAATGGCTGTCCAGTCTCTTCTTAAAAACTTCCAGTGTTGGAGCATTCGCCGCTTCTGGAGGCAAGCTGTTCCACTGGTTAATTGTCCTCTCTGTTAGGAAGTTTCTCCTTAGTTCCAGGTTGCTTCTCTCCTTGATTAGTTTCCACCCGTTGCTTCTTGTCCTGCCTTCAGGAGCTTTGGAGAAGAGCTTGACCCCCCTCTTCTTTATGGTAGCCCCTCAGATATTGGAAGCCTGCTTTCCTATCACCCCCTAGTCTTTCTTTTCACCAACTAGACATACCCTATTGCTGCTATGATCAGCATCATATTATTGTTGTAATGTAAAGTTTAATGGAGTGGCTAGCCGTGGAGAAGGTGCAATTCGTATCTAGAATTTTAAATCTGATCCAGTAAAACAGGGGTCACCAACCCCTGGTCCGTGGACCAGTACCAGGCCACAGCATGCCCCATCCCCATCTACAGGATGCAGGCAGCACACAAAACCATGCCCCCTCTGATCCACGGAAAAAACTCTCTTCATGTAAGCGGTCCCTGGTGCCCAAAAAGGTTGGGGACCTCTGCATTAAAACATTTCATCGTAAGAGGCCTTTAAAAGTTAGACCATCCTTTCCCATCCAGATACCCTCCAGATCAGCGTGCCTGGCGGAGGAATTCTGGGAGCTGAAGTCCACAAGTCACAAAAGGGCCAAGTTTGAAAACTCCTGCTCCATATGATTTATCTCTTTGGATTGGGAATTCTCATCGTTACAGTCACATCTTCTCTGAAGCTCTTCAGATTGGAGACAGCTGCATTAAACTAATGGAAACTAATCAAGGAGAGAAGCAACCTAGAACAAAGGAGAAACTTCCTTACAGTGAGAACAATTAATCAGCGGAACAGCCTGCCTCCAGAAGCAGTAAATGCTCCAACACTGGAAGTTTTTAAGAAGAGACTGGACAGCCATTTGTCCGAAATGGTATAGGGTTTCCTGCCTGAGCAGGGGGTTGGACTAGATGACCTCCAAGATCCCTTCCAACTTTACTACTATTACTATTACTAAAGGAATCACTTATGAATAAATCTGCCAAAACTGGATGGCAGATAAGGCTGTCTGGAAATAGAATAAAGCATAAAGCAGAGGCACCAGCAATGGATCTATTCCCTTAAAGCAATGTTTTGCAACCTCAGCAGCTTTAAGATGTATGGACTTCAACTCCCAGAATTCCTTAGCCTTACTGACTGGGGAATCCCGGGAGTTGAAGCCCACATATCTTAAAAGTTAACAAAATCAAGAAATACCGCCTCAAAACTCAGGTAATCAAAAATTCAGAAGTGGAGCACTACGTCACAAGGAATGTTAACAATGCACATATAACACAGTCCACATTTTCTTTCTTAATATTGGATCAGGACCTGGATTCAAACTGATCATTCTGTGTCCTTTGACTTTTTTCAAGATTTCGGATGGGAAACTGAGAAGCCAGAACCGATCCAACTGCAGAAAACAGTAGGCACCGAGTAAGTAGGTCCCACCTCTTTATATCCCTGAAATCAAATGCATTTCCTGGTTATTGAAATCAATACTGTATGGCTACAAAGAGTCCTTGACTTACAACCGTTCATTTAGTGACCATTCAAAGTTACAACAGCACTGAAAAAAATCTATGACCATTTCTCATGACCTATGACATCTCTCATACTTACAACCGTCGCAGCATCATTGTGGTCATGTGATCAAAATTCAGACGCTTGGCAACTGACTCATATTTGTGACGGCTGCAGTGTCCCAGGATCACGTGATCGCCTTTTGCGACCCTTTGACAAGCAAAATCGATGGGGAAGCCAGGTTTATTTATGAGACTTATATACCGCTTTAAGTGCAAGCACTCTCTAAGCGGTGTACACCAGTAAGCAATGCATATATATTTATATTGCCCCCAATAATCTGGGTCCTCATTTTACCTACCCCGGAAGGATGGAAGGCTGAGTCAACCTTGAGCCGGTGAGATTTGAACCGCTGACCTGCTGAACACAGTCAGCTAAAGTGGCCTGCAGTACTGCACTCTAACTGCTGCGCCACCTGGGCTCATTTCAACTGTTTTACTCATTTTAAAAACTGCAGTGATTCACTTAGCAAGAAAGATTATAAAATGGGGGGGCAAATCCCACTTAATGACCGCCTTGCATAGCAACGGAAACGATGGGCTCCGTGGTGGACGTAAGTCAAGGCTGCTTGTATACTGTATGTAGGTTTTAACTTTCTTCATTCACGGTAATGATTAAACTTTTCCCCACAGCCCAACAGAGCTTGTTATGCCATCTTCTTTGTCGAGGCAACAACACACATCAAAGCCGACAATGCCTCATGCAGGAAGCAACCGGAGGTGGGTGACAAGACATTCTCCAAAAGGAACGTCAATGCACAGTTGAGGTCATCGTTTGTGAGCTTCTGCAACCGCATCCTTTTATGTCCGATCTGCCTTTGTGCCTCTTCCGATTGCTTTTAATTCTCAGATCAGGCCTTTTGCCAGAAATGACAGGGAGGGGAAAAAAAAAAAAACCTTACAAACTGGGTAGGAGGGAGAGCTGTCGGTATGGACAGAGAGAGCATTTGAACCCCAATGCAGATCTCTTCACCCAGCCCATGGCAATTCTACCCTCCTGCCCCTTTGATTCTATTTTTATGCCAGCTTGTTCCGTGTGCTACCACTAGCACAAGGGTAGGCAACCTTGGCTCTTTTACGACTTCAACTCCCAGACTTTCTGAGCCAGCATGGGGGAACTATGGCCCCTTCATGACTGGTGGACTTCAACTCCCAGAATTCCTGAGCCAGCATGGGGGAACTGTGGCCCATTTATGACTTGCGGACTTCAACTCCCAGAATTTCCTGAGCCAGCATGGGGGAACTATGCGGAGCCGGCTAATTAATAGTTGATTCCTTGTCTCTTTGGTTCCTGTGATGTCTACTTTAGGACCATCTAGGATGGGTGGGGAACCATGGCCCTTTTATGACTTGTGGATTTCAACTCCCAGAATTCCTGAGCCAGCATGGGAAACAATGGCCCTTTTATGACTTGTGGACTTCAACTCCCAGAATTCCTGAGCCAGCATGGCTCAGCTTGGAAACTCTCCCTTTCCCCTCAGCATAACTGGCTCAGGAATTCTGGGAGTTGAAGTTCACGAGTCATAAAGGGGCCATAACTCCCATGCTGGCTCAGGAATTCTGGGAGTTGAAGTCCACAAGTCATAAAGGGGCCATAACTCCCATGCTGGCTCAGGAATTCTGGGAGTTGAAGTCCACGAGTCATAAAGGGGCCATAACTCCCATGCTGGCTCAGGAATTCTGGGAGTTGAAGTCCACGAGTCATAAAGGGGCCATAACTCCCATGCTGGCTCAGGAATTCTGGGAGTTGAAGTCCACGAGTCATAAAGGGGCCATAACTGCTGGCTCAGGAATTCTGGGAGTTGAAGTCCACCCCTCTTAAACTCGCCAAGGTTGAGAAACACTGATTTAGGGAAATAAAATCCCGGATGATTCTGATGGGTTAGATCAGGGGTAGGCAACCTTGGCTCTTTTATGATTCGTGGACTTCAACTCCCAGAATTCCTGAGCCAGCCTGGCTCAGCTTGGAAACCATTCCTTTTCCCCTCAGCATGGCTGGCTCAGGAATTCTGGGAGTTGAAGTCCACCAGTCATAAAGAGGCCATAGTTCCCCCATGCTGGTTCAGGAATTCTGGGAATTGAAGTCCACGAGTCATGTAGGGGGGCCATAGTCCCCCTCATGCTGGCCCAGGAATTCTGGGAGTTGAAGTCCACCAGTCATAAAGAGGCCATAGTCCCCATCATGCTGGCTCAGGAATTCTGGGAGTTGAAGTCCACGAGTCATGAAGGGGCCATAGTCCCCCTCATGCTGGCCCAGGAATTCTGGGAGTTGAAGTCCACGAATCATAAAAGAGCCAAGGTTGCCTACCCCTGCCTAGCGCCACCCCACCCCTCCCAACCCTTACCTATCTTAATAAAGACAGGGAGGATTGTAATATATTTGGGGATTTAGCAAAGAGCATAAGGAGTATCCAAAGGATCCTGGGAGCCCTTTTACATAATACAGGTAGTCCTCAACTTACGGCCACAACTGAGCCCCAAATTTCCGTGAGAAATTTGTCAAGCGAGGTAAAAAGACAGAGAGATAACATTAGTCTTATTTCACTCCAGGCAGGAGGAAAGCACTAATGTTTGGAAAAGAAATGACTTCCCAGCTTTTAGCAACAGAACGGAGAACAAAAAGCTTTCACAACTGGACGACCACCCCAGTTATTGGATGAAGCCTGGACACATGTACCAGAAGCCAGCAGCCCTGCCACAGGCATCGGAGAGAAGCAGGACAGATGCGGCAGAAGACTGGGATCCAGCTGTTTCCCAGTGGCCTGTGATACCAACAGCCCGGTTCAGAAACCTGCAGACTCAGGATCCCTCCTACACATTTAAGCCCAGCCCTTCCCAACAAAACGCCCTCAAGGAAAAAGCTGACAATTTGCAAAAGAGCAAAACGATTCAGGTAAAAAAAATTCATGCATGCATATATTTTTATAAAGGACGTTGGGGAAATCTCCTTCCGAACCTACTTATTTTCCAAACTGAAAAATAGTCGCTTGAAGCCCTTGGTGACTTATATAGATAATCCTCGACTTACAACAGTTCATTCAGTGATCCTTAATAATAATAATAATAAAGTTGGAAGGGACCTTGGAGGTCATCTACTCCAACCCCCCGCTCAGGCAGGAAACCCTATACCATTTCGGACAAATGGCTGTCCAGTCTCTTCTTAAAAAATTCCAGTGTTGGAGCATTCACCGCTTCTGGAGGCAGGTTGTTCCACTGGTTAATTGTTCTCACTGTCAGGAAGTTTCTCCTTAGTTCTAGGTTGCTTCTCTCCTTGAAGAGTTTCCATCCGTTGCTTCTTGTCCTGCCTTCAGGCGCTTTGGAGAAGAGCTTGACTCCCTCTTCTTTGGGGCAGCCCCTGAGATACTGGAAGACTGCTATCATGTCCCCCCTCGTCCTTCTCTTCATTAAACGAGACAGACCCAATTCCAGCAACCGTTCCTTATATGTTTTAGCCTCCAGTCCCCTGATCATCTTTGTTGCTCTTCTCTGCACTCTTTCTAGAATCTCAACATCTTTTTTACATCGCGGTGACCAAAACTGGATGCAATATTCCAAATGTGGCCTTACCAAGGCCTTGTAGAGTGGTATTAATACTTGAAAAAAGTGACTTAGAACCATTTTTCACACTGATCACCGTTGCAGCATCCCCGTAATCACGTGATCAAAATCCAGACACTTGGCAACTGGCATGTACTTATGACGGTTGCAGTGTCCCAGGGTCCTATAAATCAACTTTTGTAATCTTCTGACAAGCAAAGCCATTTAACAACCGTGTTACTAACTTAACAACTGCAATCATTCGCTTAATAACCGGGGCAAGGAAAACCATAAAATGAGGCAAAACTCAATCAATACAGCAGTGGCCAAAATTGTGGAAACCTTTTAGGAAAAGTGTATTTTTGAGGTTTGATGGCTAATAACACCACTTTTTTGGGGGGGAGTACCATAAAATTATATATCAATGGAAAGATCATTGAATCAAGAATGTAATGCAACAAAGTTTGTTCCATTATCTGTACTGTGTTCTGTGAAAAGGTATAGCCAAATAACCAGAAAAAGGAAGCACAACTTGCTCAGATTGGTCTCAGGTAGCTTTCCTTCACCTGATGGTAGCCAATGAGCAGGAGTGTTTAGAGAGCCAATCAGGTGTCGTCTTGTTTTGGCCATGAGCCAATCAGATCACAGTAGGATCTGGTTATTGATGTCCTATATTGAAGCTGAGAGGAGGACATTTGTCAGTGTGTTATGTGATCGCTATCAAGTTGGTTGGGGTTTTTTTGGTTCTTTCATTGAGTGAGCTTGTAAAACATAATAAAATGAAAGTCATGGTGAAAAGAGTTGACTGGTTGCCCAGAAAGCGATGTAAAATAGCATTATTAAGTGAAGAAGGCTACAGTTATAAAGAAATTAGGAAAAAAAATGGGTGGAAACTTAACCAAGCATTTCTACTGTACACTTTTCCCAAAAGGTTTCCACAATTTTGGCCACTACTGTAACCAGAAATTTGGGGCTCCATCGTGGTCGTTAAGTCGAGGACTCGCTGTAAACAGACACGTTCTCACTTAAACTCAGACATGATGCTATCATCTTTGGCTTATCTGTCTTCTTTTTTTTTTTTTTTTTGTCCCTGTGTCAAAGAAAAAGCCGGCGGGCCAGTCTAAAAGGAAAGAAAAAGAGAATTCTCTCCGAATTTTATCTGCTGTCATTGAGAGCATGAAGCACTGGAGCCAGTATGCTGGTAAAACTCCACTGTTATTTGAAGTCCTGGGTGAGTATTCTCTAGATTTATTTATTTATGAGACTTATATACCGCTTTAAGTGCGAGCACTCTCTAAGCGGTGTACACCAGTAAGCAATGTATATATATATTTACATTGCCCCCAACAATCTGGGTCCTCATTTTACCTACCCCGGAAGGATGGAAGGCTGAGTCAACCTTGAGCCGGTGAGATTTGAACCGCTGACCTGCTGAACACAGTCAGCCAAAGTGGCCTGCAGTACTGCACTCTAACTGCTGCGCCACCTCGGCGCAGGATTGTGGGGGCACTTTTCCATACCAGAATATTGGTCTTACCATCCCAAAGAAGCCGATTACTTTTAAAATATTCCAGCCAACCTCTTCAGCATTTCACTTGGCAACTAGGATTTATTTATTTACCATGGTTACAGCATCCTGGAGTCACGCGATCGCCATATGCGGCCGTCCCACCCGGCTGGCTCCTGACCAGTGAAGTCAATGGGGGAAGCTGGACCTGCTTAACAATGGCAGGATTCACTTAACAACCGTGGCAAAAAAAGGTCACAAAATCAGGTGCAACTTGCTTTGTTGTTGTTAGTTGCGAAGTTGTGTCTGACCCATCGTGATCCCATGGACAACGTTCCTCCAGGCCTTCCTGTCCTTCTGGAGTCCATTTAAGCTCACGCCTCCTGCTTCAGTGACTCCATCCAGCCACCTCCTTCTCTGTCATCCCCTTCTTCTCTTGCCCTCCATCTTTCCCAGCATCAGGCTCTTCTCCAGTGAGTCCTTCCTTCTCATTAGGTGGCCAGAGTACTTGAGTTTCAACTTCAGGATCTGGCCTTCTAAAGAGCAGTCGGGGTTGATCTCCTCTAGGACTGACCGGTTGGATCGCCTTGCAGTCCAGGGGACTCGCACGAGTCTTCTCCAGCACCAGAGTTCAAAGGCCTCCATTCTTTGGCGCTCAGCCTTTCTTATGGTCCAACTTTCACAGCCATACATTGCAACTGGGAAAGCCATGGCCTTGACTATGTGCACTTTTCTTGGTAGGGTGACCTCTCTGCTTTTTAGTATGCTGTCTAGATTTGCAACTTGCTTAGCAATGGGGATTCTGCTCCCAATTGTGACCGTTAAGTCGAGGGCCAGCGGCACTCTCAACTGCTTGCTTACAAAAATAGCAGCACGTCTTACACATCCCCATTTCTGTCAATATATGTTTATCTCCACAAGCCAGGAGGCAGTCAGCTGTAGTAAAGCTGAGAGGCTCCTTATACAGCCTTCAGTCAGTGTGTTGCCCTGGGCAGGCCCTCACCTGTGCTAAATCTGGACCTCTATCATAATTATCATTTCTAAACCACCATGTCTCTTCTTACTGTTAGACACAAAAATACACAAATTGAAATCCACTCTGAGTTACAAATAGAAAGGAAGTTTATTAGACTTCACAACAAAGTCTAAAAAAATAACGGTTTGCAAAGTGTGGTGGATTCAGGAAGGCAATGCAATGTAGCCAAGCACTGAACCACACCCCAAATTCCAAAATCACATATTATTATACATCCTATCGCGACGCCCCATTCCCTCCCCCATGGCCCCATTGGCTTAGGCTTTGGAGGTTACAATCTATCAGAAGCGTCTAAACAGAATACATTATACTAATAAGATCCCTCCCCTACTATCCTATATCAATTCTAGAGAGAGATCTTCTACACCTGTTAGATCCAGTAGGGTACCAGGTACCAAAAGGTACTTAAAAACAATTCCTAGATGGTGACTCACACTGGGCCCCATGGTAACTCCTGTTCTCCCCCCTTCCTCCACCTGAGGCTTGTATGTTCCCTATATACTTGAAGCATCTACTCAGGCAATTGATTATACAATAATTATAAAATATAAAATATGATTACATGATAATACTGAAAGCATATATTTTTTATTTTTAAATTTCCCCCACATTACAAAAAGCCACCGAAGAGGGTTTGTCTTCACTCTGAAAAGCTTTCAGACTAATAATTACACTGCATTATTTAGGTGTTCTGGATTCTGCTGTTACCCCTGGACAATTTGGGTCAAAAACTTTCCTTTTGAGGGATGGAAAAGAAACCGTGTCGTGCTTATTTTATGAGATTGTAAGTGTGTGTATATATATATATATATATATTTGTATAATCTTTAATCAAGGATGCATTAGGTATGCTGAATCTATGACAACCTACATCAGGGATCCTCAAACTTGGCCACTTTAAGACTTGTGGACTTCAACTCCCAGAATTCCCCAACCAGCATGGCTGGCTGGGGAATTCTGGGAGTTGAAGTCCACAAGTCTTAAAGTGACCAGGTTCGAGGATCCCTGCCGTAATCTAATATATAACTACAGGTAGTCCTTAACTTACAACCTTAGTGACCATTTAAAGAAGTTACGATGTCACTAAAACAAGTGACTTACGTCCGTTTTTCACACTTACGACCGTAGCAGCACCCCCATGGCCATGTGACCAAAATTCACACACGTGGCCACCGACTCATATTTATGACAATTTCAGTGTCCCGGGGTCACGCGATCCCCTTTTGCGACCTTCTGACCAACAAAGTCCATGGGGAAGCCAGATTCACTTCACAACCGTGTTACTAACTTAACAACCACAATAATTCACTTAACAATTGCGGCCAGAAAGGTCGTAAAACAGAGCAAAACTCACTGAACAACTGTCTCGCTTAGCAACAGAAATGTTGGACTCAATTGCAGTCGTAAGTCGAGGACTACCTGTATAGGCAACGCATCCTGGTTTTAGCAGGTTCTTCTGCCCAAGTGATCCTTTGTAAAGATTAGATTATTTCTCTATAGATCAGTGGTTCTCAACCTTTTTAATGCCGCGACCCCCAACCGGTCGTAAGTCGAGGACTACTCAACTGGTGCAGCACCGTTTGCAGATGGGACTTTTAGCGGGCTCAGCAGGGCAGAGACAGCCTGGACAATTCCCATTGGCTTTTGAAAGCCAATAGAATTAGACTCTATTCAAGAGAGTCTATTCTATTGGCTTTCAAAAGCCAATAGAATAAAAGGGAGTAGCACAGCTAAGGAAAAGGGGGGAAAAAATGGCGGACTGCATTGTTTGGCGACCCCGTGAAATGGTCGTTCGACCCCAAATGGGGTCCTGACCCACAGGTTGAGAACCACTGCTATAGATCCTAATTTTCGACGGCTGTGAATAATATCTTTATTTTGCAACTGGTCGATTTTATCATTGCAATAAAATTTACCCATACATCTTTTAAAAGGTATATTAAAAGTGATCCAGTATATTATACAGTAGTGGCCAAAATTGTGGAAACCTTTTGGAAAAAGTGTACAGTAGAAATGTCACCTTTGGTTAAGTTTCCACCCATTTTTCTTCTAATTTCTTTATAACTGTAGCCTTCTTCACTTAATAATGCTATTTTACATCGCTTTCTGGGCAACCAGTCAACTCTTTTCACCATGACTTTAATTTTATTATGTTTTACAAGCTCACTCAATGAAAGAACCAAAAAAACCCCAACCAACTTGATAGCGATCACATAACACACTGACAAATGTCCTCCTCTCAGCTTCAATATAGGACATCAATAACCAGATCCTACTGTGATCTGATTGGCTCATGGCCAAAACAAGACGACACCTGATTGGCTCTCTAAACACTCATGCTCATTGGCTACCATCAGGTGAAGGAAAGCTACCTGAGATCAACCTGAGCAAGTTGTGCTTCCCTTTTCTGGTTATTTGGCTAAAACTTTTCATAGGATACAGTACAGATAATGGAACAAACTTTGTTGCATTACATTCTTGATTCAATGATCTTTCCATTGATATATACTTTTATGGTACTGCTCCCAAAAAAAGTGGTGTTATTAGCCATCAAACCTCAAAAATACACTTTTCCCAAAAGGTTTTCCACAATTTTGGCCACTACTGTAAATTGGAAAGAGAAGTTTGGTGTTGCTATTTCTACATGAAAGGGATAAGGGGGGGAAAAAACAGAAATGACTTTTTATTCTTCTCTGAACAAAAGGATCGCGAGTTACCAAGGTTAATCAGAGGCCGAGTTCACAGGTGCATGGGAAATTACGACGCAAAACGCAAGGTGTTCAAATGTGTGTCTGTGAGGCCAGCAACAGCTGCTGAACAGCAAACTTTCCAGGATTTCGTCAAGGCCGCGGATGGGGAGATGTGCCGGTTTGTGAAAACGAGCAACGAAGTTTAAATCTTTTTGATGCAGAATTTCAGAATCTTTGAAGAAACACGTCACTTATTTTTGTGCGTCTTCGCTGGAGGTTGTAACACAAAAGGGAAGTCATTCTAGAAGTCCTTTTTATTTGCCATTGCTTGGGTGAAAACATTGTCATAAAAAAAAAATAAACTAACTTCAGTTTGTTTCCAATATTTTAATACGGGTGGGTTATTTTTTTTCCCATACCAATTTAATCATTTAAATGACCATCCTCAGTTGGTAGAAATCTCCTTACAAGGGAAGAAATTTCTACAGAAATATGTTCAAAAATGGACAGAGACCAATTATTACCTCATGTCTCCAAACCAAGTAAACAAGGCAGAACAGAAAGCTTATATTCATACCTAGTTATTTTCCTTTTAATATTCCGTCCAGATTTTGCTTTCACCCAACGGAAAGACATCATTCAATGGGCCCTGTTCATACAGGTAGTCCTTGACTTAAGACCACAATTAAGCCCTACATTTATGTTGCTAAGTGAGGTATTTGTTAAGTGAGCTTTGCCCAATTTTACAACAGTTTCTTGCTACAGTTAAGAGAATCACTGCAGTTCTTAAGTTAGTGCAGTGGTTCTCAACCTGGGTCGGGACCCCATTGGGGTCGAACGACCATTTCACGGGGGTCGCCAAACAACGCAGTCCACCATTTTTCCCCCCTTTTCCTTAGCTGTGCTACTCCCTTTTATTCTATTGGCTTTGGAAAGCCAACAGAATAGACTCTCTTGAATAGAGTCTAATTCTATTGGCTTTCAAAAGCCAATAGGAATTGTCCAGGCTGTCTCTGGCCTGCTGAACCCGCCAAAAGTCCCATTCTGCAAACGGTGCTGCACCAGTTGAGTAGTCCTCGACTTACGACCGGTTGAGTAGTCCTCGACTTACGACCGGTTGGGGGTCGCAGCATTAAAAAGATTGAGAACCACTGAGTTAGTGACACAGCTGTTAAATGAGTCTGGATTCCACATTGACATTAGAATAGAATAGAGCTGGAAGGGGCCTTGGAGGTCTTCTAGTCCAGCCCCCTGCTTAAGCAGGAAAACCTATACCATCTCAGACAAGTAACTATCTAGCCTCTTCTTAAAAACATCCCGTGATGGAGCGCCCATGATTTCTGGAGGCAAGCAGTTCCACTGGTTAATTGTCCTGTCAGGAAGTTTTGTCCTTAATTCCAGATTGCTTCTCTCTTTGATCAGTTTCCATCCATTTTTTCTTGTCCTGCCCACTGATGCTTTGGAGAATAATTTGACCCCCTCTTCTTTGGGGGAAGCCCCTCAGACACTGCAATACTGCTATCATGTCTCCCCTATTTCTTCTTTTCTTTAGACTAGCCAGACCCAAGTCCCGCAGCCATTCTTCATGTTTTAGTCTCCAGACCTTGGATTGTCTTAGTTCAGTGGTTCTCCACCTGTGGTTCAGGACCCCATTTGGGGTCAAACGACCCATTTCACGGGGGTCGCCAAACAACGCAGTCCGCCATTTCCCCCCCCCTTTTCCTTAGCTGTGCTACTCCCTTTTATTCTATTGGTTTTTGAAAGCCAATAGAATAGATTCTCTTGAATAGAGTCTAATTCTATTGGCTTTCTAAAGCCCATAGGAATTGTCCAGGCTGTCTCTGCCCTGCTGAGCCCGCCAAAAGTCCCCTTCTGCAAACGGTGCTGCAAGTTGTCTGCAGCGAAGGTGAGCTGTCTGGAAGCTTCCACCCCTCCCTGCTGAGCAACTACTAAAAATGTAAGGAAAAGAGGGCCAGGGGTGGGAGGTGGGAGGCCGGCGGGTGCAGGGAGGGTTGCTGGCGCGCGTGGGGCCCAGCGGGTGCTTTACCTCCCTTGGGCTGGGCCAACTGGTGGCCCAGCCGGTGGTTGGCCTGCGCCATCTCTGCCGCTTGCCAGCTACGCCTCGGCCGGCGCAGGGGGGGCACAACGCATGCGTGGCGCTCCCGGGCAGGGAAAGTCCTCGACTTACGACTGATTGGGTAGTCCTTGATTTACGACCAGTTGGGTAGTCCTCGACTTACGACCGGTTGGGGGTCGCGGCATTAAAAAGGTTGAGAACCACTGTCATAGTTGCTCTTCTCTGAACTTTTTCCAAACTCTCAACATCTTTTTTGCGACATGGTGACCAAAATTGGCTGCAGTATCCCAGGTCTGGCCTCACTAGGATTTTCTAAAGGGGTATTAGTATTTTGTGTGATCTTGATTCTACACCTCTGTTTATACAACCCAGGATTGTGTTAGCTTTTTTGGCTGCTGCTGCACACGGTTGGCTCATAGTCAAGTGATCGTCCACTAGGACTCTGAGGTCCCTCTCACAGTGCCTGTTTTTGAGCCAGGTCTCATCTAATCTGTACTTAAAATAAATGGTCACTGTAATAAACAGTCAAAATGAAGTTTTAAAATCACGTACCACACGTATTGCAACTTTACTACTGGAAAGAACTGGCAATTATCAAGAAAACCACATTTTTTTTCCCAGTGCAAAAGTGATATTCCCCAAACAGAGCACCAGGAATTGTTAAGAGAATTACAGCATCCACTGGAATAATACGTAGGTTATCACCGAACCATTTCATAAATTCCTTTTTTTTTTTTTTGGTAGCGTTTTGTAAAATAAAATTGCTAAGTTGCTCCTTCCTATCACTTCTAGCAAGAATTCAATTTAATATAAATGTGCTGCCTTTAGAATCCACGTGGCTGCTTATTTCAAAGCGATCGTAATAAAAAGAACCCCGCTGTTCTCTTGAATGAATTAAGTACTGCTCAGATCAATAATAATTCAATATTATTAACCATTTTCTTTCATCTGGAAATTGAAAATGAGATTTTGCTCAAGAAACAGAAAAACGACAGCACGTTTTGCTGACAATGACTTGCTTTATTACAATACAATCTTGGCAAATTAGGAAATTCAGATTTTAAGCCACTGGAAATAGTTGTTCAACAAACACAGGGGTGGTGGTTAATATTTTAAAAAAAGGAGGCACTGTGACAAAAATACAGAAACCACAGTAATGGAAAATACAGCTTTTTGTTACACGTAAAACTATTTACATCTATTTATATTTATATATATTTATATAGTTAGACTACTTGAACCTGAACCGGTAATTTTTGCTTTTTTTAAAAAAAAAAAAAAAAAGGAAGAAACGATATTATGCACATTTGAAATAGCAGATTTCTTAAAATTCCTCAGTATGAGCAATTTATACGATCCAGTTGATATGCAACTTTTACCAGAAACTTGATCTCTAAGGATGACTTACATTTTCCTTCAACCGAAGATCCCAAGTTTCATTGGGATCTTACAGGGAAGCGTTTGTGTTTGGTCACAACCCCAGTATAGGTAGTTCTTGACTTACAACAGTTCATTTAGCGACCGAAGTTACAACAGCACTGAAAAAAATTGACTTATGACCGTTTTTCACACTTAACAACCACTGTATCATCCTCAGGGTCACACGATCAAAATTGGCAACTGATTCATATTTTACGACAGTTGTGTGATCCCCTTTTGCGACCTTCCGACAAGCAGTCAATGGGGAAACCAGATTCGCTTAACAGACACGTTACTAACAGAACAACAGAGTTGGACGGGACCTCAGAGGTCATCTAGCTCAACCCCCCCCCACTCAAGCAGGAGACCCTAGACCATTTCAGACAAATGGTTGCCCAATCTCTAACTTAACAACTGCAATGATTCAATTAACCACTGGATCAAGGTTGGTCATAAATTGGGGCGACCACTTGCTTAACGAATGTCTCGCTTAGCAACCTAAATTTTGGGGCTCAATCGTGGTCGTAAGTCAAGGACTACCTGTTGTTGCATTCACACCACTTGGGACTTACGAAAGGGGATCCGTTGAGGTATGTGCAGGCGCAATTCTGCGCATGGCTTTGAACATCTGGAGGCAGGAAGCACGAAACAGCTGGACTTCCTGACTCTACCTTATTTTTTTTTCTCTCTAAACATCGAGGCTGTTTTGGTGACTTATCACAAGAAAAAAAAAGGGCTGGATGCAAAGTTTTATCTTTCTCCATTCTTTTAGAATAGAGGATTTTTTTACACCCGAAATACACTTTCTTGAAAACACACCCACACCCACGACAACTGATTTCATGCATCTTTTTACAGGGGAAGAACATGTTTGCCCAGTTTTTATTCTATCCACGCGGCAAAGACCTGCAGAATCAATTTTTGAAATGTCCGTTCCTGATGTTTCCACTGTTTTTTATCAAACCGTTCTGGCTTATTTTGTGTTGCTTTAAAAAAAGGACTTTAAAATAACGTTTAAAAAATACAAAATGGAAGCATCGATCTACATTTTCCGATATAAATTTCCAGAGGTGCGAGAGGGAAGCACTTTTGACGTCAGGGTGACATCCGAGTTCTAGAAACAGTTATAAATACTAAAAGGCGGTCGTTGCCACAGAATCTTACGGGAATTCTTAAAAATTTCGGAGCGTTCGGAAGAAACTTCACATATGGCACCAAAATCCACTCACCAAACTTGGTTTTCCGATTTCCGGGGGGGGGGGTGAAGAAAAGAAAAGAAAAAAAGGACTTATGCATACCGACAAATCACTTTTCTAATGAAACACTAAAGTGAACAATTTTAAACATTACAGAAACTGATTTTTTTTTTTTTAGACCCATAGACGTGTAGAGAAATGCAAATACATTTTTACAACACTGCACGTTTTCACTGGCTGATGAAGCGTTTGACTAAAATGTTCACTATTGATCCCACGATGTAACACGTGTTTATCGTTTAAAAAAAAAAAGGCACAGTTTGGTTAAGAAAGAAAGCATTCTGCAATTATTCGTTTTATTTCAGGCTCTTTCTCAGTCCCTCCTCCTCGTCATTCACACGCTGCTTTTCCAATGTTCCACGCCTTCCGAAAGAGCACTTTCCAAAACGCTCCAGTCATTTGTAGTTGTTGTTAACGTTGGTCATTGATATCAAATTTAGAGATTAAGCTGCGGGCACTGAGTTCAAAAAGCAAAAAGAGCACAGGTAACCCTCAACTTACGACTGTTTTGTTTAGTGACCCTTCCAAGTTAAAACGGCATTGGAAAAAAAAGTGACTTATAATTATAATAATAAAGTTGAAGGGACCTTGGAGGTCATCTAGTCCAACCCCCTGCTCAGGCAGGAAACCCTATACCATTTCGGACAAATGGCTGTCCAGTCTCTTCTTTAAAACTTCCAGTGTTGGAGCATTCACAGCTTTTGGAGGCAGGTTGTTCCACTGGTTAATTGTTCTCACTTTCAGGAAATTTCTCCTTAATTCCGAATTGCTTCTCTCCTTGATTAGTTTCCATCCATCACTTCTTATCCTGCCTCCAGGCGCTTTGGAGAATAGCTTGACTCCCTCTTCTTTGGGGCAGCCCCTGAGATACTGGAAGGCTGCTATCATGTCACCCCTCATCCTTCTCTTCATTAGACTAGACATACCCAATTCCAGCAACTGTTCCTTATATGCTTTAGCCTCCAGTCCCCTAATCATCTTTGTTGCTCTTCTCTGCACTCTTTCTAGAGTCTCAACATCTTTTTTACATCATGGTGATCAAAATGGGTGGACTTCAATTCCCAGAATACCCCAAATAGCCTGCTTTAAGATGAGTGGAATTCTGGGATTAGTCCAGCCATCTGTTAAAGTTTCCAAGTTTGAAAAACACTAAATTAAACCCTACTGCCAATCTTGCTCACTTCTCTTAAAACCCCTAAACAATAGCCACAATAGAACAATTAACCAGTGGAACTCCTTGCCTCCAGAAGTTGTGAATGCTCCAACACTGGAACTTTTTAAGAAGAGACTGGACAGCCATTTGATCTGAAATGGTATAGAGTTTCCTGCCTGAGCAGGGGGTTGGACTAGATGACCTCAAGGTCCCTTCCAACTTTATTATTATTATTAACAACCTGCCTCCAGAAGCGGTGAATGCTCCAACACTGGAAGTTTTTAAGAAGAGACTGGACAGCCATTTGATCTAAAATGGTATAGGGTTTCCTGCCTGAGCAGGGGGTTGGACTAGATGACCTCCAAGGTCCCTTCCAACTCTATTATTATTATTATTATTATTATTATTATTAGAGTGCAGTACTGCAGGCCACTTTAGCTGACTGTGTTCAGCAGGTCAGTGGTTCAAATCTCACCGGCTCAAGGTTGACTCAGCCTTCCATCCTTCCGGGGTAGGTAAAATGAGGACCCAGATTGTTGGGGGCAATGTAAATATATATATATACATTGCTTACTGGTGTACACCGCTTAGAGAGTGCTCGCACTTAAAGCGGTATATAAGTCTCATAAATAAATATTAAGCTATTCTCCAAAGCATCTGAAGGCAGAACAAGAAGCAACGGATGGAAACTAATCAAGGAGAGAAGCAACCTAGAACTAAGGAGAAATTTCAAGACGATGAGAACAATTAACCAGTGGAACACGTATTATTAACATATTAATATTAACACGTATTATTATTAACAACCTGCGTCCAGAAGCGGTGAATGCTCCAACACTGGAGGTTTTTAAAGAAGAGACTGGATAGCCATTTGTCTGAAATGGCGTAGGGTTTCCTGCCTGAGCAGGGGGGTGGACTAGATGACCTCCAAGGTCCCTTCCAACTCTGTTTTTCTGTGATATATGAAGCTAACCAGCTCAAGCAAAGTAGCACAGATAGGCTGCTACATGGATGTTACTCAAAGCCCCTATTATTTATGGGCTAAAAGATCTGCGCTACTTGTCCTTCTTACTTTTTAAGTCCAATTCAAAATCTTGCCTTTTGTGTTTAAAACTTGTAACAATGCCAGTCCAGAGTTCTCGAAAAGTCCATCTTCAGCTGGGGGGGGTTACCTGGACTAGTCCCGATTTATGAAACGACCTCTCTTTTTGTGTCCAGCTCGCGACACAACTGCATTTACATATCGCTTTAAAAAAAAACACTTTTCATTTTCTAGTCTTTAACTGTGCATCATGTCTGTCTTGGGGATTGTTTTTATTCTGTTTTTGCAACTGCTCCGAATTCCTTTGAGATTTTTAAAAGAAGAGGCGTATAAACACTATATAAACTGAGCAAAATCCAGACCCATATTCAGTATCCCACACTCAGGAAGGATATTTTAAAGTAGTGGGGTTTTTTTCTCTCCAATCTTGGACACTTGACAACGGATGGACTTCAACCCCCAGAATTCCCCAAATAGCCTGGGATTAGTCCACTCATCTTAAAGTTTCCACAGTTTGAAAAACGCTAAATTAAACCCTACTGCAAATCTTGCTCACGTCTCTGAAAACCCCTAAACTATAGCCACAGGTTTCTCAATAGACATTATCTGTAAAAACGTTAACATTAAATTTTAACGAATGACTTTGGACTATTGGAAAAGAATGCCCCCTTCAGTACTGGCACACGCTGATTTAAGAAAGAATAAAAGAGGGGTGTGTATGGAGGTGTGTGTGTGAGACAGAGGGACAGAAAGAGAAAAAGAGAGAAAAAGAGAGAGAAAAGGGGAAAGAAAAAGAGAGGGAGAAAGAGAGAGACAGCGAAAAAGAGAAAGAGACAGAGAAAAAGAAAGTAAGAGAGAGACAGAGAGGAAGAGAGGAAAGAAAGAGAAAAAGAGAGAGAAGAGAAAGAAAGAGAAAGAGGGAGAAATGGAGAGAGAGAAAGAAAGAGAGAGAGAGAGGAGAGAGAGAGAGAGAGAGAGAGAGAATGAGCAGGGGGTTGGACTAGATGTCCTCCAAGGTCCATTTCAACTTTATTATTATTATTGTAATCCTTGATTTGCCTCTGAGTAGGACCTTAAATCCACATGTATCCCATGTTGGATATTGGATTCACACAATCGACAAGGTAAAACTGTGCGGGATGGTGTGTACTTTTTACAGTCCATCCCGTTGTCTGTCACATCAGTTCCTCAAAATAGTTCCTTGTGACTTCAGCCCTGCAAATAAGCTGAGCCACTAAGGATGCTGTTTTTATTTGGGCAATGTAATTTGCGAAATAAAATAAAATAAAATAAAAAAATAAAATAAAATAAAATAATAAAATAAAATAATAAAATAATAAAATAAAAAATAAAATAATAAAAATAAAATAAAATAATAGAATAAAATAATAAAATAAAATAATAAAATAAAATAAAATAATAAAATAAAAAATAAAATAATAAAATAATAAAATAAAATAAAATAAAGTAAAATAAAATAAAATAAAATAAAACGAAGCTCTCGGGTTTAAAAACAAGCTGGTTCAAAAAAACACCCCCCAAAACGTTCAAATATTCAACAGTAAGCTATAAAAACCAGAGCTGAAGCCTTTAAAAAAAACAAAAAAAAAAAGATTATTTTGAGTTGCCAAAGAAACAGGGAGGTAGATATTGAGGATAAAAACCGGATTTCGTTCTTTCGGAAGCATTCGGCATTCAGGCAAAAAGGTTTGAGGTGACCCGAACCCAGAACTTGGCAAGTCTTATTGCAGAACCAGGGAGCTGATCACCAACGTATTTGGGGTTGATTTGAAGTGACTTCAACACACTTTCATTCTTCTTCTCTTTTTTTTGCCTCAACGCTCCAAGGAAGCACTCGCAAATTTCCAACCGGAACATCTTGATTGTGAAATATTACAAAATGGTAGGAATCGGAGTGGGGTAAGAAGGGTGATCTTTCGGTGCATATTTTGCAAAAAAGGGCAAAAAGACAGACAGCATCACCCCAACTATTGCCAACATGTAACCCCAGCCCAGCTGGCAACTCCCTGCATAGTAAATGCTTGAATCCTCGCAATGCGTCCTGACGGCCGAAGAGCCGAGTCCAAACGGATACACCAGCAGGCCGAATCCCATGATGAACACTAGGAGCGGGAGGAGAAGACGAGAAGGAGAAAGAATTAACATTTCAAAGCATAATATATTTGGCGAAGTTCATATCTCTATCTTTATGTGTCTATATATCTATATTTATTATATCTATTTATCTGTATCTATTTATCTATATCTATATCTATTATATCTATATCCATATCCATATCTAGATATCTATATCAATATCTATCTATATCTATATTTATATTTATTATATCTAGACATCTATATCTAGATATATCTAGATATCTATATCTATATCTAGATATCTAGATATATCTAGATATTTGTTTTCTGAGGTTTTCGCGGGTGTTTGTATGTAGGTCTTTGGTTGTTCGGGTTTTCTCCCGCGTAAAATTGGAAGCGTCTTGGCGACGTTTCGACGAAGTCCCATTCGTCATCTTCAGGCTGGTGTTTTCAGCTTCGTGCTTCGAGCAGCAACAAATATCGAACCTCTACGGGGAGGAAATCCACCATCTGACCAGGACCTATGAAAAACTTGAAGTCCAAAGAGCTTCCATTTTATGCGACTTGCTGCTCGAAGCACGAAGCTGAAAACACCAGCCTGAAGATGACGAATGGGACTTCGTCAAAACGTCGCCAAGACACTTCCAATTTTACGCGGGAGAAAACCCGAACAACCAAAGACCTATATATCTAGATATCTATATCTATATCTAGATATCTAGATATATCTAGATATCTATATCAATATCTATGTATCTATCTATATATTTATTATATCTAGATGTCTATATCAATATCTATCTATATCTATATTTATATTTATTATATCTAGACATCTATATCTAGATATCTAGATATCTATATCTATATTTAGATATCTAGATATATCTAAATATCTATATCAATATCTATCTATATATCTATCTATATATTTATTATATCTATATCTAGATATCTATATCAATATCTATATCTATATTTATATTTATTATATCTAAACATCTATATCTAGATATCTATATCTATATATATCTATATAGATATCTATATGTCTATATATATCTAGATATCTATATCAATATCTATCTATATATCTATCTATATATTTATTATATCTATATCTAGATATCTATATCAATATCTATATCTATATTTATATTTATTATATCTAAACATCTATATCTAGATATCTATATCTATATATATCTATATAGATATCTATATGTCTATATATATCTAGATATCTATATCAATATCTATCTATATATCTATCTATATATTTATTATATCTATATCTAGATATCTATATCAATATCTATATCTATATTTATATTTATTATATCTAAACATCTATATCTAGATATCTATATCTATATATATCTATATAGATATCTATATGTCTATATATATATAGATATCTATATCAATATCTATCTATATATCTATCTATATATTTATTATATCTATATCTAGATATCTATATCAATATCTATATCTATATTTATATTTATTATATCTAAACATCTATATCTAGATATCTATATCTATATATATCTATATATCTATATCTATATGTCTATATATATCTAGATATCTATATCAATATCTATCTATATATCTATCTATATATTTATTATATCTAGATATCTATATCAATAGCTAGATATCTATATCTAATATTAATATTGATTGAGGACAGGAAGACTTGGAGGGGGGGGGTTCCATGGGGTCGTGATGGGTCAGACACGACTTCGCTAGTAACAACAACAACAACAATAATAATAGTAAAGTTGGAAGGGACCTTGGAGGTCATCTAGTCCAACCCCCTTGCTCAGGCAGGAAACCCTATACCCTTTCGGACAAATGGCTGTCCAGTCTCTTCTTAAAAACTTCCAGTGTTGGAGATTCACCACTTCTGGAGGCAGCATACGAAATAACAGAGTTTTGAAAGAACCTTAGAGGTCTTCTAGTCCAACCCCCCCCCCCCCCCGCTGCTGAAGCCAGGAGACTCTACACAGATGGTCCTCGACTTATGACCCCAACTGAGCCCAAAATTGATGTCGCTGAGACCTTTGTTTTAAGGGAACTTTTGCCCCACTTTACGAACTTTCTTGCCTCCGTTCTAAGTGAATCACGGCAATGGGTAAGTTAGTAACTCGGTTTGTTAAGTGAATCTGGCTTCCTTCCTTGACTTTTCCTTGTGAGAAGGTCACAAAAGGGGATCACGTGACCGCCGGACGCCACAACCGTCGTAAATACGAACCACTTGCCAAGCGTGTGAACCTTGATCATGTGGCCCTGGGGATGCTGCCACGGTCGTAAATGTGAAAAAAAAAATGGTCCTAAGTCACTTTTTTTCAGTGCCGTTGTCACTTTCAATGGTCACTAAACAGACTGTCGTAAGGTTGAGGACTGCTCTGGGCTATGCTGTCTCTTATCTATCTATCTATCTATCTATCTATCTATATCTGTCTGTCTGTCTGTCTGTCTGTCTGTCTATCTATCTATCTATCTATCTATCTATCTATCTATCTATCTATCATCTATCTCCCTCTCTCTATCTCTGCTTCTCTCCCTGCTTCTGTTTAAACCAGTGGTTCTCAACCTGTGGGTCGGGACCCCCATTTGGGGTCGAACGGCCATTTCACGGGGGGTCGCCAAACAACGCAGTCCGCCATTTCCCCCCCCCCCTTTTCCTTAGCTGTGCTACTCCCTTTTATTCTGTTGGCTTTTGAAAGCCAATAGAATAGACTCTCTTGAATAGAGTCTAATTCTATTGGCTTTCAAAAGCCAATAGGAATTGTCCAGGCTGTCTCTGCCCTGCTGAGCCCGCCAAAAGTCCCATTCTGCAAACGGTGCTGCACCAGTTGAGTAGTCCTCGACTTACGACCGGTTGAGTAGTCCTCGACTTACGACCGGTTGGGGGGTCGCGGCATTAAAAAGGTTGAGAACCACAGGTTTAAACGCTCTTCCCAAAAGCTGGAATAAATGATGGCAGTGGCCTTTTTCAGGGACTCCGCTGACCCCTGTCCCTGCCTTAACTTGTTCATTTGTTTCTGCAGCCGCTTCATTTATCTCCCCCTCCTCCCCACAAACGGGACACCACATTCCCCCCCCCCCAACAGCCTCCCAGCCACCATAAATCCCTCCCTGGAGTCCTTCACCAGGAAACTCATTGTCAGCTGCGAGATGCTTTATTGCTAAGACCATAAGCATCGCTTTAAGAGAAGGTCACCTTTTATGTCTACTTTCTAATCTCCCAGGCATTGAAGGTGGGGGGAGAGAAAGTGTCACTTCCCCCCCCCCACTGTACTTTACAAGTTGTTGAGGAGGTTGTCGTTTCCCACGACATTCACCCCCTTCTTTGGGGAAGACTGATGTCCTGTGGGGGTCCCTGGTGCTCTCTCAGCTGGCTGGTTTTTCTGCCAGAGCAGTGGCTCTCAACCTTTTTAATGCCGAGACCCCCAACCGGTCGTAAGTCGAGGACTACTCAACCGGTCGTAAGTCGAGGGACTACTCCACTGGTGCAGCACCGTTTGCAGAATGGGACTTTTGGCGGGCTCAGCAGGGCAGAGACAGCCCTGGACAATTCCTATTGGCTTTTGAAAGCCAATAGAATTAGAGTCTATTCAAGAGAGTCTATTCTATTGGCTTTCAAAAGCCAATAGAATAAAAGGGAGGAGCACAGCTAAGGAAAAGGGGGAAAAAATGGCGGACTGCGCTGTTTGGCGACCCCCGTGAAATGGTCGTTCGACCCCAAATGGGGTCCCGACCCACAGGTTGAGAACCACTGTGCCAGAGGTTTCATGACCCAGCCAGGTAATGTCATCAGTGCTAGAAGGGAGGGAGGTTGAGGGGGGAGGAGGGGGGAGAGGAAGAGGAGGGGGAGGAAGAGGAAGAAGAGGAGAACTGTAGGGTCCATGGTGCTCTCTGAGCTTCATTGTTTTCTTGCAGACGTTTCATGACCCAGCTAGGTAACATCATCAGTTCTAAAAGGGAATGAAGTGGGTGGTGGGGGGGGTGGAGGTGGAGGAGGAGGAGAACTGTAGGGTCCTTGGTATTCTCTGAGCTTCATTGTTTTCTTGCAGACGTTTCATGACCCACCAAGGATCTTGCATAGAGGCAACTTGGATTCACGCCAACATTTTACAAAATTGCAGAAAGTAGGGCATTTCAGACGGAGGAAGGGAGAAGATGAGAAAGTGGGAAGGAAGGAAGGAAGGAAGGAAGGAAGGAAGGAAGGAAGGAAGGAAGGAAGGAAGGAAGGAAGGAAGGAAGGCTGGTTGCTGATTTTAAAAGGATCTGTGCTCCTGTAATTCACTCCGTAGTTTTCTAGATGGCAGTAGAATCCCAAAATCCATAATCTCCGTGATTGGGAAATTATATTACTTTTTCATTTCTTCCTAAGTATCTCTATCGAGGAAATATAATACTGTGAGACTCCGCTTCTCCTTTGCCAAGCCGGAAAGGCTTGTCATGTGGCTGTAAGTAAAAGAGGGGATTTCACGTTAAACTCTGGGACTGCACACTGACAAAGGAAGATTTATTTCTGCCCAGAGTCTCCGGCTGAGATGCTGAATGTGCACATCTGCGTTCCTCAATCTCGGCATATTTAAGGCGAGGGGATTTCAATTCCTCCATCCATCTCAAAGCATCCCAGCTGGGGAATTCTGGGAGTTCAATCTACCCCAGAGACATCTATAAGAGACTCAAAGAAGTCAAAATGGCAGCCGCAACTGTGCAGTTTTAAAAAGGAAGGAAGGAAGGAAGGAAGGAAGGAAGGAAGGAAGGAAGGAAGGAAGGAAGGAAGGAAGGAAGGAAGGAAGGAAGGAAGGAAGGAAGGAAAGGTCAGAGAAGGAAAAAAGGAAGGAACAAAGGAACGAAGGAAGCGTCAGGGAAGGAAAGAAGGAAGGAAGGAAGGAAGGAAGGAAGGAAGGAAGGAAGGAAAGAAAGGTCAGGGAAGGAAGGAAGGAGGGAACGAACGAAGGAAGCGTCAGGGAAGGAAAGAAGGAAGGAAGAAAGGTCAGGGAAGGAAAGAAGGAAGGAAGGAAGGAAAAAAGGAAGGAAGGAAGGAAGGAAGGAAAGAAAGGTCAGGGAAGGAAGGAAGGAGGGAACGAACGAAGGAAGCGTCAGGGAAGGAAAGAAGGAAGGAAGAAAGGTCAGGGAAGGAAAGAAGGAAGGAAGGAAGGAAGGAAAAAAGGAAGGAAGGAAGGGCCATGAAACATCTGCAAGGAAACAACTGAGCTCAGAAAGCACCAAGGATCCCACAGTCATCGTTCTCCTCCTCCTCCTCCTCCTCCTCCCTCCTCCTCCTCCTCCTCCTCTCCTCCCCACAAATTCCTCTTCCTTCTAGCACTGATGATGTTACCTAGTTGGGTCATAAACATCTGCAAGAAATCCACCAAGTTCAGAGAGCACCAAGGACCCCACAGTCGTTGTCGTCGTCCTCCTCCTCCTCCTCTCTTCTTCTTCTTCTTCTCCTCCTCCTATTCTTCCTCCTCTTCCTCCTCCTCCTCCTCCCCTCCTCCTCCTCTTCCTCCCCCCCACCCCTTGTTCTTTCTCCACAGATGCCTCTCCCTTCTAGCACTGATGATGTTCCCCAGTTGGGTCATCAGTTACATTTGCAAGATAGCCAGCCACAGAGAGCACCAAGGACCCCATAGTCCTCCTCCTCCTCCTCCTCCTCCTCCTCCTCCTCCTCCTCCTCCTCCTCCTCCTCCCTTGCTCTTTCTCTTTCTCCACAAACCTCACTCCCTTCTAGCACTGATGATGTTCCCCAGTTTGGGTCAACAGACATTTGCAAGACAGCCAGCCTCAGAGGGCAGCGAGGAGCCCACAGGTCAGCCCTGAGCTACAGAAAATTCATTTTTTATCAAAAAAAAAAAAAGAGCCCTCTCCCCATTTTCGTCCCTCCTACAACGCACAGCTCCACGCCGAGCCAACAAAAAACGGCAAGCCACAACGTGCCTGGAATTCGGAGAAGGTCCCGACCTTAAAATCTGCAAGACAGGAGAGCTTTCAATCTCACAGACTTTTCTCTCTCTGTCAGAGCCTGGAGCGATGCTATTAAAAGAGAGCTTGCCCCCCCCCCCACACACACACAGTCCTCTCCTTGCCACGCCAATGCCCTCCAGTCCGACGTGACGGATGCCATTTCCCACCCTTTGAGACAGGAAATATGTGACAACCGCAACTCAAATTCTAAAAGGACTTTGTCTCCTGGGGAAAAAAAAACCCACCACAACCCACCCCTATACTCAAAGACTAAGAATTTCTCCCACAAATTCCCATCCCCTCTCCTGCTGGGAGCAAAGACTAAAATACTAGAACACAGAATAACAGAGCTGGAAAGGATCTTGGAGGTCTTCTAGTCCACCCCTCTAGACCATTTCAGACAGGTGGCTGCCCAGTCTCTTCTTAAAAACCTCCAGTGATGGAGCACCCACAACATGCTTTAAGAGGGGTGGGCTTCCACTCCCACAATGCCCAGCCAGCTTCCTTTAAGATGGGGGGATTTCAACTCCCAGAATTCCTCAGCCAGCATGCTTTAAGAGGGGTGGATTTCAACTCCCAGAATTCCCCAGCCAGCATGCTTTAAGAGGGGAGGACTTCCACTCCCAGAATTCCCCTGCCAGCCTGCTTTAAGAGGGATGGACTTCAAGTCCCAGAATTCTTTGAGCCCAGTGAGGCAAAATAGGAGTGGAAGAGACTGCACCTTCTTCACTACATTGTCATTTATTTATCACCTTTACACAGGCCGTCCTTGACTTACGGCCACAATTGAGCCCAAAATTTCCCTTGCTAAGCAAGGCAGTTGTTAAGTGAAATGTGCCCCATTTTAAGAGCTTTTTGTCACAGTTGTTAAGTGAATCACGGCAGTTGTTAGGCGAATCAAGAGGTTGTTAAGTGAATCAGGCTTCCCCCATTGACTTTGCTGGTCAGAAGCTCCCTAGGACAGGGACAGGCAACCTTGGCTCTTTGATGACTGGTGGACTTCAACTCCCAGAATTCCTGAGCCAACATGGGGGAACTATGGCCCCCTCATGACTGGTGGACTTCAACTCCCAGAATTCCTGAGCCAGCAAGGGGGAACTATGGCCCCCTCATGACTGGTGGACTTCAACTCCTAGAATTCCTGAGCCAGCATGGGGGGAACTATGGCCCCCTTCATGACTGGTGGACTTCAACTCCCAGAATTCCTGAGCCAGCATGGGGGAACTATGGCCCCCTCATGACTGGTGGACTTCAACTCCCAGAATTCCTGAGCCAGCATGGGGGAACTATGGCCCCCTTCATGACTGGTGGACTTCAACTCCTAGAATTCCTGAGCCAGCATGGGGGAACTATGGCCCCCTTCATGACTGGTGGACTTCAACTCCCAGAATTCCTGAGCCAGCATGGGGGAACTATGGCCCCCTCATGACTGGTGGACTTCAACTCCCAGAATTCCTGAGCCAGCATGGGGGAACTATGGCCCCCTTCATGACTGGTGGACTTCAACTCCCAGAATTCCTGAGCCAGCATGGGGGAACTATGGCCCCCTCATGACTGGTGGACTTCAACTCCCAGAATTCCTGAGCCAGCAAGGGGGAACTATGGCCCCCTTCATGACTGGTGGACTTCAACTCCCAGAATTCCTGAGCCAGCATGGGGGAACTATGGCCCCCTCATGACTGGTGGACTTCAACTCCCAGAATTCCTGAGCCAACATGGGGGAACTATGGCCCCCTTCATGACTGGTGGACTTTAACTCCCAGAATTCCTGAGCCAGCATGGGGGAACTATGGCCCCCTTCATGACTGGTGGACTTCAACTCCCAGAATTCCTGAGCCAGCACGGGGGAACTATGGCCCCCTCATGACTGGTGGACTTCAACTCCCAGAATTCCTGAGCCAGCAAGGGGGAACTATGGCCCCCTCATGACTTATGGACTTCAACTCCCAGAATTCCTGAGCCAGCATGGGGGAACTATGGCCCCCTTCATGACTGGTGGACTTCAACTCCCAGAATTCCTGAGCCAGCACGGGGGAACTATGGCCCCCTCATGACTGGTGGACTTCAACTCCCAGAATTCCTGAGCCAGCAAGGGGGAACTATGGCCCCCTCATGACTTATGGACTTCAACTCCCAGAATTCCTGAGCCAGCATGGGGGAACTATGGCCCCCTTCATGACTGGTGGACTTCAACTCCCAGAATTCCTGAGCCAGCATGGCTCAGCATGGAAACCTGTCCCTTTCCCCTCAGCATGGCTGGCTCAGGAATTCTGGGAGTTGAAGTCCACGAGTCATGAGGGGGCCACGAGTCATGAGAAACGATCCTGGGATGCTACAATCATTGCTAATGCATGCCAGTTGCCAACCACCCAAGGTTTGCTCATGTGATGTTGCAGTGGTCACACGTATTGAGAAGTGATTATAAGTCATTTTTTTTTAGTGCCATTGTAACATGGAAAGGACATCGCATGCATAGTTTTAAGCTGAGGACCACCTACACATGCTGGCATGCTACAAAACAGCAGTACTGATGATGTTACCTAGTTGGGTCATGAAATGTCTACAAGGGAAAAAAAACCAAGCTCAGAGAACCCCTGGACGCTACAGTCCTCCTCCTCCTCCTCCACTCCTCCTCCTCCTCCTCCTCCTCTTCCTCCTCCTCCTCCCCACAAACCCTTCTTCCTTCTAGCACTGATGATATTACCTAGTTGGGCTATGAAACATCTGCAAGAAAACCACCAAGCTCAGGGTGCACCAGGGACCCCTCACTTCCACCTTGAGCTACAAATATTCTGTTTTATTGATGCTCCACATTCTGTAAGCCAGGCATGTCAAACGCAAGGCCTGGGGGCCGGATGCGGCCCATGAAGTGGTTTCATATGGCCCGCGAAGCCATCCTGGAAACAATGAGGGAATGGCCCCCCGCTGCCTTGGCCCTGGCCCAGGCCGGCCGGGAGCCAATGCACAATTTTGTGGTGACCATCTATGCTGAAAGGCATTCAGTCTTAGCTCCACAAGGCCATGTAGAAACAGCGAGGAACCGGCCCCTGCCGTGTCGGCCCCGTCCCCTGGGTGCATGCTGGGGAGGGGTCACCCTTTGTGAGGAATGAAGAAATGGACCATCACCTGGAAGTGGCCAGCAAATGGCCCTCGCCTACTTCACCTATTCAGCTTGATGGGCTCTGACCTGGTCCCCCCCCCCCTTCTGCCAGAGACCCTCAGATCTGTCCCACTCCTGCCCAGGCCCCCACAGGCACCCTTGACGCGAATGATATAGAGCTGTTCACGCCCACCCAGTAGGCCACACCCACTCCATCCACGCCCACCCAGTAGGCCGCCCCCTCCCAGGGCAACCGCAATGCTGATGCAGCCCCCAATGAAATGGAGTTTGACACCCCTGCTGTAAACCAAGGTATAATTCAGAACCATGGAGAGTTCCTGGTCAAGCCGATCCATCCACCAAGTCTCAACGTTCCCATCCCTCTCCAAATTACCACACCCAACGGGGCATCAACTTAAAGTCTAGCTACGAAGCAACTTAAGAGCAAGGTGAAGACCTCAAAAAGGTGGAGACTGGGGTGCTCTGAATCTCAGCCAGCTGATGAGAGAAGGAAGTGTGTGTGCTAAGATGCAGCCAGCCGGCTCTCCCGAGCCACAAAAAGCTTAGAAAAAAGCAGAAAGGAGTGGGGTTAAAGTGTGAAAGTGCCACAAAAGGTGTCTCTGGCAACACACAGCCCTCCAGGTGTGTGGGAGTGGCAAAAGAACCAGTTTGATATCATGGTGAAGGTACCCAGGCTAGAAACCAGCAGACGATGAGTTCTAGTCCCACCTTAGACATGAAAGCCCACCAGGTGACTTTAGACTAATCACCAGGAGATAGTGAGTTCTAGTCCCGCCCTAGACATGAAAGCCCACTGGGTGATTTTGGGCCAATCATCAGGAAACTGGGAATTGTAGTCCTGCCTGCGTGACTTTAGACCAATCATCAGGAAACAGTGAGTTCTAGTCCTGTCTTAGGCATGAAAGCCAGCTGGGTGCCTTTGGGCCAATCACCAGGAGACGATGAGCTCTAGTCCCACCCTCGGCAAGAAAGCCCACCAGGTGACTTTGGACCAATCACCATGAAACTGGGAATTATAGTCCTGCCTTAGGCATGAAAGCCCACTAGGTGACTTTAGACCAATCACCAGGAAACTGTGAGTTCTAGTCTCACCTTAGGTAGGAAAGCCGGCTAGGTGCCTTTGGACTAATCACCAGGAAACTGTGAGTTCTAGTCCCGCCTTAGGCATGAAAGCCCACCGGGTGACTTTAGACCAATCACCAAGAAACTGTGAATTCTAGTCCCGCCTTAGGCAGGAAAGCCCACCGGGTGACTTTAGACCAATCACCAGGAGACTGTGAGTTCTAGTCCCGCCTTCGGCATGAAAGCCTGCCAGGTGTCTTTGGACCAATCACCAGGAAATTGTGAGTTCCAGTTCCGCCTTAAGCATGAAAGCCCACTGGGTGACTTTAGACCAATCACCAGGAAACGGTGAGTTCTAGTCCCGCCTTAGGCAGGAAAGCCCACCGGGTGACTTTAGACCAATCACCAGGAGACTGTGAGTTCTAGTCCCGCCTTAGGCATGAAAGCCCACCGGGAGACTTTAGACCAATCACCAGGAAATTGTGAGTTCTAGTTCCGCCTTAAGCATGAAAGCCCACTGGGTGACTTTAGACCAATCACCAGGAGACTGTGAGTTCTAGTCCCGTCTTAGGCATGAAAGCCTGCCGGGTGTCTTTGGACCAATCACCAGGAAATTGTGAGTTCCAGTTCCGCCTTAAGCATGAAAGCCCACTGGGTGACTTTAGACCAATCACCAGGAAACGGTGAGTTCTAGTCCCGCCTTAGGCAGGAAAGCTGGCTAGGTGACTTTGGGCCAATCACCAGGAGTCTCAGAGCACCCAGCCTCAAGCATCTCCTTATCTCTTGGCCTATCCTACCTTGCAGGATTCTGGTGTAAACCAAGAGAGTCGGGAGAACCAACCCTGCAGTGTGGGTCTCTTGCTGGAAAGATGAGCACCATTAGAAAGAGTACAGAGAAGAGCAACAAAGATGATCAGGGGACTGGAGGCTAAAACATATAAGAAATGGTTGCTGGAATTGGGTATGTCCCGTTTAATGAAGAGAAGGACGAGGGGGGGACATGATAGCAGTCTTCCAATATCTCAGGGGCTGCCCCAAAGAAGAGGGGAGTCAAGCTGTTCTCCAAAGCGCCTGAAGGCAGGACAAGAAGCAACGGGTGGAAACTCATCAACCTAGAACTAAAGAGAAACTTCCTGACAGTGAGAACAATTATCCAGTGGAACAGTCTGCCACTAGAGGTGGTGGGTGCTCCAACACTGGAGATTTTTAAGAAGAAACTGGACAGCCATTTGTCTGGAATGGTACAGTGCTTCCTGCCTGAGCAGGGGGTTGGACTAGATGACCTCCAAGGTCCCTTCCAACTTTACTACTATTATTATTACCGGCAAGAATTCCTCCTCCATGTTGGCCCTGACATTCAAAGCACGTTCAGCCCACCCCCCACAAGCCGACTCCTTTCCCTTTCCCTCCACCACGATCCCTCCCTTCCTCCCTCTGATTTAAGTGGGGTGGGGGAAGAACATCTGGCCTCCCAACCTCACCCCTGTCATAAAACACGTGGGTACCACAAAGAGGGATCCTTTTTGGACCCCACTCCTTCTCCAATTCAGCTTCTTACGCGGCTCCCCTGGGTTCTCGGGCGCAGCCCAGCAAAAGCCCCGAGAGACCACATAATACCCCCTCAGATCCGCCGGACCCCCAGCCAGACGCGCTTCCTGACCTGCCCGACCTGCCGATTCAGTCACCAAACACGGCTCGCATCCTAAACAGCCCAGGAAGCAGAGAAGAGCTGCACTGGCGCAGCGCCAGCGTGGCGAAGCTTGAATTGAGCACAGAAGGATGCGCGGCTCAAACGATGGGAATAGGGCGCGGAGGGAGGGCACCTGAACAATATTCCTTTGTGCTGTCTGATTTGGGGGGGAAAAGGGGGGCGCAAAACCCCACTGGGGTGACCCCCAACCCGCTTCCCATGCCACCTTGCTGATTTCAGCAACAGGCTGGCTGGCTTTGGGGTTGAACCAGGCAGCCAAAGAGAACGGGGGGGGGCGGGGGGGGGACAGATTTATACAGGTAGGCCTTGAGTTACAAGCCTTCGTTTAGTGACCGTCTGAAGTTTACAACAGCAATGGGGGGAAAAAAATTCACGCTCAACAACCGTTGCAGCGTCCTCAGGGTCACCTGACCAAAATTTGGAGGCTCGGCACCTGGCATGTATCTATGACAGTTGCGGCGTCCTGGGGTCACGTGAGAAGCAAAGTCAACGGCAAAAGCCAGACGCATTTAACAAGCAGGTTACTGATTTAAACAACCGTCGGGGTTCGCTTAACGACCGTGTCAGGAAAGGTCATATAATGGGGGAAAACTCACTTAACAACTGTCCTTGCTTAGCAACGGAGGTTTTGGGCTCGATTGTGGTCATAAGTTGAGGACTACCTGCAGTAGTAAAATAGTTGGAAAAGAGCTAGCAGAACTACTGTATTTTTTTTTTTTTTTTTACTGTTCTGAATAAAGAAACACAAGCTACTGACTTATTTTTCTCTGGCCCTTTTCCCGGCTAAAATTATCGCAGCTGAACAGCCACTTTTTAGGTTTTAAACAGCTGGTTGTTGGTTGTTTTTTTTTTTTGTTTTTTTTGCCAACTCTTCCTCCAGATGCCGAGAGCTTAAAATTTTCTGGATGCAAAACAGACCCTCTTCATCCTTTTCCCAACTCTCAAACCCTAATGACTGCAGGAAAGGAGACAAAGATACGCATAAAATTGAAGCATTTATATCCAATTTTTACTTACTACCTGAAAACAAAAGAGCTCTAAAATTAGAGAGCAACGTTTATTAATGGATCTGAGAGTGGTTTATAGTGGTATTATGACATAGCTCTTAATAAAGTGCAAAAAAAAAAAAACTAAAATGCTGCAAAAAACCACTAGAGAAATAAACTTCCTGATTCCAACTCAAAAGGAAGGAAGGAAGGAAGGAAGGGAAGGGAGGGAGGGAGGGAGGGAGGGAGAGAGAGAGGGAAGGAAAGAAAGAAAGAAAGAAAGAAAGAAAGAAAGAAAGAAAGAAAGAAAGAAAGAAAGAGGGAGGAGGGAGGAAGGAAAGAAGAAAGAAAGAAAGAAAGAAGAAAGAAAGAAAGAAAGAAAGAAAGAAAGAAAGAAAGAAAGAAAGAAAGAAAGAAAGAAAGAAAGAAAGAAGAAAGAAAGAAAGAAAGAAAGAAGAGGAGAGAGGAGGAGGAGGAGGGAGGAAGAAAGGAAGGAAAAAGAAAGAAAGAAAAAGAAAGAAAGAAAAAAGAGGGAGGGAAGGTGGGAGGGAGAAAGGAAGGAAAGAAAGAAAGAAAGAAAGAAAGAAAGAAAGAAAGAAAGAAAGAAAGAAAGAAGAGGGAGGGAAGGAGGAAGAAGAAAAAAAGAAAGAAAGGGAGGGAGGGAGGGAGGAAGGAAGGAGAAAGAAAGAAAGAAAGAAAGAAAGAGAAAAGAGAAAGAAAGAAAAATAAAGAAAGAAAGAGAAAGCAGGGAGGGAGGGGGGAGGGAGGAAGAAAGAAAGAAAGAAAGAAAGAAAGAAAGAAAGAAAGAAAGAAAGAAAGAAAGAAAGAAAGAAAGAAAGTACAGGGAGGGAGGGAGGAAGGAAGAAGAAAGAAAGAAAAAGAAAAAGAAAAGAGAAAGAAAAATAAAGAAAGAAAGAGAAAGGAGGGAGGGAAGGTGAGAGAAAGAAAGAAGAGGGAGGGAGGGAGGAAGAAAGAGAGAAAAAGAAGAAAGAAAAGAAAAGAGAAAGAAAAATAAAGAAAGAAAGAAGGAAAGAAAGAAAGAAAGAGGGAGGGAGAAAGAAAGAAAGAAGAGGGAGGGAGGAAGGAAGAAGAAACAAAGAAAGAAAGAGAAAGAAAGAAAGAAAGAAAGAAAGAAAGAAAGAAAGAAAGAAAGAAAGAGGGAGGGAGGAAGGCAGGAAGGAAGGAAAAGAAAAAAGAGAGAAAGAGAAAAAAAAAGGGATATCCATGGAGGTTGGCGTGGGTGTGGGTGTGTCAAAATCCGCAGGCTTGTGTGATGATTGAAACTCCACCTGTTTCGTTAGCGTAGGCATCTTGCAAATTTGGACATCACCTGCTCCTCCAGTACATCTCTGGGCGTGCCAAATAAATTCACCACCAGAGGAGCATTTGAACCTGGGACTCCTTCAATTGCCCCACGGTTTCTTTTACACCAGGGGTCCCCAACCTCTGGGCTACGGCCCACCAATGACCCGTGAGGGGTTTGCAACTGGGACCACGGAAACAGCCAGCAAGCAGGCACGCACACGCACACGCACACACACACACACACGCAAGCAGCAGGCTTGGTAGGTGCTGTGTGCAGGCTGCTGACACGGAGCAATCCCTCTACCCCCCCCACCAACCCGTAAAGTCGGGGGACCCTGTTTTAAGCCCCAAACCACAGCAGTCCTCAGACATACAGGCCGTCCTCGACTTAACAAACATTTGTTTAGTGACCGTTCAAACTTATAACGGCCCTGAAAAAAAGAGAATTATGACCATTTTTCACATCCCCATGGTCACGTAATCAAAATTCAGATGTTGGGCAACTGCTTCATATTTATGACGGTGGCAGTGTCCCAGGGTCATGCAATCCACTTTTGCGACCTTCTGACAAGCAAAAGCAATGGGGGAAGCCAGATTCACTTAACAACCGGGTTACTAAGTTGGCAAATGGAACAGTTCACTTAACAACTGTGGCAAGGAAAGTCGTAAAATGGGGCAAAACTCACTTAACAATTGTTTCACTCAGTAGAATAGAATAGAAAATATGGAATGGAATAGAATGGAATACGATGGGATAGGATAGGATAGGATAGGATAGGATAGGATAGGATAGGATAGGATAGGATAGAATAGAATAGAATAGAATAGAATAGAATAGAATAGAATAGAATAGAAAATATGGAATGGAATGGAATGGAATAGAAAATATGGAATGGAATTGAATGGAATGGAATAGAATAGAATAGAATAGAATAGAATAGAATAGAATAGAATAGAATAGAATAGAAAATGTGGAATGGATAGAATAGAAAATATGGAATGGAATGGAATGGAATAGAATACAATAGAATAGAAAATGTGGAATCGATAGAATAGAAAATATGGAATGGAATGGAATGGAATAGATAGAATAGAATAGAATAGAATAGAATAGAATAGAATAGAATAGAATAGAATAGAATAGAATAGAATAGAATAGAAAATATGGAATGGAATGGAATGGAATAGAAAATATGGAATGGAATTGAATGGAATGGAATAGAATAGAAAATATGGAATGGAATGGAATGGAATAGAATAGAATAGAATAGAATAGAATAGAATAGAATAGAATAGAATAGAATAGAATAGAATAGAATAGAATAGAATAGAATAGAATAGAAAATGTGGAATGGATAGAATAGAAAATATGGAATGGAATAGAATGGAATGGAATAGAAAATATGGAATGGATAGAATAGAAAATATGGAATGGAATGGAATGGAATGGAATGGAATGGAATGGAATGGAATAGAATAGAATAGAATAGAATAGAATAGAATAGAATAGAATAGAAAATGTGGAATGGATAGAATAGAAAATATGGAATGGAATGGAATGGAATGGAATGGAATGGAATGGAATAGAATAGAATAGAATAGAATAGAATAGAATAGAATAGAATAGAATAGAATAGAATAGAATAGAAAACCTTTATTGTCGTTTTTTACTGTGGGAACAACGGCACACATGAAAAATGAAATTTAGTTGCTTGCTCTCAAAGTATACACATACATAACACACATTTAAACATATATGAAGAACATATGTATATGTTGGAATAGCAGAGTTGGAAGAAATCTTGGAAGTCAACTAATCCTTCACTCATGACGCAGCCAAAATTTCTGAAGGCAGGTTGTTCCACTGGTTAATTGTTCTCACTGTCAGGAAATTTCTCTTTAGTTCTAGGTTGCTTCTCTCCTTGATTATTTCCACCCATTGCTTCTTGTCCTGCCTTCTGGTGCTTTGGAGAATAGCTTGACTCCCTCTTCTTTGGGGCAGCCCCTGAGATACTGGAACGCTGCTATCATGTCCCCCCTCGTCCTTCTCTTCATTAAACGAGACCAGCGGTTCTCAACCTGTGGGTCGGGACCCCATTTGGGGTCGAACGACCCTTTCACGGGGGTCGCCAAACAACGCAGTCTGCCATTTTTTCCCCCTTTTCCTTAGCTGTGCTCCTCCCTTTTATTCTATTGGCTTTTGAAAGCCCATAGAATAGACTCTCTTGAATAGAGTCTAATTCTATTGGCTTTCAAAAGCCAATAGGAATTGTCCAGGCTGTCTCTGCCCTGCTGAGCCCGCCAAAAGTCCCATTCTGCAAACGGTGCTGCACCAGTTGAGTAGTCCTCGACTTACGACCGATTGAGTAGTCCTCGACTTACGACCAGTTGGGGGTCACGGCATTAAAAAGGTTGAGAACCACTGAACTACACATTCCCAATTCCAGCAGCCATTCCTTATATGTTTTAGCCTCCAGTCCCCTGATTTTGTTGCTCTTCTCTGCACTCTTTCTAGAGTCTCAGCATCTTTTTTACATCGTGGTGACCAAAACTGCACGCAGTATAAATTTGGGGCTAAATTGGCGCTGTAACTTGAGGACTACTTGTAGTCCTCAGGCTTGGGGAAGAGTGTGAGTGAGTCTGTGTGTTTGTGTGTCTGCGTGCTTTTCCCAATGTCTGTACATTGCCGGCGTTTCTTCCTGGGGCCGTATCCGTCCATCTGCAGGCAGGCAGGGAGGCCTGATGAACTAAATGGGACTCTTGGCTTTTTTCCCACTTCTCCACAAAGTACCCCGACTCTCTTAATATTCCTTTTATTTTTAAAAGTTGAGCCGATCAATAACGCAACCCTGGGCGTCGGAGGGAAAACTACTCAGCGAAGGTTGAAGCCGCAGTCGTTCCTGTCCCCCTCCCACCAGCCCAGACCCAAAATTTGCTGACTCCACCAGTTGCCGGGCAGACCGAAGGGGCCTCTGTTGTGTGCAATTTGGAACACGGCTCGCTGCCTGTGTTGTGAAGGACAGAATGCTCTTTTTTAAAGGAGAGTTTTTTTGAGAATTTGGAAAAAAATCAGAGAAGAGACTAAAACATATGCAGGAGAGCCGGTTGGACGACTTTGGGCCAATCACCAGGAGATGGGGAGTTCTAATAATAATAATAAATAATAATAATAATAATAACAACAATAATAATAATATAGAGAAAGTCATAGAAAATGATAAAATTAAACTGCTCTGGGACTTCAGAATTCAAACAGACAAGCACTTGCAACATAACACCCCAGACTTAACAATTGTCTATAAGAAAGACAAAAAAGTCTGGATAGTGGACGTGGCAGTGCCTGGAGATAGCAGAATGGAAGAGAAAGAACTGGATAAGATAACAAAATACAAAGACCTACAAATAGAAATAGAAAGACTGTGGCAAAAGCAAGCAAGGGTAGTACCAATAGTAATAGGCTCCTTGGGTGCAATCCCAAAACAACTGGAGCACCACTTGAACACCATTGGCATTGACAAATTCCCCATTAGTCAATTGCAAAAGGCGGCTTTACTAGGAACTGCTTCCATCCTGCGACGATACCTGTAATACCATCAAACATCCACATCTGCCTATCCCAGGTCCTGGGTAAGGACTCGATAGGTAGACAAAATGCCAAATCCAGTCTGAACATCTGGCTGACTGTGCGATGATCAATAATAATAATAATAATAATAATAATAATAATAATAATAAAGTTGGAAGGGAGCTTGGAGGTCATCTAGTCCAACCCCCTGCTCAGGCAGGAAACCCTATACCATTTTGGACAAATGGCTGTCCCGTTTCTTCTAGTCCCGCTGTTAGGCATGCAAGTGGGCTGGGTGACTTTGGGCCAATTACCAGGAGACGGTGAGTTCTAGTCTCGCCTTAGACATGAAAGCTGCTGGGTGAGTTTATTGTTGTGGGGAAAGTAGGAGGAGGAAGGTGTGTTGGATACATTGGCCATCTTGAGTTATCTATTAAAATAATAAAGGCAGGATACAAACAAATAATTACCTTGGCTAGTTTTTCTAGATTGTGCTGTTAAATTTTATTATTGGCTGCCCATTCGTTTCAAGATGTAGAGATCGCCCTTCGATTTTAAACCAATGTTTGGGGCAACTGGCACCCAAGCCAGGGTGATCTGCAAAAAACTGCTCAGGAAGATTTGATCCCAGAAGAGACGCGTAATTGGGGTGGCCAGCTCAGTAGTAAGTTTCCCGTTCAACCCAGCCCCCTGGGTTATGGCGCAGAAGCAGCTTGCGGATTTCGTCGTAGACAAAGATGAACACCGAGAACGGGAGCGCGCACAGCCACCACGTCACTCGAAGCGGATACATACGTAGAGCCACTTCCATTCCCGGGCAGTAGGAGAGGAACGCCGCCAAGGCGGTCTCTTCAAGCAGGCCGAAGACCATGATCTTGTTCCTCATGCCTTGCTGGAAGAAGGACAGCTTCCTGGTCTTGCAGATGATGAGGTCGGCCCACTGCACAATCACGATACTGATGAAGAAGGCCGTGTGACAGGTGTACTCCACCACTTTGCGCTGCTTGTACGTCCACTCCTGGCCGTAGCTGTCCTCCAAGTCATTCAAGTTGTGGTCGTCCCATTGCAGGCGAATCCCCAGCAAGGTATACGGGAGGAACCCGTTCTCGGCCATGATCACGAAGTAGGTGAAGAAGCCAGCCAGAACTTGCATCATGCCGATCTGTCCGTACGCCATGCTGATCAGGCGCTCGTTCACCAGCTTGTCCGTCTTGGCGTTCCGCGGCTTCCTCTTCATAATGTCGCTCTCGGCTTTCTCGTAGGCCAGGGAGATGGCGGGCACCATGTCGGTGCCCAGGTCGATACACAAGATGGTGATGGTGCCCAGGGGTAAGGGGATGTTGAAGACGATGTACACAAGGAAAGGGGAGATCTCTGGGATGTTGCTGGTCAAGGTGTACGCGATGGACTTTTTCAGGTTGTCGAAGATCAGGCGGCCTTCCTCCACACCGGTCACGATGGAGGCGAAGTTGTCGTCCAGGAGGATCATGTCAGCAGCTTGCTTGGAAACATCGGAGCCTGTGATGCCCATGGCAATGCCAATGTCAGCTTTCTTGAGGGCTGGGGAGTCGTTCACCCCATCTCCGGTCACAGCTACGATGGCCCCCTGCCTCTGACACCCTTCCACGATGATCAGCTTCTGCTGCGGAGACGTGCGAGCAAAGACGATCTCCGAATGACTCGAGAGGATTTTGTCCAGCTGCTGGGAAGTCATATCCTTAAGTTCGGAACCATGAACGACACATGCCTCGGCTTCCCGGGGATCGACTTGGCTGACCGGGATCCTCAGGCGATCTGCAATGTCTTCAACAGTCTCGCTGCCTTCAGAAATGATCCCTACCCCCTTGGCGATAGCTTTGGCTGTGATCGGGTGGTCGCCCGTTACCATGATCACTTTAATCCCAGCACTGCGGCACTTACCGACGGCATCTGGCACAGCCGCACGAGGTGGGTCAATCATGGAGATGAGCCCCACGAAGCAGAGCTTGGTGGTGGGAAAGTTAGGTTTCTCCACGTCGAACTTAAAGCCGCGTGGAAACTGTTTGTCGGGAAGGTACAAGTGGCAGAAGCCAAGGACTCTCTCGCCTAACCCCCCCAAATAATTGTAGGTGTTCAGAAAACCTTCCTGCATCTTCTTGTCCAGAGTCACCTCTTTTCCTTGCAACAGGATGGTGGAGCAACATTCCAAGATCCGCTCCGGAGCTCCCTTCATCACCAAGAGATGACCTTTGGACTTGTCTGCAGCTTCGTGGATGGAGAGCTGGTATTTGTTGGTGGAATTGAAGGGGATCTCAGCGACTTTGGGATTCCTCTCCCGCATCTCTCCGACAGACCCCCAGGACAGCTCAATACATTTAAGGAGGGCCGACTCGGAGGCGTCTCCAGTCGTCCCCTTCTTAGCAATGGGGATGTTCTCCTGGTCTGCTTTGAAGTCTGCTCTGTTGCACAGACCTGCAATGTGGGCCAGTGCTAGCCACGTGGGCGAGCGCGTGTTAAAGATGGTCCCGGCGTGAATCTCGGTGGTGTTGGCTTCGTAGGTCTCACCGTCAAACCACATGTGGGCGACAGTCATGCGGTTCTGGGTGAGCGTTCCCGTCTTATCCGAGCAGATTGTTGAGGTGGACCCCAGGGTCTCCACGGCTTCTAGGTTTTTCACCAGGCAGTTCTTGTACGCCATCCGTTGGGCAGTGAGGGTCAAGCAGACAGTGACGGTGGCTAGCAGACCTTCAGGTACGTTCGCCACAATGATGCCGATCAGGAAAATCACAGCCTCCAGCCATTCGTAGCCAAGAATCATGGCCAGGATGAAGAACGTCACTCCTAGGAAGACGGCGACTCCGGTGATGATGTGAATAAAATGTGCTATTTCATTGGCAATTGGTGTACGGCGCTCAGTCAAGCCGGAAGCCAATGAGGCAATGCGACCCATCACGGTGTGGTCCCCTGTCAAGATGACGATGCCCCGAGCTGTGCCTTCAACACAATTCGTGGAGAAGAAACCAATGTTCCGGGTCTCCAGTGGGTTGTCGTTGGTACACTCAGCTGCACGGCTTTGCGGCTCTGACTCCCCAGTCAGAGAGGAATTGTCAACTTTGCAACCCATGGCAGAGATGATCCTTAAATCCGCGGGAATCCGATCGCCCCCTTTGACCTCCACCAGATCTCCCAAGACTACCATCTCAGCGTTGATCAGCAGTTTTTCACCCTCCCGGATCACCAGCGCTTGCTGGGGAACCATGTTCTTGAAGGATTCCATGATTTTGGAGCTTTTGGCTTCCTGAAAGTAGGAGAAACATCCGGTCACGATAACCACGCCGGCTAGCACGGCACCCAGATACAGGTTGTCCTTATGTGCTTTTTTACCCATCATGGTTTGCACCCAGTAAGCCAGGAAGCAAAGAATGGCGCCGATCCAGAGCAGGATGGAGAATCCGCCGAAAAGTTGCCTGCAAAATTTGATCCACTTCGGCGTGGTTCGTGGGGGAGTGAGCGCATTTGGGCCGTATTTTTCCAAATTCTGGGCAGCCTGCGCCCTGGTCAATCCTTTGGAGAGATCCACCTGGTACTTATGGCTGAGTTCCTCAAGAGACAATTTGTGATCGTCAAGGTGCACTTCTTTCTTCAGTTCCTCCAGTTCTTCCTTCACCTTGGATTTTTTCTTCTTGACGCGGGATTCCTTCTTATTCATGGTGAAGGCCGGATCCTCTTTGCTTTCCTCTTCAGAGGAGTACAGTGCAGTTCCTGGGGGAAGGAAGTGGCAGAAGGAGAGAAGGAGGAACTTCTCTCCAAAAGAGGAAGCAGAAGAATTAAAGATTGGGAAATCAAGGTTCCCCAACAAAAATCCAAAAGAGGCAACGTCTTTAGCAACCCTCCAAAGTTTAACATCCCAAGATCTCAGCTCCATCAGTAGCCACAAAGGACAAATCCATTGTCCTGCAGTTGGGCAACCCAACAATGTCCGTCTCCTAGCAATCAAAAAGTAACTGCCTCCTTTGGTGAGGTCACAACTCCTAGCAACTGACAGAATAACAGAATAATAGAGCTGGAAGGAATTCTGGAGGTCTTTGAGTCCAAGGCTTTTCAGCCAGTGGTACGGGTACCACCTGTGGTACATTGGCCCCTGGCAGGTGGTACGCGACCATCCTAGAAAAGTGGTAGCGGGGGAGGGGAATGAGCTGAACCGGTGGGAGCACCGCACAAGCCTGAGCGAGAGACGGCTGGAGCTGCAGGGCTGTCAGGGCTCAGCGGAAGCGCCGGGATCAGTGGCAGGATCAGTACCAGGCTCCAGCTGGAGCTCGGCGCTGATCCTGGCGCTTCTGCTGAGCCCTGAAGAAGCACCAATCAGCCTGAAAGCAGCGCTGATCCTGGCGCTTGTGCTGAGCCCAGAAGAAGCGCCGATCAGCTGGAATGTTGCAGCCTCTCCAGAATCTTGTGATTTACATTCAGATGCTTGGCAACCGATTCTTATTTATGACGGTCACAGTGTCCCAGGGTCATGTGAAGTGACCACAACCTGCTGCAACCACCCAGCAGATGGGGGGGAATAAAAACCAAACACCCCCCCCACCCCACCCCCGCTGCCAATCCCCAACAGAAATGCTCACAACAATGAAAACCTCGGACAGGAGGAAGAGCAACGCCGGGCGGGCAGGCAGGTGTCTTGCTCGGCTGTGGCTTGGGGGGCACTTTTTTCAGTGCTATTGTAACTTCGAACAGTCACTAAGCGAACTGTTGTTAAGTTGAGGACTTTATCACTTTTTTCCTTTTTTTGGTCATCAAGTTTTTGACGATGCATAAGTGGGTTTTGGGTTGCAGTTTGGGCACTCGGTCTCTAAAAGGTTCGCCATCACTGGGCTAGTCTAAAGAAAAAAAGAAATAGGGGAGACATGGTAGCAGTGTTCCAGTATTTGAGGAGCTCCCACAAAGAAGAGGGGTCAACCCTATTCTCCAAAGCACCAGAGGGCAGGACAAAGAAACAATGGATGGAAACTGATCAAAGAGAGAAGCAACCTGGCGCAGCAGTTAGAGTGCAGTACTGCAGGCCACTTTAGCTGACTGTGTTCAGCAGGTCAGCGGTTCAAATCTCACCGGCTTAAGGTTGACTCAGCCTTCCATCCTTCCAGGGTAGGTAAAATGAGGACCCAGATTGTTGGGGGCAATGTAAATATATATATATATACATTGCTTACTGGTGTACACCGCTTAGAGAGTGTTTGCACTTAAAGCGGTATATAAGTCTCATAAATAAATAAATAAACTTCCTAACAGTGAGGAAAATTAACTAGTGGAACAGCTTGCCACCAGAAATCATGGGTGCTCCATCATTGGAGATTTTTAAGAAGAGATTGGACAGTCACTTGTCTGAGATATAGGTATAGGTCCTCTAGCTTGAGCAGGGGGCTGGACTAGACCAGGGCTTTTCAACCTTTTCACCCATTGTACCACTTTTAGGATATGGCAACATCTGAGTACCACCAGTCGCCTAGCAAGGTGTCAAAAATGTGATGACCCCCCCCCAAAAGTAAAATAGTGATAAAGTACAGGTAGTCCTCGACTTACAACAGTTCGCTTAGTGACTGTTCGAAGTTACAGCGCCACTGAAAAAAGTGCCCCCCAAGCGACAGCTGAGCAAGACACCTGCCTGCCCACCCGGCCGCGCTCTTCCTCCTGTCCGAGGTTTTCATTGTTGTGAGCATTTCTGTTGGGGATTGGCAGCGGGGGTAGGATGGGGGGGGTATTTGGTTTTTATTCCCCCCCCCCGTCTGCTGGGTGGTTGCAGCAGGTTTTGGTCTCTTCACATGACCCTGAGACACTGTGACCGTCATAAATATGAATCAGTTGCCAAGCATCTGAATGTAAATCACAAGACCCTGGAGAGGCTGCAACATTCCAGCTGATCGGCGCTTCTTCTGGGCTCAGCAGAAGCACCAGGATCAGTGCTGAGCTCCAGCTGGAGCTGGCGCTGATCCTGGCGCTTCCGCTGAGCCCTGACAGCCCTGCAGCTCCAGCCGTCTCTCGCTCAGGCTTGTGCGGTGCTGCCACCGGTTCAGCTCATTCCCCTCCCCCGCTACCACTTTTCTAGGATGGTCGTGTACCACCTGCCAGGTGCCAATGGACCACAGGTGGTACCCATACCACTGGTTGAAAAGCCCTGGACTAGATGACCTCTAAGGTTGTTAAGTGAATCCGGCTTCTCCATTGACTTTGCTTGTCAGAAGATCGCAAAAGGGTTTCACGTGATCACAGGACGCTGCAACAGTCCTGAGTGTGAAAACGTCGCTTCAGTGCTGTTGTAACTTCGAATAGCCAGTAAATGAACGGAGAAGGATTTTTTTAAAAAAAACTTCTTTTCAACACGATAATCAGAGAGAAATTACAGGAAGGGGCTGGGATTCGGCTTCTCAGAAAACAGACCAGGATGGGACCAATCCTAGGAAAAGAAACATGGACCCCTATCAGAGAGAGAAGAGCAGCAGAGGTTGGTGGCTGCTCCAATCTAAAGCTATCAATTGCAGTGGTGGATGGGAATGGAGAATTCTGGGAGTTGAAGTTCATCCATTTCAAAGCATGCTGGCTGGGGAATTCTGGGAGTGGAAGTCCACCCATCTTAAAGCATTTTTGCTGGGGGATTCTGGGAGTGGAAGTCCATCCCTCTTAAACATCCTGGCTGGGGAATTCTGGGAGTGGAAGTCCACCCCTCTTAAAGCATTTTTGCTGGGGGATTCTGGGAGTGGAAGTCCACCCCTCTTAAACATGCTGGCTGGGGGATTCTGGAAGTCCATCCATCTTAAAGATGCTGGCTGGGGAATTCTGGGCCTGGAAGTCCACTCATCTTCCAGTTGCTGATTTTGCAAAAACCCCGCTGACAGCTTGCTTGCGTTTAGATGTCGGCATGTGTGTGAGCCAATGCTGGGGGCAAATGGCACAATCCAGCCTGGAGGGTCTTGCCTTCCTGTCCCCGTCCTCCCCACAGGACCTGGCGATCGATCTGAAGGTCAATGACCACCTCTCGCTCTCTCCAGAGTGTTCGCGGCCGTCGGGCGCGTCTCTCCCCAGCTCAACCCCAGCCACTTAGCAACAATTGACTGCAATCTGTTCGTTCTGCTTGCTGCCTTTGCAAGGGGAAATTAATAAATCCATACAAGAACAGCGCTGCATTCATCTGCTCGCTCGCTCCACAAGACACCTGCTTTGATTAGAGCTAAACGAGATCAGAGGGGTCCTTGGTGGCCAGACTATATTCCTAGAGAATAATTAAATAGTTTTTCTATTTGGCTTTCTAAAAGCCAAATTGCATTTAAAGGGAGGAGCACAGTTGTAGAAAATGGTATTATAGAGTAAATGGTGGCTAGGTATTTAGCATATAGTTAACGTATTTGCCATACCAAGGTATTTTAGTTTTAAAAGTTATTAAGTTATTTTAGCAAACTAGTTGTTAAGAAGTAGAATTTAGACTCTATTCAAGAGAGTCTATTCTATTGGCTTTCAAAAGCCAATAGAATAAAAGGAGTAGCACAGCTAAGGAAAAGGGGAAAAAAAAATGGCGGACTGCGTTGTTTGGCGACCCCCATGAAAGGGTCGTTCGACCCCAAATGGGGGTCCCAACCCACAGGTGGAGAAGCACTGGGATAGCCAAACTAGGTAACATCGACAACTCCAAATGCCACGAAAAGCGGTCCAGAGTTTCTTTTGGTGCCTCGTGGTCTCAGCTGAAAACACAGGATTTTATCCAGTTGTAGGGGTCGACTCTAGAGACTTTGGGTGCTCTGATGAGGTTACCTAGTTGGGTCATGAAACGTCTGCAAGAAATCGACCAAGCTCAGAGAGCATCAAGGACCCCACAGTCTTCCTCCTCCTCCTCCTCCTCCCTCTTTCTCCACAAATCCCTTTGCCTTCTAGCACTGGTGATGTTACCTAGTTGGGTACTGAAAGGCCTGCAAGAAAACCACCCAGCTCAGAAAGCAGCAAGGACCCCACAGTTCTCCTCCTCCCTCCTCCTCCTCCTCCTCCTCCTCCTCCTCCTCCTCCTCCTCCTCCTCCTCCTCTCTGCAAACCCCACTCTTTTGTAGCACTGATGAGGTTACTTAGTTGGGTATGAAACGCCTGCAAGAAAACCAACCAGCTCAGAGAGTACTAAGGACCCCACAGTTCTCCTCCCTCCTCCTCCTCCTCCTTCTCATCCTTCATCCTCCTTCTCCTCATCATCTTCATCCTCATCCTCCTCTCCACAATCCTGTTCCCTTGTTGCACTAATGATGTTACCTAGTTAGGTCACGAAACATCTGCAAGAAATCTACCAAGCTCAGACAGCACCAAGAACGCCACAATCCTCCTCCTCCTCCTCCTCCTCCTCCTCCTCCTCCTCCCTCCTCCTCTTCCCTCTTTCTCCACAAACCCCTCTCCCTTTTAGCACTGGTGATGTTACCTAGTTGGGTGATGAAACGTCTGCAAGAAAACTACCAAGCTCAAGAGCATCAAGGAGTCCACAGCCCTCTTTCTCTTCCTTTTTCTCCTCCTCCTCCTTTTCCACTTCCTCCTCCTCCTCCTCCTCCTCCTCCTCCTCCTCCTCCTCCTCCCACACTCCCTTCTAGCACTGGTGACGTTACCCAGCTGGGTATTGAAAGGTCTACCAAGTGCAGAGAGCAAAACCACCAAGTGCAGAGAGCACCAAGGACCCACACAGTCATCGTCGTCATCATCCTCCTCCTTCTTCTCCTCCTCCTCCCCCGTCCCCTTCTAGCATTGATGATGTTACCTAGTTGGGTCATGAAACATCTGCAAGAAATCGACCAAGCTCAGAGAGCACCAGGAACACCACAATTCTCCTCCTCCTCCTCCTCCCACACTGAAACGTTCTTGTTGAAACGCCAACAAGAAAACCACCAAGTTCAGAGAGCATCAAGGACCCCCACAGTCCTCCTCCTCCTCCTCCTCCCCCCCTCCCCTTCTAGCATTGATGATGTTACCTCGATCGGTCATGAAACATTTGCACGAAAATGCATGATTTTAAGTCCAGGACCACCTCTACCATAAAACCCAATCAGCAGCGCCTTAAAAATATTAAGAGCCAAGGTGGCGCAGCAGTTAGAGTGCAGTATTGCAGGCCACTTTAGCTGACTGTGTTCAGCAGGTCAGGGGTTCAAATCTCACCGGCTCAAGGTTGACTCAGCCTTCCATCCTTCCGGGGTAGGTAAAATGAGGACCCAGATTGTTGGGGGCAATGTGAATATATATATATATACATTGCTTACTGGTGTACACCGCCTTTCGAGAGTGCTTGCACTTAAAGCGGTATATAAGTCTCATAAATAAATTTGACAACCACTCTTCCTTTCAAAATGTAGGGAGGCCACCGGGAAAAAAAATAAACTGCAATGGGACCTGCCCAAGTCAATCAGCCCCAAAGCCGGATCAGCAGCGGGGAGGTGGGTGGGGAGGTGGGGGTGGGGCGAAAAGAGGCCCTCTGATTTATAATAACGGTTGCTACCGGTGCTTGATTTCGTTTTTTTTGCCATTTTTAGATCTACGGGATGGGTGCTTTATTGTGTTTTATTGTGCAGCTGTTGCCCATACGGCTCCTGCTATCCACATTCTATGCCCCAGGGGGTGGGTGTACGATAACATGCATATGTATGTGTATATAGAGAGATACATGGAGATATATCCTGTGCATTACACAATGTTCGTTAAAGAGGTGGGGGGGAGAAAAAAACAGAAGCCCAAGGAGAACCAGGGTTTTGCTTTCTTTTAAAGCAGCGCTTCTCCACCTGTGGGTCGGGACCCCATTTGGGGTCGAACGACCATTTCACGGGGGTCGCCAAACAACGCAGTCCCACCATTTTTTTCCCCCTTTTCCTTAGCTGTGCTACTCCCTTTTATTCTATTAGCTTTTGAAAGCCAATAGAATAGATTCTCTTGAATAGAGTCGAATTCTATTGGCTTTCAAAAGCCAATAGGGATTGTCCAGGCTGTCTCTGCCCTGCTGAGCCCGCCAAAAGTCCCATTCTCAAACGGTGCTGCACCAGTTGAGTAGTCCTCGACTTACGACCGGTTGAGTAGTCCTCGGCTTACGACCGGTTGGGGGTCGCGGCATTAAAAAGGTTGAGAACCACTGTTTTAAAGACTTTCCTTTTGAAGGTTTAATCCCAACACGGGAAGCCCACCCCGCTTAAAGCATGGCTGGCTGGGGGATTCTGGGAGTGGAAGTCCATTCATCTTAAATTAGGCTGGGTGGAGAATTCTGGGAGCGGAAGTCCACCCCTCTTAAAGCATGCTGGCTGGGGAATTCTGGGATTGGAAGCCCCCCCCCCCTTCTTAAAGCAGGCTGGCTGGGGAACTCTGGGAGTGGAAGCCCCCCCCCTTCTTAAAGCATGCTGGCTGGGGGATTCTGGGAGTGGAAGTCCCCCCTGTTTTAAAGCATGCTGGCTAGGGAATTCTGGGAGTGGAAGTCCACCCCTCTTAAAGCATGCTGGCTGGGGGATTCTGGGAGTGGAAGCCCCCCTTCTTAAAGCAGGCTGGCTGGGGGATTCTGGGAGTGGAAATCCACCCTTCTTAAAGCAGGCTGGCTGGGGGATTCTGGGAGTGGAAATCCACCCTTCTTAAAACATGCTGGCTGGGGGATTCTGGGAGTGGAAATCCACCCTTCTTAAAACATGCTGGCTGGGGGATTCTGGGAGTGGAAGTCTCAGCCAGCTGCCAAGCCAGAAATTGAATCTTCCCATCGTCTTGCCAACAAAATAGCTCAATTAAATCTCCCACCCCAGGAGCAAATCCACTTCCAGCTTTGCAGAAACCTCCCTGATGCCTTTTTAGCTAATGGCCTCCTGCAAAGATGATAAAAACCAAATCTCCAGAGCGCATCCTTGAAACAACACATGTTGTTGAGAGTGTGGTTTGCAAAACAGGGCCGTGGGGAGGTGTGTGTTTGTATTTGTGTGTGTGTGTTGCAGAAACACCTGTGCTTCCTTCTCTTCTCCAGACCACATGATTATTTCTTTCCAAGCAGGTACAATATATTTATCGACTTTTCCAAGTTCCAACCGCCCTGAAAAAAAATGACTTATGACCGTTTTTCACACTTACGACCGTTGCAGCATCCCCAGGGTCACGTGATCAAACCTCGGATGCTTGGCCACGGATTCGCATTTACGACGGTCGCAGCGTCCCGGAGTCACGTGATCCCTTTTGGAGACCCCTGCACGTGAGCCCGAGTCCCATCGGTGGGACGGGCAGCTCTATAAATGCGTTGAATAAATCAAAATCAAAACCACAGGATCCCATTTCCGCTCTGTGGTTGGAGAGAGAGAGAGAGAGAGAGAGAGAGAGATGGAAAGACAGAGGGAGAGAGAAAGAGAGAGGGTGGGAAGAGAGAGAAAGAGAGAGTGAGTAAGAGAGTGAGAGAGAGGCAGAGAGAGTGTGAGAGAGACAGGGAGAGAGGGAGAGAGGGAAAGAGAGATAAAGAAAGAGTGAGTAAGAGACAGAGTGAAGCAGGCAGAGAGAGGGAGGGAGAGACAGGGGAGAGGGAGGGAGGGAGAAAGAGGGGGAAGAGGGAGAGGAAGACAGAGAGAGAGTGAGTGAGAGAGAGAGGCAGAGAGGTAGGGAGGGAGAGACAGAGGGAGAGGGAGGGAGAGAGAAAGAGAGAGAGTGGGAAGAGGGAGAGAGAGATAGAAGGAGGGGGAGAGAGAAAAAGACAGAGTGAGTGAGTGAGAGAGTGAGGCAGAGAGGGAGTGAGAGAGACAGAAGGAGGGAGGGAGAGACAGAGAGAGAGGGAGGGAGTGAGAGGCAGGGAGAGGGAGGGAGGGAGAAAGAGAGACAGAAGGAGAGAGGGAGAGAGACAGAGTGACTGAGAAAGAGAGAGAGTGAGAGAGAGAGGCAGAGAGGGAGTGAGTGAGAGAGGCAGAGAGAGAGACAGAGGGGGGAGAGGGAGTGTGAGAGAAAGAGAGACAAAAGGAGAGAGGGAGTGAGTGAGTGAGAGAGAGAGAGAGAGACAGAGACACGGAAGCTTCCAGAAGGCAGCAGGTTGGAGAAGGTGCCTTTTAGCAACTCCCTCCAATGTGTGGGTTGCCGCGCAAGAAACAATCCCTTTATTCTGCAAAAAAAGAAAAAGAAAGAAAAAGCGCCATCCGTCACGGCTGGAGTGAACCTGTTTCTTTTGTTCTGAAGAAGCAATTCCTGCTTTTGAATAATAGATGTGGAGGGACCAAAAAAAAACAAGACACGGAGACTTCAGGGTCCTTGGCGCTCTCTGAGCTGGGTGGTTTCCTTGCAGACGTTTCGTGACCCAATTAGGTAACATCCTCAGGGCTAGAAGGAAGGAGGGGTTTATGGAGAGGAGGAGGAGGAGGAGGAGGAGGAGGAGGAGGAGGAGAGGGAGTGAAGAGGAGGAGGAAGGGAAGGATGAGGAGAAGAACTGTGGGATCCTTGGTGCTCTCTGAGCTTGGATGTTTTCTTGCAGACGTTTCGTGACCCAACTAGGTAACATCATCAGTGCAAGGAGGGAGGAGGAGAAGGGGGACTGTGGGGGTCCCTGGTGCTCTCTGACCTGGGTGGTTTCCTTGCAGACATTTCATGACCCAATTAGTTAACATCCTCAGGGCTAGAAGGGAGGGGTGTTTGAGGGGAGGAAGAGGAGGAGGAGGGGGGGGATGGGGAGGAGGAGGACTGTGGGGTCCTTGGTGCTCTCTGAGGTTGCTGGTTTCCTTGCAGACGTTTCGTGACCCAACTAGGTAACATCATCAGGGCTACAAGGGAGGGGGTTTGTAGAAAGGAGGAGGAGGAGGAGGAGGAGGAAGAGGAGGAGGGCGGCTGTGGGGTCCTTGGTGCTCTCTGAGCTTGCTGGTTTTCCTTGCAAACATTTCATGACCCAACTAAGTAACATCATCAGGGATACAAGGGAGGGGGCTTGTAGAGAGGAAGAAGAGGAAGAGGAGGAGGAGGAGGAGGAGAACTGTGGGCTCCTTGTTGCTCCCTGAGCTGGGTGGTTTTCTTGCAGACGTTTCATGACCCAACTAGGGAATATCATCAGTGCTAGAAGGGAGGAGGAGGAGGAGGAGGAGGAGGAGGAGGAGGAGGAGGAGAACTGTGGGGTCCTTGGTGTTCTCTGAGCTGGGTGGTTTCCTTGCATTTCCTTGCGGACATTTCATTACCACACTAGCTAATGTCATCCGTGCCACTTTTGAAGACGCCTCAATCGGCTGGGTTGATTCAATTGGGCTCAATTCCCAGAAAATATTTGGAACTGGCCAAAAGTTCACCAAATTTAGTTAGGTGGAATCTGGAGTTCAGCTGGTTTAGAAGAATGTCTAAGAAAAAAACCCCACTCCCTCCTAGTCCTGATGATGTTACTGAGTTGGGTCATGAAATGTCTGCAAGAAAACCACCCAGCTCAGAGAGCACCAAGGACACCCACTGTGCTCCTCCTCCTCCTCCTCCTCCTCCTCCTCCTCCTCCTCCTCTCTGCAGACCCCCTCCATTCTAGCCCTGATGCCATTACTTAGCTGGGTCATGCAACGTCTGCAAGAAAACCCCCAAGCTCAGAGAGCGCCAAGGACCCCCACATCTCAACCCTCAGCGACAGATATTTCCCTTCTATAGATATTGTTTCCTGCTTGATTGGCGACCCGGTGTTAATGTCGGTGTTAAATCTCTGTTTATCTGATTGCCGACTGCTGGGGTACACTGGACCCCCCCAGCCCCAGCCCTGCTTTCCATTCCCCTACCTCACCCACCCCCCCACCCACCCCCACCCACAATGCTCTTCCTGCACAGCCATCAAGTCAAACCCAGCTCCCTGGGAGAAAAGCCGCTTCCGCTGGGAAGCGGGATTTGCACCCACCCCACGGCCGCACCGAGGGTCCCCGACCGGCTGTATTTCAACCGATTAAACAGCCAGCCATCTGCTAACTCTCTTTGTAACCTACCTCTGGATAATTCAATAAAAGAAAAACAGAGGCAGGGGGTGGGGGTGAGGGGGGTGGAAAGGGGACGGGGAAGGAAACGTACCCCCCCACACACACTCACTTCCCGTGACTCATAACTCATTCCCGAAAGTAATTATAGTTTTTATATCCCTATCAGAAAGCAACAGAGTCTGTCGGTTTTATTGGCTTGCCAGCTCTTCTGTCAAGGTCACTGGGAAAAGAGCTGGCCCTTCTGTCCTTTCAATCCACAGAACGAAGCCAGGATGGAGAGCCTTGTTAAAAAAAAAAACAAGGACAAAGGTAGTCCTCGGCTTACGACAGGTTCGTTTAGCGACCGTTCAAAGTTCCAACGGCCCTGGGAAAAAAAGGCCATTTTTCACACCTACGGCCGTTTGCAGCCATCCCCAGCATCACGGGATTAAAATTCAGACAAGCTTGGCAACCGACTCCGACTTAGGACGGTCGCAGTCTCCCAGGGTCACGTGATTCCCCGTTTTGCGACCATCCGACCAGCAAAGTCAACAGGGGAAGCCGGATTCACTTAACGAACGTGTGACTGACTTAACTGCTGCGGTGATTCACTTAACGACGAGGTCTTAAAACGGGGGTAAAACTCGCTTGATGAATGTCTTACTTAGCAAGAAGAATTTTACACTCAATTCTGGTCGTAATTCAAGGACTGCCTGTATTAGAGGAAGCTGTCAGAAATAGGGACGGGGGGGGGCTTTGAGCTTTACACCGGCGCCCCCAGCTTTGGCAATAGATGATTTTGTATACAGGTAACGCTCAACTTACAATAGTAGTAACTGTGAGAGGGATCTCGGAGTCCTAGTAGACAATCCCTTAAATAGGAGCCAGCCGTGTGCTGCAGCTGCCAAAAAAGCCAACACAGTGCTAGGCTGCATTAACAGAGAGAGAGAATCAAGATTACATGAAGTATTAATACCACTTTACAAGGCCTTGGTAAGGCCACACTTGGAATTACGGCATCCAGTTTTGGTCACCACAATGTAAAAAAGATGCTGAGATTCTAGAAAGAGTACAGAGAAGAGCAACAAAGATGATCAGGGGACTGGAGGCTAAAACATATAAGGAACGGTTGCTGGAATTGGCTATGTCTCGTTTAACAAAGAGAAGGACGAGGGGGGACATGATAGCAGTCTTCCAGTATCTCAGGGGCTGCCCCAAAGAAGAGAGAGTCAAGCTATTCTCCAAAGCGCCTGAAGGCCGGACAAGAAGCAACGAATGGAAACTAATCAAGGAGAGAAGCAACTTGGAATTAAGGATAAATTTCCTGAAAGTGAGAACAATTAACCAGTGGAACAACCTGCCACCAGAAGTTGTGAATGCTCCAACACTGGAACTTTTAAAGAAGAGATTAGACAACCGTTTGTCTGAAATGGTATACGGTTTCCTGCCTGAGCAGGGGGTTGGACTAGATGACCTCCAGAGTCCCTTCCAACTTTATTATTATTTTTATTTTATTATTAAAACTTATCTGTTCAAGTCAGGGCACTGCCTGCATTTTCTAATTGTCTGCTTAATATTGACTTTAATTGGCTTCGGGAGCTGGAAAAAAAGCCGGGCGTCCTATTTTATTTTATTTTTTTAAAAAAGGCCGCTGGAAATAATCAAAGATCCTGAGGGATCCCAAGGGAAATTTTCACTTTGAGATCCCTGTGAAAGGTTAATTAACAATTACTCCATCCTCGGGGTTCTTTTTTTTTTTTTTAAATTAAATTCTCGTAGTCTGGGGGACTGTTTCCTTTTTCTTGCAACGTTTGAAAATGGATGGATGGTGTGAGAGAATACAGGTAGTCCTCGGCTTACGACCGTTCGCTTAGTGACCATTCAAAGTTACAACAGCGCTGACTTACGACTTACAACGGTTCACTTAGAGACCGTTCAACAGCTCTGAGAAAAGGAACTGAGGACCGTTTTTCACACTGATGTCCATTGCGGTCACGTGATCAAAATTCAGACGCTTGGAAACTGACATGTACTTATGACGGTTTCAGTGTCCCAAGGTCACGTGATCCCCTTTTGCGACCGTCTGACGAGCAAAGTCAAGGGGGGAAGCCGGATTCACTTAACAACCGGGTTGTTGAGTTTTTGTTAAGTTTTTAAGAAGAGACTGGACAACCATTTTGACTGAAATGGCATAGGGTTTCCTGCCTGAGCAGGGGGTTGGACTAGATAACCTCCAAGGTCCCTTCCAAACTTTGTCTGAAGTGGTATAGGGTTTCCTGCCTGAGCAAAGGACTGGACTAGATGACCTCCAACGTCCCTTCCAACTTTTTATTATTATTATTATTAATAATAATAATTATTATTATTATTATTATCATTATTATTATTATTATTGCAAATTCATTTAGTGACTATTTGAAGTACAACAGCACTGGAAAAAGATGACTTACACCTGGTTTTCACACTTACGACCATTGTAGTATCCCCATGGTCATGTGACAAAATGTGAATGCTTGGCAACTGACATGAACTTATGACGGTTGCAGTGTCCTGGCGTCAAGTGATCACCTTTGGCGACCTTCTGACAAGCAGAGTCAATGCAGGAAGTCAGATTCGCTTAACAAGAATTGGATTCCTGCACGCCAGCCCCTGTTGGGTGTTAGGATACCACTGCCAACTCCTCCAGGGACCTGGATTCAAATCTCACCCAATCTGGTGGGCTGTTTCCCACCGACAGCCCCTCGAACATGACCCAGCATAGAGCCAGTTTGGTCTAGTAGTTAGGGCACCAGGCTAGAAAGTGGGAGACTGTAAGTTCTAGTCCCACCTTAGCCATGAAAATAAGTTGGGTGAATTTGGCCAATCACCAGGAGACGGTGAGTTCTAGTCCACTTTAGGCAGGAAAGCCAGTTGGGTAACTTTGGACTAGTCACCGGGAGAAGGTGAATTCTAGTCTCATCCTAGGCACGAAAGCCAGTTGGGTGACTTGGGTCAATCACTAGGAGAAGATGAGTTCTAATCCCGCCTTAAACAGGAAAGCTGGCCAGGTGACTTTAGGCCAGTGGTTCTCAACCTTTTTAATGCCGCGACCCCCAACCGGTCGTAAGTTGAGGACTACTCAACCGGTCGTAAGTCGAGGACTACTCAACTGGTGCAGCACCGTTTGCAGAATGGAGTGGCTCAGGAGAGGCTGAAGCCTGCAGTGTTGGAGCATTCATAGCTTCTGGAGGCAGTTAATAATAATAATAATAAAGTTGGAAGGGATCTTGGAGGTCATCTAGTCCAACCCCCTGCTCAGGAAGGAGACCCTATACCAGAGACCGAGTGCCCAAACTGCAACCCAAAACCCACTTATGCATCATCAGGTGCCGGGTGGGTGTGGCCCATTGGGTGGGCGTGGCCCATTGGCTGCATATGGCCCATTGGGTGGGCGTGGCTGCGGTGGTAACGGCAGACTGGGTGGGACTAAAAAGTTCAGTCAATCAATTCCAACTTTGCAAGATCTTTTTTTTCCCCGTGAGAAGTTGAAATTGACTGATTGATTGAACCTTTTTTTTTTTGCACACGGCGGCAGAGGCCTAAAGCGAAAAGGTTTTATAAAACCCAGCTGAAGGCCTAGGACTGGGGCGACGACATGCGTGCCCACAGAGAGGGCTCTTAGTGCCGCCTCTGGCACCCGTGCCATAAGTTCGCCACCACTGCCCTATATCATTTCGGACAAATGGCTGTCCAGTCTCTTCTTAAAAACTTCCAGTGTTGGAGCATCCACCACTTCTGGAGGCAGGTTGTTCCACTGGTTAATTGTTAATTTACGACATCAATTGAGCCTAACATTTTGGTCACTAAGCAAAACATTTGAGATTCGCCCCATTTTAAGACCTTTCCGGCCACCATTGGTAAGTGAATCAATGGGGTTGTTAAATGAGTCACACGGTTGCTAAATGAATCTGGCTTCCCCCGTGGACTTTGCTTGTCAGAAGGTCAAAAAAGGGGAGAGTCACATGACCGCGGGACGCTGCGACCATCATAAATATGAATCAGTTACTAAACCTCCAAAGTTTTATCACGTGAGTTTTGGGGATGCTGCAACTGTGATACGCGTGAATTCCTGGCAGTTTCTGTCGTAAAGTGAGACGTTTTTGAAGTGAGTTTTGCCCCATTTTACGTCCTTTCTGGCTGCCGTTGTTAAGTGAATCACCCCGGTTGTTAAGTGAATCCGGCTTCCTCCGTGGACTTTGCCAATCATAAATGAAGGAAAAAGGAATTGATTGTAAATTTGATAATGGCAGCTAGATTAGCGATGGCTAAATATTGGAGACGGAATTGAGTTATGCAAAGAAATGAGGGGGATAATGAAATATCGAATACGGCAATAAATGGTAAATGAACAACAGAAATTAAATTTAAAAAAGGGATGATTAAAGTAAATAATTATAATGAAATAGGGGAGGATTTTATAAAAACAGGGTTGGTGGTAGGCAAAGGGAATCAACCTACTCAGGAATATATACTGTTTTGGAGGGAATAAGGGCACAACTGAAATATATTGCATATTGTTAATTGTTATAATATATGAAAAGAAATATAGGTAATAAAAATGGTTTCCAGGGGGGTGGGTGCACTGTAATGTTTGTATTTTTATATATATATTTTATTTAGACTTATATGTATTATGCTTGGATTATTTGTATTTGAATAAAATTATTAAAAAATAAAGAGGGAGTCAAGCTATTCTCCAAAGCGCCTGAAGGCATGACGAGAAGCAACGGATGGAAACTCATCAAGGAGAGAAGCAACCTGGAACTAAGGAGAAACTTCCTGACAGTGAGAACAATTAACCAGTGGAACAACCTGCCACCAGAAGGTGTGAATGCTCCATCGCTGGACGTTTTTAAGAAGAGACTGGACAGCCATTTGTCCGAAATGGTATAGGGTTTCCTGCCTGAGCAGGAGGTCAGACTAGATGACCTCCAAGGTCCCTTCCAACTTTATTATTATTATTATTATTATTATTATTATTATTATTATTATTATTATTATTATGGATCATTGCCCAGTCAGCCAGATGTTCAGACTGGATTTGGCATTTTGTCTACCTATCGAGTCCTTACCCAGGACCTGGGATAGGCAGATGTGGATGTTTGATGGTATTACAGATATCGTCGCAGGATGGAAGCAGTTCCTAGTAAGGCCGCCTTTTGCAATTGACTAATAGCGAATTTGTCAATGCCAGTGGTGTTCAAGTGGTGCTCCAGTTGTTTTGGGATTGCACCCAAGGAGCCTATCACTATTGGTACTACCCTTGCTTGCTTTTTCCACAGTCTTTCTATTTCTATTTGTAGGTCTTTTTATTATTGTTGTTGTTGTTGTTGTTGTTATTGCAAAAGCGGATTTTGTGGCCCCGGGACATAGTGACCGTCACAAATATGTGTCAGATGCCAAGCGTCCGAATTTGGATCATGTGATTCTGGGGTGGGGGTTTACACAGAAGCCGTAACTGTAAAAAATGGACTCATAACTCACTTAGCGCCGTTGTAACTTTGAACGGTCACTAAATGAACAGTTGGTTAAGCCGAGAACGAGCTGTAATTTTTGAAAAAAAAAAGGGGGGGGGAGAAAGGGAGGTGGGTTTTTTTTGTCAATAGGAAACCAGGCGCCTTTTCCAGAAACAGGCGCCGTTCCTCTTCTTCCTTCAAACTAATTTTCGCTCCCCCTGTTTGCAATTTCGGAACGGATTCCGGCGAGAGAATTATTTTGGGAAGAAAACAGGAAGTGAAAAATGCTTCTGTTTTTCCTCCCTCCCGGCCAGATGTCCGAGGAAAGAAACGGGGAGGGAGACCCCCCCCCCAACCTCTGTCTTTGTAAAGCCCCAAAGACACTGTGCACAACAAGCACAAAATTATACAGGTAAGTCCCCGACTTACAACAGTTCATTTAGTGACGGTTCTAAGATACAACGGCACTGAAAAAAGGGACTTTGTCCCACTTAACGACAGTTGTAGCATATCCTCCCCCCATGGTCACGCGATTTACATGCAGATGCTTGGGAACTGGCATGTACTTATGACGGTTGCAGTGCCCCGGGATCATGTGATCCTCTTTTGCGACGTCCTGACAAGAAAAGCCAAGGGGGGAAACCGGATTCACTTAACAACCGGGTTACTAATTTAACAAAGGCCGTGATTCTCTTAACGATGGTGGCGAGAAAGGTCATAAAATGGGGCAAAAAACTCACTTAACCATTTTCTCCCTTAACAACAGGAATTTTGAGCTCAGCCGTGGTGGTAAGTTGAGGATTAGCTGCACGCAGATACTCCTTGACTTCTAATCGTCACCCAGCCCCAAATTTCCGTTGATAAGCAAGACAGTCGTTAAATGAATTTTGCCCCATTTTACGACCTTTCCTGCCACAGTTGTTAAGTGAATCACAGCAGTTGTTAAATTAGTAACAATAATAATGATAAAGTTTGGAAGGGACCTTGGAGGTTATCTAGTCCAACCCCCTGCTCAGGCAGGAAACCCTATGCCATTTCAGTCAAAATGGTTGTCCAGTCTCTTCTTAAAAACTTAACAAAAACTCAACAACCCGGTTGTTAAGTGAATCCGGCTTCCCCCCTTGACTTTGCTCGTCAGACGGTCGCAAAAGGGGATCACGTGACCTTGGGACACTGAAACCGTCATAAGTACATGTCAGTTTCCAAGCGTCTGAATTTTGATCACGTGACCGCAATGGACATCAGTGTGAAAAACGGTCCTCAGTTCCTTTTCTCAGAGCTGTTGAACGGTCTCTAAGTGAACCGTTGTAAGTCATAAGTCAGCGCTGTTGTAACTTTGAATGGTCACTAAGCGAACGGTCGTAAGCCGAGGACTACCTGTATTCTCTCACACCATCCATCCATTTTCAAACGTTGCAAGAAAAAGGAAACAGTCCCCCAGACTACGAGAATTTAATTTAAAAAAAAAAAAAAGAACCCCGAGGATGGAGTAATTGTTAATTAACCTTTTACAGGGATCTCAAAGTGAAAATTTCCCTTGGGATCCTTCAGGATCTTTGATTATTTCCAGCGGCCTTTTTTAAAAAAATAAAATAAAATAGGACGCCCGGCTTTTTTTCCAGCTCCCGAAGCCAATTAAAGTCAATATTAAGCAGACAATTAGAAAATGCAGGCAGTGCCCTGACTTGAACAGATAAGTTTGAATAATAAAATAAAAATAATAATAAAGTTGGAAGGGACTCTGGAGGTCATCTAGTCCAACCCCCTGCTCAGGCAGGAAACCGTATACCATTTCAGACAAACGGTTGTCTAATCTCTTCTTTAAAAGTTCCAGTGTTGGAGCATTCACAACTTCTGGTGGCAGGTTGTTCCACTGGTTAATTGTTCTCACTTTCAGGAAATTTATCCTTAATTCCGAATTGCTTCTCTCCTTGATCAGTTTCCATTCGTTGCTTCTTGTCCGGCCTTCAGGCGCTTTGGAGAATAGCTTGACTCCCTCTTCTTTGGGGCAGCCCCTGAGATACTGGAAGACTGCTATCATGTCCCCCCTCGTCCTTCTCTTTGTTAAACGAGACATAGCCAATTCCAGCAACCGTTCCTTATATGTTTTAGCCTCCAGTCCCTTTGATCATCTTTGTTGCTCTTCTCTGTACTCTTTCTAGAGTCTCAACATCTTCTTTACATCGTGGTGACCAAAACTGGATGCAGTATTCCAAGTGTGGCCTTACCAAGGCATTGAAGAGTGGTATTAATACTTCACCTGATCTTGATTCTATCCCTCTGTTAATGCAGCCCAGCACTGTGTTGGCCTTTTTGGCAGCTGCAGCACACAGCTGGCTCCTAGTTAAATTTTTCTCTGTGGATTTTGGACAGTTGTTTGTGGATCACCATTCGTGATCCTTGCTTCCATCCAGCAAAGTCAGCGCGGAAAACCGGATTCGTTTAACGATGGCCTGATTCACTTAACAACTGCCATCCAAAATTGTGGGTGCTCCATCGCTGGAGGTTTTTAAGAAGAGACTGGACAGACTTTGAAATAGTGTAGGGTTTCTTGCCTGAGTAGGGGGTTGGACTGGATGACCTCCAAGGTCCCTTCCAACTCTGTTACAGGTAGTCCTTGACTTACGACCGTCCTCTAGTGTCCATTCAAAGTTACAACGGCGCCAAAAAAAGGGACTTTGGATTGTTTTTCACAGACTTTTGCAGCATTCCCAGGGTCACGTGATCAAAATCCAGATGATGGGCAACTAGTTCGTATTTATGACCGTTGCCGTGTCCCGGGGGGTCACGTGATCTGTCTGACAAGCAAAGTCAATGGGGAAGTCAGATTCACTTAACAACTGGGTTACTAAGTGAACAACTGCAGTAATTCACTTAACAACTGCGGCCAGAAACGTCGTAAAACGGGGCCAATCCCACTTAACAAACGTCTCACTTCACGACAGAAACTTTGAATGTCAATTGGCATCGTAAATCGAGGACTTCTTGTATGGTGTTAACTGCAGTGATTTGCTTAACGACAGTGGCAAAAATCATCGTAAAATAATAATAGTAGTAGCAGTAGTAGTAGTAGTAGTAGTAGTAGTAGTAAAGTTGGAATTATGCCCCATTTTACGACCTTTCTTACACAGTTGTTAAGTGAATCACGGCAGTTGTTAAATTAGTAACAATAATAATGATAAAGTTGGAAGGGACCTTGGAGGTCATCTAGTCCAACCCCCTGCTCAGGCAGAAACCCTATACCATTTCGGACAAATGGCTGTCCAGTCTGTTGTTAAAAACTTCCAGTGGCAAAAACTTCCAGAAGGCAAAACTCATTTAACAACTGCCTCGGTGGCACAGTGGTTGGAGTGCAGTAATGCAGGCAATCTCTGCCCACCGCGACGAGTTCAATCCTAACCGGCTTAAGATTGTCTCAGACTTCCATCTTTCCAAGGTCAGTAAATGAGGACCCAGACTGTTGGGGGCAAAATGCCCTCAGAGAGTGCTATAAAGCCCTGTGATGCGATACAAAAGTCTAAGTGCTGTTGCTGTTGCTGTTGCCTTGTTTAGCAATTGGAAATTTGGGGCTCCACTGTCGTCGTACGTTGAGGACTTCCTGCAGCTTGTTTTGAGATGTGATGCTACAAAGAGATGCCTGAGTAGGGGGTTGGACTAGAAGACCTCCAAGGTCCCTTTCAACTTTGCTATTCTATTCTGTTCTGTTCTCTATTCTCTTCTCTTCTGTTCTCTCTTCTCTTTTCTTCTCTTCTATGCCATGCCATGCCATGCCATTACATTCTTATTCTATTCTGTTCTATTCTGTTCTATTCTATTCTGTTCTGTTCTGTTCTCTATTTTCAATTCTCTTCTATTCTATTCTATGCCATGCCATGCCATTACATTCCTATTCTATTCCATTCCATTCCATTCCATTCCATTCCATTCTATTCTATTCTTCTTCCCATTTCTATTCTATTCTATGCCATGCCATGCCATTACATTCTTATTCTATTCTATTCTATTCCATTCCATTCCATTCTATACTCTATTCTATTCTAGATTCTACTTTCTATTCTAATATTTTATTCTATTCTATATATTTTATTCTATGCTACTCTACTCTATATATTCTATTCTATTCCATTCTATTCTAGATTCTATTTTCTATTCTATTGTATTCTATTCTATTCTTCTTCCCATTTCTATTCTATTCTATGCCATGCCATGCCATGCCATTACATTCTTATTCTCTTCTCTTCTACTCTATGCCATGCCATGCCATTACATTCTTATTCTATTCTATTCTATTCTATTCCATTCCATTCCATTCTGTACTCTATTCTATTCTATTCTATTCTAGATTCTATTTTCTATTCTAATATTTTATTCTATTCTACTCTATATTTTATTCTATGCTACTCTACTCTACTCTACTCTACTCTATATATTCTATTCTATTCTATTCTATTCTATTCTATTCTATTCTATTCTATTCTATTCTATTCTATTCTTCTTCCCATTTCTATTCTATTCTATGCCATGCCATGCCATGCCATTACATTCTTATTCTCTTCTCTTCTACTCTATGCCATGCCATGCCATTACATTCTTATTCTATTCTATTCTATTCTATTCTATTCTATTCTATTCTATTCTATTCTATTCTATTCTATTCTATTCCATTCCATTCCATTCCATTCTATACTCTATTCTATTCTATTCTAGATTCTATTTTCTATTCTAATATTTTATTCTACTCTACTCTATATTTTATTCTATGCTACTCTACTCTACTCTACTCTACTCTACTCTATTCTATTCTATTCTATTCTATTCTATTCTATTCTATTCTATTCTATTCTATTCTATTCTATTCTATTCAAATATTAATTGATTTGCTGAACTAAGGGATTTCCTACTTGTAACCCAAAATAACGACAACCACGTTACCATCTTAACAACTGCAGTGATTCGCTTAAGGACTGTGGCTGTAAGACGAGGACTGCCTGTAGCTATGGCAGCTCTCAGTCACCCAGCCAGCAAGGCTCCTTCCAACAAGCATTTCACAGCAGGCAGGAGCCACTGACGCAAGCAAAGCCCGGGGTTATGGAGCTACACAATGGCCTGCTGACAAGTTGTGACAGCTGTTGCCTGGTCCTGCGCACAGGAAACACAACAATGAAATTGCCTCGGATGGGAATTCTAGCAAGTCGGTCACAAAAGCAGGCATCGCAACCTTGCTGAGGACTGCGCTGAGTGAGACGTGTCGGATCTAAAGCAATCCACCCCACGCCAAAAAACATGGTGGGATGTACAGGTAGTCCTCAACTTATAACCGTTCATTTAGTGACAGTTCAAAATTACAACGGTGCTGAAAAAAAAGGGACTTAACGGCCATTTTCACCCTTGCGACCGTTGCAGCCTCCTCACGGTCACGTGATCGAAATTCGGACGCTTGGAAACTGACTTGCGTTTACGACGGTTGCCACACCCCAGAGTCATGTGATCCCAAGCAAAGTCCATGGGGGGAAGTCTGATTCGCTTAACGACCTGGCTACTAATTTCATAACTGCAGTGATTCACTTAAGAACCATGCTACTAATTTAATAATCGGGGCGATTCATTTAACCACTGTGGCCAGAAAGATTGTAACATGGGGCAAAGCTCACTGTCTCACTTAACAACAGAAATGTTGGGCTGAATTGCGATCGTACGCCGAGGACTTCCTGCACAATCGTTAAGGGGAAACTACCGTCGTATGTTGAGGACTAGCTGCAAGAGAAACCCCCCTCCCGAGTGGCATCAAGAGCGATTCTCTGCAGGATGGAAAATTGATCAGCAACCGAGGGAGATATTGATAAAACAGAATCGATTAGATGGGCCTAATTGAGCTAATGAGCTATTTTACATCTTCCTATTAACCCTCTGGGTCCAATATTTCTGCTTTTGAGTTTGTCCTGGAATAATAATAATAATAATAATAATAATAATAATAATAATAATAAAGTTGGAAGGGACCTTGGAGGTCATCTAGTCCAACCCCCTGCTCAGGCAGGTAACCCTATATCATTTCGGACAAAGGGCTGTCCAGTCTCTTCTTAAAAACTTCCAATGTTCCAGCATCCACAACCTCTGGAGGCAGGTTGTTAATAATAATAATAATAAAGTCGGAAGGGACCTTGGAGGTCATCTAGTCCAACACCCTGCTCAGGCAAATGGCTGTCCAGTCTCTTCTTAAAAACTTCCAATGTTGCAGCATCCACAACCTCTGGAGGCAGGTTGATAATAATAATAATAAAGTTGGAAGGAACCTTGGAGGTCATCTAGTCCAACACCCTGCTCAGGCAAATGGCTGTCCAGTCTCTTCTTAAAAACTTCCAGTGTTGGAGCATTCACCACTTCTGGATGCAGGCTGTTCCACTGGTTAATTGTTCTCACTGTCAGGAAGTTTCTCCTTAGTTCTAGGTTGCTTAGTTAGTTTCCACCTAATTCTTAGGGGCCTCTTTTAATCAACAGCAGTAGAGGTAGTCCTTTTACAAGAATTTACAAGAATTTGTTTAGTGACCATTCAAAGTTATAACGGTACTGAAAAAGGAGACTTAGGACCGTTTTTCACACTTAACAACCGTTGTAGGATCCCTGTGGTCACGTGATCAAAATTCAGACGCTTCTTATTTCTTTTTCTTCTCCTTTTTTTCTTTCTTTTTTTAAAGATTATGAGCCATTTAAAAGTGTTGGGATGGCCTGTGCAAAGAAAAAGTCTTAAATACTTAAGTGTAATTCATTTTGAGACAATCTTCACCAGTCAGAATGTTTTGAATATGGTGGGGAAAACAAATGTAAATAAGAATTTAATCTTAACCAGAAAGAATGTTTTGAATATGGTGGGGAAAACAAATGTAAATAAGAATTTCGTAAACAGGATCTATGACAAGGCAATCGAGATGATCAGTTAGAAAAGAAGCTTTACATCGATGTGGTTATTCTTTGCAGACATGGTAGAAAAATGTCCATATTTAATTGTTATTTATCCCAATAATAAGAATTGTATTAATTCAAGGCTGGCAAAAGAGAATATTATTGGAAGAAGAGAAAAGCAAGCAAAGCTGTTAGGTAGACTATAGAATTATAGAAACTAATTGTTATTGATTGTTTTTTAAATGTAAACCCAGACATCACGCTGTTTACCACATATTAAGGGGATTATGTTAAAAAAAATCAAGAAAACATATTTCAAGAAAACAAAACAAAATACAGACGCTTGGCAACTGACTCCTATTTATGACGGTCCCAGCATCTCTGTCTGTCTGTCTGTCTGTCTGTCTGTCTGTCTGTCTGTCTGTCTATCTATCTATCTATCTATCTATCTTTTTATTATCTATCTATCTATCATCTATCTATTATCTATCTATCATCTATCTATCTTTTTATTTATCTATCATCTATTATCTATCTATCATTTAGCTAGCTAGCTATCTCTATCTATCTATCCTCTCTATCTATCTATCTATCTATCTATCTATCTATCTATCTATCTATCTATCTTTTTATTATCTATCATCTATCTATTATCTATCTATCATCTATCTAGCTAGCTAGCTAGCTAGCTATCTCTATCTATCTATCCTCTCTATCATCTATCATATCTATCTATCTATCTATCTATCTATCTATCTATCAAGCTAGCTAGCTATCTTTTTATTATCTATCTATCTATCTATCATCTATCATCTAGCTAGCTAGCTAGCTATCTTTTTATTATCTATCATCTATTATCTTTCTATCTATCCATCGTCTACCTATCTATCATCTATCTCTTTCTATCTCTATCTATCTATCTATCTATCTATCTATCTACCTATCTACCTACCTTTAATTGTTATTTATCCAAATAATAAGATAAGATAACCTTTATTGTCATTTTTATACTGTGGGCACAACGGCACACATTAAAAATGAAATTTAGTTGCCCGCTCTCAAAGTAAAACACATACATGACACACACCTAAACATACTATGAAAAACATATGTATAGACCCACATCTCTACATATACATAGAATTGTATTAATTCAAGGCTGGCAAAAGAGAATATTATTGGAAGAAGAAAAAAGCAAGCAAAGGTGGACTATAGAATTATAGAAAGTAATTGTTATTGATTGTTTTTCAAATATAAACCCAGACAACATGATGTTTACCAAATATTAAGGTGATTATATTAAAAAATAAATAAAACATATTTTTTTAAAAAAAATTCAGACGCTTGGCAACTGACTCCTATTTATGACGGTGGCAGCGTCCCAGGGGTCACGTGATGGATGACCTTTTGGGACCCTCCTCACAAGCAAGTCCATAGGGGAGCCAGATTCACTTAACAACCATGTGACTACCTTAACAACTGCAGGGATTAACTACAGCGGCAAGGAAGGTTATAAACTGGGACAAAACTCACTTAACAACTGTCTCACGAAGCCACGGATACCGCGGTTGTAAGTTGAAGACTACCTGCAACTCTGTAGATCTCTTAACCGTGTTACTAATTTAAAAAACTGCCGTGATTGATTTAACAACTGTGGCAAGGAAGACGGTAAAATGCAACGAAATGCATTTAACAACTGTCTTGCTTAGTGACTGAAATTTTGGGCTCAGTTGTGGCCGTACATTGAGGACAATCCCATTATCTAAAAAGCCCCTTGAAGATATGCCGCAAAGCTCTGAAATTTACCATATTACAGTATTGTCAATTCCATCAGGATCAACCTAGGAACTAAGGAGAAACTTCCCGACAGTGAGAACAATTAACCAGTGGAACTCCTTGCCACCAGAAGCGCTGAATGCTCCAACACTGGAAGTTTTTAAGAAGAGACCGGATGTCCGTTTGTCCGAAATGGTATAGGGTCTCCTGCCTGAGCAGGAGGTTGGACTAGATAACCTCCAAGGTCCCTTCCAACTTTATTATTATTATAACCACCGGGGGGGGTCAAAAAAGTCAAGACGGTGGCTTAGGAATGGAATAAAGTTGGAAGGGACCCTGGAGGTCTTCTAGTCCAGCCCCTGTGGGGCTCACCCTCTTGACATTTCCGACACAGCCGCACACCACCGATGGCCCTGAATAGCGTCCATTCTTCTTGACATAATCGTTTATCTAAAACGGAACAGCCACGGGGAGAAAAATCTATCCATCTCTGGGGTTGTTAGGAGTCAAAGACAATTAGATGGCACGTAATCCATCACACAAATTATTGAACAGCTCGGTAGTAAATTGCCCTTTGAGCAAACGAACGAGTTTTGAGCAAAACTTGGTGGACGTCCGTTTATTCCATCCAGGTTTCGCCTCCATGTTATGCAACGAAGACCTGCTTCCAAATGGACACACAAGCATGTATGCATCGATACATACACACACATACATGCAGAGAGAGAGAGAGAGAGGGAGGGAGAGAGAGAGAGAGGTACAGTAAGGAGAGTGATGGATGGATGAATACAGAAATAAGATACATACATATACAGAAACATAGAAAGACTGATATCAAGCTATCATCCATCTATCCAAATCCCTCTCCATATCTATCTATTTATCTATCTATCTATCTATCTATCTATCTATCTATCTATCTATCTATCTATCTATCTATCTATCATCTATCTCCCATCCATCCATCCACCCATTATCTATCTATCTATCTATCTATCTATCTATCTATCATCTATCCGTCCGTCCGTCCGTCCGTCCGTCCACCCACCCACCCACCTACCTACCTATCTATATATCTATCATATCTCTATCTATCATCTATCTATCTATCATCTATCAACTATATCTATCTATCATCTATCAACTATATCTATCTATCTATCTATCTATCTATCTATCTATCTATCTATCTATCTATCATCTATCCTTCCGTCCGTCCATCCGTCCACCCACCCACCTACCTATCTATATATATATCTATCATATCTATCTCTATCTCTATCTATCATCTATCTGTCTATTTATCTAATCTCTCTCTCTATCTATCTATCTATCTATCTATCTATCATCTATCAACTCTATCTATCTATCTATCTATCTACTTATGAACAGCTGCAGGACTTGGGTTTGACTAGTCTAAAGAAAATAAGAAATAGGGATGACAAAATTGCAGTATTCCAGTATCTGAGGGGCTGCCACAAATTATTCTCCAAAGAACCAGGACAAAAAGCAATGGATGGAAACTAATCAAGGAGAGAACCAACCTGGAATTAAGGAAAAACTTCCTGACAATGAGCCAGCATCTTTTAAGATGGCTGGACTTCCACTCCCAGAATTCCTCAGCCAGCATACTTTAAGTTGGGTGTGCATCAACTGGCATGGGGAATTCTGAAGTCCATACCTCTTAAAGTGACCATGTTTGAAAAACAAAAATCAGAGTAAGAACAGAGCGGAGATCCCTCAAACAAACCAGGATTGTGATCCACTTACCCGCCGCTGTCTGAATGTACCCAGCCAGGGTGCAGAACCGTCTCTCACACTGCCCGCTGGGAAGAAAAAGGACGATGACCGCCAGCAGGGCGCTGAAAGCCAAAAGGGCACAGCCCCCCGCACACAACACTGCACTGGTCTGAAAATAAAACAGATAGAGCTTTTGTTAGACTGTCCTATGAATGCAAATCCCCAAAGAGATCTCATCATCCCCAGCCTTGCAGATATTTGTCAGGAGCCAAAGGTTTAAGCCAGCAAGGGGAACTATAGCCCTTTTAGGACTTGTGGACTTCAACTCCCAGAATTCCTGAGCCAGCATGGAGAACTATGGCCCCTTCATGACTGGTGGACTTCAATTCCCAGAATTCCTGAGCCAGCATGGGGGAACTATGACCTTTTTATGACTTGCGGACTTCAACTCCCAGAATTCCTGAGCCAGCATGGGGAAAATATGCCCCCCTTCATGACTGGTGGACTTCAACTCCCAGAATTCCTGAGCCAGCATGGGGGAACTATGGCCCCTCATGACTTGTGGACTTCAATTCCCAGAATTCCTGAGCCAGCATGGGGGAACTATGGCCCCTTCATAACTTGTGGACTTCAACTCCCAGAACTCCTCAGCCAGCATGGGGGAACTATGGCCCCTCATGACTTGTGGACTTCAATTCCCAGAATTCCTCAGCCAGCATGGGGGAACTATGGCCCCTTCATGACTTGGGGACTTCAACTCCCAGAATTCCTGAGCCAGCATGGGGGAACTATGGCCCCTTCATAACTTGTGGACTTCAATTCCCAGAATTCCTGAGCCAGCATGAGGGAACTATGGCCCCTCATGACTTGTGGACTTCAATTCCCAGAATTCCTGAGCCAGCATGAGGGAACCATGGCCCCCTTTATGACTTGTGGACTTCAACCCTCAGAATTCCTGAGCCAGTGTGGGGAACTATGACCTTTTTATGACGTGGACCAACTCCCAGAATTCCTCAGCCAGGCACGTTGGCTGAGGGATTCTGGGAGTTGAAGTCCACAAGTCATAAAAGGGCCAAGTTGGAAGACCCCTGCTCTATCCTGAATCTGCCTTCATTTTGCCCTTAAACGGAACTGTTCAAATATGGATGTTTCGGGGAGTTTGGGGGAGGTCTGTAGCCCCCCCATTTCCTCCAAGAACAGCTCCCCCAACCCGCACCCCGATGATCTTGCCTGCCTAGATCTTAAACGTCCTGTGAAATCTATTGCCCACGGTCCAGCCGTCGCTTGCTCCCCGGAGTAATTAAGATGCCTTGGCAGGCCGATCCTCGGAAATGTATTACATGCATGGTGAGATTAAGGAGCGAACACGAGCGCCCATTAAAAGGCAGCGATGCAATTCGCTGCCTTGGCTGATTTCTCGAAACGAGCCGTTTGCTGGCACCACCAGCTGCATCCAAATGTTTCTTAATTAAAACAAAACACACACACACACACACACACACAAAAAAAAACACCCCTCGCTTTGCCGGAGTTGCCCGGCTGCTGGCAACCGGGGTGCGGTTACCAAGGAACGGCAGCTGTAGGTGAGCGCGCGCCGTAATGGACATCTGGTGCCGAGGACACTGAGATGTTGGGAAATGACGGTCTCCTGGCGAGGCCGCGACGTCGGCAGAAAGGTGGATGTGTCGCCTGTTTTGGAAAATGTCTGCTGTGAACTCTGCGTAGGCGTCAGGAAGGGAATCCAGCTGGTAAACACTCAGCTCTATCTAGTCGCCTCAACTCTACGGCAAATAAAGGCTACAGGGTTGTAAATTGGGAGGTTTGTTTTTCCAGAGGATTGACTTGAGTTTTTGTGGGTAAAAATGGGAAGGCTGGTCCCCAGATCTTGGGAAGGGGAATTGGAGCTGCACGATAGAGCAAGGTAGAGAGCATGGCCCTAGCTGGGTTGGGAAATGTCTACACCAGTGGTTCTCAACCTTTTTAATGCCGCGACCCCCAACCGGTCGTAAGTCGAGGACTACTCAACTGGTGCAGCACCGTTTGCAGAATGGGACTTTTGGCGGGCTCAGCAGGGCAGAGGCAGCCTGGACAATTCCTATTGGCTTTTGAAAGCCAATAGAATTAGACTCTATTCAAGAGAGTCTATCCTATTGGCTTTCAAAAGCCAATAGAATAAAAGGGAGTAGCACAGCTAAGGAAAAGGGGGGGAAAAATGGCGGACTGCGTTGTTTGGCAACCCCCGTGAAATGGCCGTTCGACCCCAAATGGGGTCCTGACCCACAGGTGGAGAACCACTGGTCTACACGGAAAGACTCAAGCTCAGTGTTGTGGTTCCGGCTAATGAAATCTTCCAAAGAACTTCCAGGCATTTATTTTCCTAAAAGTCTTTTATTGTTACAAAATGTCGGCACAGGCACAACGGAGGGATGCTAGGATCTAAGTTCTCTTCCTCTGAGCAGTTAAATTATCAGCATGTTCCCTCCCTAAATTATCCAATTAGTGTGAAGGTCAAATGTTTCCTTCCTTTTTCTTTCCCGGGCTTTACCCCCACCCCCCTTCTCCTCTGTATTAACCCCATAAATACCAGACAGTCAAAAGCAAGAATGTACAATATTTGCAGCGTTGACTCTCAAGAGAGTAACACAATACTCCTTTTCCTCCATCCTTTTAAAATCTGCACCCAGCATTCCTTCCTCCCTCCCTCCTTCTTTCCTTCCTTCCTCCCTCCTTCCTTCTTTCCTTCCTTCCTTCCCTCCTTCCTTCCTCCCTCCCTCCCTCCTTCCCTCCTTCCCTCTTTCCTTCCCTCCTTCTTCCCTCCCTCCTTCCTTCCCACCTTCCTCCCTCCCTCCCTTCCTTCCTTTCTCCCTCCCTCCCTCCCTCCCTCCTCCCTTCCTTCCTTCCTTCTTTCCTTCCTTCCCTCCTTCCTCCCTCCCTCCCTTCTTCCTTCCTTCCTTCCCTCTTTCCTTCCTTCCTCTCCCTCCCTCCTTCCTTCCTTCCCTCCTTCCTTCCTTCCCTCCTTCCTCCCTCCCTCCTTCCTTCCTTCCCTCCTTCCTCCCTCCCTCCCTTCCTTCCTTTCTCCCTCCTCCCTTCCTTCCTTCCTTCCTTTCTTCCTTCCTTCCTTCTTTCCTTCCTCCCTCCTTCCCTCCCTTCTGACAGTGATGATGTTACCTAGTTGGGTTGTAAATCATCTGCAAACCAACCAAGCTCAGACAGCACTAGAGATCCCATTATCTTCCTCCTCCTCCTCCTCCTCATCTTTCCCTCCCCCCTCTCCTCCACTCCAACCCCCCCCCCTTCTAGCACTCATGAGGTTACCTAGTTGGGTCATGAAAGGTCTGCAACAAAACCACCCAGCTCAGAGAGCACCCAGGACCCCACAGTCCTCCTCCTCCTCCTCCCCACACAAACCCCTCTTCCTTCTAGCCCTGATGACATTACCTGCTTAGGTCACGGAGGGATGCTAGGATCTAAGTTCTCTTCCTCTGAGCAGTTAAATTATCAGCATGTTCCCTCCCTAAATTATCCAATTAGTGTGAAGGTCAAATGTTTCCTTCCTTTTTCTTTCCCGGGCTTTACCCCCACCCCCCTTCTCCTCTGTATTAACCCCATAAATACCAGACAGTCAAAAGCAAGAATATACAATATTTGCAGCGTTGACTCTCAGAGAGTAACACAATACTCCTTTTCCTCCATCCTTTTAAAATCTGCACCCAGCATTCCTTCCTCCCTCCCTCCTTCTTTCCTTCCTTCCTCCCTCCTTCCTTCTTTCCTTCCTTCCTTCCCTCCTTCCTTCCTCCCTCCCTCCCTCCTTCCTTCCCTCCTTCCCTCTTTCCTTCCCTCCTTCTTCCCTCCCTCCTTTCTTCCCACCTTCCTCCCTCCCTCCCTTCCTTCCTTTCTCCCTCCCTCCCTCCCTCCCTCCTCCCTTCCTTCCTTCCTTCTTTCCTTCCTTCCCTCCTTCCTCCCTCCCTCCCTCCCTCCTTCCTTCCTTCCCTCCTTCCTTCCTTCCCTCCTTCCTCCCTCCCTCCTTCCTTCCTTCCCTCCTTCCTCCCTCCCTCCCTTCCTTCCTTTCTCCCTCCTCCCTTCCTTCCTTCCTTCCTTTCTTCCTTCCTTCCTTCTTTCCTTCCTCCCTCCTTCCCTCCCTTCTGACAGTGATGATGTTACCTAGTTGGGTTGTAAATCATCTGCAAACCAACCAAGCTCAGACAGCACTAGAGATCCCATTATCTTCCTCCTCCTCCTCCTCCTCCTCTTTCCCTCCCCCCTCTCCTCCACTCCAACCCCCCCCCTTCTAGCACTCATGAGGTTACCTAGTTGGGTCATGAAAGGTCTGCAACAAAACCACCCAGCTCAGAGAGCACCCAGGACCCCACAGTCCTCCTCCTCCTCCTCCCCACACAAACCCCTCTTCCTTCTAGCCCTGATGACATTACCTGCTTAGGTCACGAAACGTCTGCAAGAGCCTCTTTCTCCCTCCATTATGCAGCTGAGGGCTCAGGTCTCTCTTATCTGGCCCTTCTCTTAGCATCCTCTCTTGGCCTGCTCTCCCAAGATCTTTCTCACACACTCTCGCAGTAGGGAGAGAAAAAGGAGCATGGGTCTGGGAGTAGCCACAGCAGCCAGACGTGCACGGAGATACGAACAAAACAGCTGACGGCGCAAGACCTGGAAGCTACTACAGCTGCCGTAGAAGAAGTAGCAGAGTTTTACCCCCGCAGGAGCCTTCCCAAGACATAAGATCAGCTACAGCAGCACAAAATTCATCGTTTTGCGCATCTTAAAATGGCCAAGACTGAAAAACGTGCATCTAGCACTCAGAGAGATGCAGGTTATTATTATTATTTTTTAAAGCCAACTAATGTTGCTAACTTTTTCTTCTTTATTTTATTTATTTATTTATTTATGAGACTTATATACCGCTTTAAGTGCAAGCACTCTCTAAGCGGTGTACACCAGTAAGCAATGTATATATATATTTACATTGCCCCCAACAATCTGGGTCCTCATTTTACCTACCTCGGAAGGATGGAAGGCTGAGTCAACCTTGAGCCGGTGAGATTTGAACCGCTGACCTGCTGAACACAGTCAGCTAAAGTGGCCTGCAGTACTGCACTCTAACTGCTGCGCCACCTCGGCTCTTTTTCACTTTTTTCCCTTTCCCTTTCCTTCCTTCCTTCCTTCCTTCCTTTCTCTTCCTTTCTTTCTTTTTTCCTTTCTTTCTTTTTCTTTCTTTCCTTCCTTCCCTCCCTTCCTTTCTCTTTCTTTCTTTCTTCTTTTCTTTTTCTTTTTTCCATCTTTCTTTCTTTCCTTCCTTCTTTCTTTCCTTCCTTTTTTTCTTTCCTTCCTTCCTTCCCTCCCTCCCTTTCTTTCTCTTTTTTCTTTCTTTCTTTCTCTCTTCTTTCTTTTTTCCTTCTTTCTTTCTTTTTATCTTTTCTTTCTTCTTTCTTTCCTTCCTTCCCTCCCTTCCTCCCTTTTTTTTCTTTCTTTCTCTTTTCTTTCTTTCTTTTTTTCTTTCCTTCCTTCCCTTTCTTTCTTTCTTTCTTTCTTTTCTTTCTTCATTCTTTCCTTCCTTTCTTTCTTTCCTTCCATCCTTCCCTCTCTCCATCATTCATTCTTCCTTTCTTTCTTTTTCTTTCTTTCTTTCTCTTTCTTATCTTTCTCTTTCCTTCCTTCTTTCTCCTTTATTCTTTCTTGTTTCTTTCTTTCTTTTCTCTTTCCTTCCTTCCTTCTCTCCCTCCCTCCTTCCATCCTTCCTTTCTTTTTTTCTTTCTTTCTTTCTTTTACTTTCTTTGTTTCCCTCCCCTCCTTTCCCCTCCCCTCCCTCCACCCAGGGCCACTATCAATCTCTTAAGTGGCTCAGTTAGGAAAGACAAAAAGATGGGGTATAAGTAGTCCTCAACTTACAACAGTCCATTTAGTGACCGTTTCTTCCTTCCTCCCTCCCTCTTTCTTTCTTTCTTTCTTTCTTTCTTTCTTTCTTTCTTTCTTTCTTTCTTTCTTTCTGGCAGAAAGATTGAAAAAACACCCCGCTGCGTTGTCCATTCTGTACAGGGTTTTTTTAGCGTGACAGATGTTTTTACCCGTCAGATCTTATAAAAACTATTTGGATGGAGTTCCCGGGCTGAAGCGAAAGAGGAGCAAAAGAGACGGCAGAACAAGCGTTGAAGGGTGGCGAAATGAATTTCTCTCGCCTATAATGGAGCCCTGGCAGATGTGAAGAAATACATGTGCCTGAGCTAATGGAGCAGTCAGAGAATCCGCTCCTTGAATCGTCCTGACAACGAGCACAATGCATAACATGGGCCTGACGTAATATTTCTGATTTATTTATTTTTCCTTTATAGTTTTTACAAAAGTACCCAAGGCAGCAAAAATATCCAGCACACTTTCTTCCTCCTATTTTCCCTAAAACAACGACCCTGTGAGGTGGGTTTGGCTCAAAGTCACCCAGCTGGCTTTCATGCCTAAGGCAGGACTACCACTCACAGTCTCCTGGTGATTGGCCCAAAGTCACCCAGGTGGCTTTCATGCCTAAGGTGGACTAGAACTCATAGTCTCCTAGTGACTGAACCAAAGTCATCCAGCTGGCTTTCATGCGTAAGGCAGGACTAGAACTTACTGTCTCCTGGTCATTGGACCAAAGTCATCCAGCTGGCTTTGATGCCTAAAGTGGACTAGAATTCAGTCTCCTAGTGGTTGGACCAAAGTCATCCAGCTGGCTTTCATGCCTAGGGTGGACTAGAACTCACAGTCTCCTAGTGACTGGACCAAAGTCATCCACCTGGCTTTGATGCCTAAGGTGGACTAGAATTCACAGTCTCCTAGTGATTGGACCAAAGTCATCCAGCTGGCTTTCATGCCTAGGGTGGACTAGAACTTACAGTCTCCTAGTGACTGGACCAAAGTCACCCAGCTGGCTTTCATGTCTAAGATGGACTAGAATTCACCATCTCCTGGTGATTGGACCAAGGACACTCAGCTAGCTTTCATATCTAAGGTGGACTAGAAGTCACAGTCTCCTAGTGATTTGACCAAAGTCATCCAGCTGGCTTTCATGCCTATGGCAGGACTAGAACTCACCGTCTTCTGGTGATTTGTCCACAATTACCCAGCCGGCTTTCATGTCTAAGGTGAGACGAGAACTCGCTGTTGATTTGAAGTTACAATAGTACTGAAAAAAACTGACTCACCAACACGCCTCACCCTTACGACCACAGTCATCTGATCAAAACTGACAACAGGCATACATATTTATGAGAGCATCGATCTTCCAGGATGACACGCTCACCATTTGCCACCTTCCAGCCAGCTTCTGACCATATCAAAATAGAATAGAGCTGGAAGGGACCTTGGAGGTCTTCTAGTCCAGCCCCCTGCTCAAGCAAATGTCAAAAAGGGAATCTGGATTTGCTTAATGACCGCATGGTTCGTTTAAGAACTGCAGTGATTTGCTGAGCAGCCTGGCAAAAAAAAGATCATAAAATTGGTCATGAGTCACTTGGCATAAATTCTGGTCTGCAGATTTTATGTTTATTTATTTATGTCAAGGACTGCCTTTATTCCTATTTTTATATTTGGTTAAGCCGCTCCGAGTCGCCCTTTTGGGAAGACAGGTGGCATTCAGAGAAGAGCAACAAAGATGATTAGAGCAGTGGTTCTCAACTTTTTATACGGCAACCCCCGATCATAAGGACGCACCGCGCATGCTGGCGCCCCCCCCCCCATGCGTGCCGCCACCCATGCGTGCCACCACCCATGTGCGATGCGCATGCGTGGTGGCGCCACCCATGCACGGCGCACATGCGCGGCGACGGCCCATGCGCAGCGCACATGCGCGGCGGCGCCCCCATGCGCGGCACACATGCGCGGCACGCCCCCTGAGGGGGAAAAATGGCGGATCGCGTTGTTTGGCGACCCCCGTAAAATGGTCGTTCGACCCCAAATGGGGTCGCGACCCAAAGGTTGAGAACCGCTGGATTAGAGGATTGGAGGCTAAAACATATAAGGAATTGGGTCTGTCTAGTTTAATGAAGAGAAGGACGAGAGGGGACATGATAGCAGCCTTCCAGTATCTGAGGGGCTGCCCCAAAGAAGAGGGAGTCAAGCTATTCTCCAAAGCACCAGAAGGCAGGACAAGAAGCAACGGATGGAAACCAATCAAGGAGAGAAGCAACCTGGAACTAAGGAGAAACTTCCTGACAGTGAGAACAATTAACCAGTGGAACTCCTTGCCTCCAGAAGCTGTGAATGCTCCAACACTGGAAGTTTTTAAGAAGAGACTGGACAGCCATTTGTCCGGAATGGGATAGGGTTTCCTGTCTGAGCAGGGGGTTGGACTAGATGATCTCCAAGATCCCTTCCAACTTTTATTATTATTATTATGGATCATCGCACAGTCAGCCAGATGTTCAGACTGGATTTGGCATTTTGTCTACCTATCGAGCCCTTACCAATTATTACTACTACTACTACTACTACTATTATTATTATTATTATTATTATTATTATTATTATTATTATTACTACTACTACTACTACTATATAAATTTTATTAGTCGATAAATCCATAAAGTCAGTTTCAAATCAAGCTTGCGTCTCTCCCTCTTCCACCAATCCAAATACGTGCCGGCCCTGAAGTGTGAGTCCTTGACTTACAATAGTTCATTTAGTGACCAAAGTTACAACCATCACTGAAAACTGACTCAGGACCGTTTTTCACACTTATGACCCCAGGGTAAAGTGATCCAAATTCAGCCACTTGGCAACTGCTTCGTATTTATGACGGCCGCAGCGTCCCAGGGTCCTGGGATCCCTTTTTGCGGCCTTCTGACGAGCAAAGTCAAAAGGGGGAGCCAGTTTCGCTTAACAACCCTTGACTAACTTAATGACGGCCTTCATTCATGTACCAACGGTGGTCAGGAAACTCGTAAAAGGCGGCCAAACCTACTTAACACCCGTCTCACTTGTGACAGAAATGTTCAGCTCAATTGTGGTCGTAAGTGGAGGACTACCTCCCTGTTCTGGCTAGTGATGATTGGAATTGTAGTTCCAACATGCCCAGATGGTGCTAATTGGAGGGAGGTCTTTGGGAACAGCCTCTCTCTCTCGGGGGGGGGGGGAATGTAATTTGTCTAAACTCACAGATGGTGGCTGAGGAAGCCCACTTCAGTGAACTGATTAGTTTGATGAATTACTCAAAAAAGGAACACGGTGAATCAAAAATTCCCTCGATCGCAGAGGTGGATGAAGCTTAAAGCCAGGGGTCTTCCAACTTGGCCCTTTTATGACTTGTGGACTTCAACTCCCAGAATTCCTCAGCCAGGAGGCTTTAAGACAGGGGTCTTCACACTTGGCCCTTTTCTGGCTGAGGAATTCTGGGAGTTGAAGTCCACAAGCAGGGGTCTTCCGACTTGGCCCTTTTATGACTCGTGGACTTCAACTCCCAGAATTCCTGAGCCAGCATGGGGGAACTATGGCCCCTTCATGACTTGTGGACTTCAACTCCCAGAATTCCTCAGCCAGGATGCTTTAAGACAGGGATCTTCAGACTTGGCCCTTTTATGACTTGTGGACTTCAGCTCCCAGAATTCCTCAGCCAGGATGCTTTAAGACAGGGGTCTTCAGACTTGGCCCTTTTGTGACTTGTGGACTTCAGCTCCCAGAATTCCTCAGCCAGGATGCTTTAAGACAGGGGTCTTCAGACTTGGCCCTTTTGTGACTTGTGGACTTCAGCTCCCAGAATTCCTCAGCCAGGATGCTTTAAGACAGGGGTCTTCACACTTGGCCCTTTTCTGGCTGAGGAATTCTGGGAGTTGAAGTCTACAAGCAGGGGTCTTCCGACTTGGCCCTTTTATGACTTGTGGACTTCCAACTCCCAGAATTCCTCAGCCAGGACGCTTTAAGACAGGGGTCTTCTGACTTGGCCCTTTTATGACTTGTGGACTTCAACTCCCAGAATTCCTCAGCCAGGCATGCCTGGCTAAAGAATTCTGGGAGCTGAAGTCCACAAGTCATAAAAGGGCCAAGTTGGAAGACCCCTGCTTGTGGACTCCAACTCCCACAATTCCTCAGCCAGTGTGCCTGGCTGAAGAATTCTGGGAGTTGAAGTCCACAAGTCATAAAAGGGCCAAGTTAGAAGGCCTCTGCTTAAAGCATCTCCCCTTTAGCTCCACCCACTGCTTACTTCAGCTCCGCCCACCGAGCACGTTGAGTGACAGTCTGCAAAGGGATGTCAGAATGGCCTTGGAAGACGGGGAGATGAGAGGCTGCTTTGGGAATGCTGAGATACAGGTAGTCCTCGACTTACGGCCGCAACTGAGCCCAAACTTTCTGTGGCTGTGAGTTTGGCCCCATTTTATGACCTTTCTTGCCACCGTTGTTAAGTGAAAAACTGCAGTTGTTAAACCCGGTCATTAAGTGAATCGGGCTTCCCCCCCATTGACTTTGTTTGTCAGCAAAAAGGGATCACATGACCCCAGGGATGCGGTGACTGTCATAAATGTGAGTCAGTTGGCAAGTGTCTGAATTTTGATCACGTGACCCATGGGGATGCTGTAATGATTGTTACGTGTGAAAAACGGTCATAAGTCACTTTTTTCAATTCTGTAATTTTTAACGGCCACTAAATGGACTGTTGTAAGTTGAAGACTACTTATACCTCATCTTTTTGTCTTTCCTATCTGATCCACTTAAGAGATTGATAGTGGCCCTGGATGAAGGGAGGGGAGGGGAGGGGAAAGGAGGGGAGGGGAGGGGAGGGAAAGAAAGAAAGAGAGAGAGAGAGAGAGAAAGGGAGGGAGGGAAGGAAGGATGGAAGGAAGGAAGGAAAGAAAGAAAGAGGAAAGGATGGAAGGAAGGAAGGAAAGAAAAAGAAAGAAGGAGGGAGAGAGGAAAGGATGGAAGGAAGAAAGGAAGTAAAGAAAAAGGAAAGAAAGAAAGAAAGAAAGAAAGAAAGAAAGAAGAAAGAAAGAAAAGAGAGAAAGGAAGAATGGAAGAAAGGAGGAAAGAAAAGAGGAAAGAAAGAAAGGAAGGATGGAAGGAAGGAAGGAAAAAGAAAGAAAGAAAGGAAGGAAGGAAGGAAGGATGGAAGGAGAAAGAAAGAAAGAAAGAAAGAAAGAAAGAAAGAAAGAAAGAAAGAAAGAAAGAAAGAAAGAAAGAAAAGGAGGGGGAGGGAAGGGTGGAAGGAAGGAAGGAAAGAGAAAGAAAGAAAGAAAGAAAAAAGAAAAAAGAGAGAAAGGAGGAAAGAAAGAAAAAAGAAAAAAGAAAGGATGGAAGGAAGGAAAAAGAAAGAGAGAAAGAAAGAAAGAAAGAAAGAAAGAAAGAAAGAAAGAAAGAAAGAAAGAAAGAAAGAAAGAAAGAAACGGCCTGTATCTATGACACTTGCCCTGTCCCAGCATCACCTGATCTCCTTTTGCAACCTTTTCACCAGCAACTCCAACGGGGAACCCAGAGTCGCTTAACGACTGCCTGATTCACTTAACGGCTGCAACGACTTTGCCAGGAAAAGGCATTCAAATGGGGCAAAACTCTCTCAACCACTGCCTTGCTTAGCCTCGGAACACTGTTAGCTCCACTGTGGTCGTAATTCAAGGGCTAAGTATAAAAAGCATGTTAAGCTGTCGGTTTCGTCTGGAGCAGTGGTTCTCAACCTTTTTAATGCCGCGACCCCCAACCGGTTGTAAGTCGAGGATTACTCAACTGGTCGTAAGTCGAGGACTACTCAACTGGTGCAGCACCGTTTGCAGAATGGGACTTTTGGCGGGCTCAGCAGGGCAGAGACAGCCTGGACAATTCCTATTGGCTTTTGAAAGCCAATAGAATTAGACTCTATTCAAGAGAGTCTCTTCTGTTGGCTTTCAAAAGCCAATAGAATAAAAGGGAGTAGCACAGCTAAGGAAAAGGGGGAAAAAAATGGCGGACTGCGTTGTTTGGTGACCCCCGTGAAATGGTCGTTCGACCCCAAATGGGGTCCCGACCCACAGGTTGAGAACCACTGGTCTGGAGGAACAAAAGGCTTTAAACACCGATATTTATCTCACACCCTGAAAGGTGGCTCCTAAAGTATTTTGGTGCCGTTCCAGCATTCCAGAAATGTTTTTGAGCCGAAAATAGCCCTTTTTTCCTTGGAAGCAGCTGCTCTGCGTGCGAAACCAGGCCATTCGCAAGAACAAAAGACACTCCGGGAAAAACGTGAAACCATCTGTTTCAAAGGTGGAACAACTCTTCCCAATTAGCAGACGTTTGCTCCGGGGCTTCGCCAGATCCCTGCTTTGGTTTTCAGCCAATTAAAAAAAAAAAGCAGAATAACCTTGAAAATAAAAGCTGGGTTTGCTTTGTGGGACCCATCTTTTAATAATAATAATCATAATAATAATAATAACAACAACAACAACAACAACAACAACTGGAGCACCACTTGAACACCATTGGCATTGACAAATTCGCTATTAGTCAATTGCAAAAGGCGGCCTTACTAGGAACTGCTTCCATCCTGCGACAATACCTGTAATACCATCAAACATCCACATCTGCCTATCCCAGGTCCTGGGTAAGGACTCGATAGGTAGACAAAATGCCAAATCCAGTCTGAACATCTGGCTGACTGTGCGATGATCCATAATAATAATAATAGTGATAGTGATAGTAGCTGAAGAAACAGTGGACCACCTGGTAAGCTGCTGCAAGAAGATTGCACAGACTGACTACAAGCAGCGGCATGACAAAGTAGCAACAATGGTGCATTGGAAGATCTGCAAGAAATATTATTTGCCTATAAGCAAGAACTGGTAGGATCATAAAATAGAGAAAGTCCTAGAAAATGATAACGTTAAACTACTCTGGGGCTTCAGAATTCAAACAGACAAGCACCTGCAACATAACACCCCAGATTTAACAACTGTCGATAAGAAAGACAAAAAAGTCTGGATAGTGGACATGGCAGTGCCTGGAGACAGCAGAATAGACGAGAAAGAACTGGAGAAGATAACAAAATACAAAGACCTACAAATAGAAATAGAAAGACTGTGGCAAAAGCAAGCAAGGGTAGTACCAATAGTCATAGGCTCCTTGGGTGCAATCCCAAAACAACTGGAGCACCACTTGAACACCATTGGCATTGACAAATTTGCTATTAGTAAATTGCAAAAGGCGGCCTTATTAGGAACTGCTTCCATCCTGCGACGATATCTGTAATACCATCAAACATCCACATCTGCCTATCCCAGGTCCTGGGTAAGGACTCGATAGGTAGACAAAATGCCAAATCCAGTCTGAACATCTGGCTGACTGTGCGATGATCCATAATAATAATAATAATGTTGGAAGGGATCTTATAGGTCATCCAGTCCAACCCCCTGCATAGGCAGGAGACCCTATTCCATTTCAGACAAATAGCTGTCCTGTTTCTTCTTAAAAACTTCCAGTGTTGGAGCATTCACGGCTTCTGGAGGCAGGTTGTTCCACTGGTTAATTGTTCTAACTGTCAGGAAGTTTCTCCTTAGTTCTAGGTTGCTTCTCTCCTTGATTAGTTTCCATCTGTTGCTTCTTGTTCTGCCTTCTGGTGCTTTGGAGAATAGCTTGACTCCCTCTTCTTTGTGGCAGCCCCTGAGATATTGGAACACTGCTGTCATGTCCCCCCTCCTCCTTCTCTTCATTAAACTAGACATCCCCAATTCCAGCAACCGTTCCTTGTATGTTTTAGCCTCCAGACCCCTAATTATCTTGGTTGCTCTTCTCTGCACTCTTTCTGGAGTCTCAACATCGTGGTGACCAAAACCAGATGCCGTATTCCAAGTGTGGCCTTACCAAGGCATTGTAAAGCGGTATTAATACTTCACGTGATCTTGATTCTCTCCCTCTGTTAATGCAGCCTAGCACTGTGTTGGCTTTTTTGGTAGCTGCCCCATTTCTGACTGCAGATAGTCCTCGACTTGCAACAGATCCCTTTAGTGACCGTTCAAAGTTACAACCTATAGTGACCATTCAAAGTTACAAACTGGAAAAAGAAGTGACTTAGGGATCAGCGGGAGACATATTTCCTGAAAAATCTGTTGCGGAAAGACCTAGAGAAAAAGTCTAATAAATATTCCCAAAGGAGAAATTTTTCTTCTTTTAACAATAGAGCAGTGGTTCTCAACCTGTGGGTCGGGACCCCATTTGGGGTCGAACGACCATTTCACGGGGGTCGCCAAACAATGCAGTCCACCATTTTTTTCCCCCTTTTCCTTAGCTGTGCTACTCCCTTTTATTCTATTGGCTTTTGAAAACCAATAGTATAGACTCTCTTGAATAGAGTCTAATTCTATTGGCTTTCAAAAGCCAATAGGAATTGTCCAGGCTGTCTCTGCCCTTCTGAGCCCGCCAAAAGTCCCATTCTGCAAACGGTGCTGCATCAGTTGAGTAGTCCTTGACTTACGACCGGTTGAGTAGTCCTCGACTTACGACCGGTTGGGGGTCCTGGCATTAAAAAGGTTGAGAACCACTGCAATAGAGAAACCAACAAACACATTCCGCTCTTTTAAATAGGAAAGCCAACTTTCTAATCATAACCGTTCCTGCAAATGTTTTAAATGCTGACTTTTGGAGGAATCCTAGACTGAGGCTTCTCTTTTTTCTCTCTCTTTTTTTTCTAGCCCTTTTATTACAAAGGATGGGAAGATTTGCCAGGAAAAACGGAAAGGGAGGGGGGAAGAACGGGAAGGGAAGAGCAGGGCACCGAAAATAACTGAAAGGATGGGTGGAGAATGGAATGGGTTGGGGAAAAAAAACCAGGCAAAAAAAATCTTTTCAGTATACTGTTAAAAAAACAAAACCTCGGCCTATGAAATGAGAAATACAAATAGAGAATCAGTCAGGTTTTTAAAAAAAGCAGCCAAAAAGGATTCTAATCACAGATATGCAGCTATCTGAAGCAAGCATTTACAGTCACTGCACAAATGCACAATTCAGAAATTAAAGTGGCTTGCTTGGGTTGGCCTTCTGGGCAGTGTAAACCCAGTTAATTTATGGCTTAGTCAAGCCCTAGTTTTTATGACTTATTTATGAGAAATTTTATCCGGCCTTTATTTCTCTGTAAATAACTCTAGGTCAGAGGTCTTCCAACTTGGCCCTTTTATGACTTGTGGACTTCAACTCCCAGAATTCCTCAGCCAGCGTGCCAAAGTCAACTAGCCAGCTTTCATGAAAAAGCAAGACTAGAATTCACAGTCTCCTGGCGAATGGCCCAAAGTCACCCAGCCACTTTTGCGACTAAGGCAGGATTAGAACTCATCGTTTCCTGGTGATTGTCCCAAAGTCACTCAGCCAGTTTTCATGCAAAGGTGGGACTAGAACTCACCGTCTCCTGGTGATTGGCCCAAAGTCACCCAGCTGGCTTTCATGCCAAAGGCAGGACTAGAACTCCCTGTCTGGCCCAAAGTCACCCAGCCAGCTTCCATGCAAAGATGGGACTAGAATTCACAATCTCCTGGTGATTGGCCCAAAGTCACCCAGTCAGCTTTTGCAACTAAGGCAGGACTAGAACTCACCGTCTCCTGGTGATTGGCCCAAAGTCACCCAGTCAGCTTTCATGCAAAGGCAGAACTAGAACTCACAGTCTCCTGCTGATTGGCCCAAAGTCACCCAGCCAGCTTTCATGCAAAGGTGGGACTAGAACTCACAGTCTCCTGGTGATTGGCCCAAAGTCACCAGCCACTTTTGTGACCAAGGCAGGACTAGAATTCACGATCTGCTGGTGATTGGGCCAAAGTCACCCAGTCAGCTTTTGCAATTAAGGCTGGACTAGAACTCACCGTCTCCTGGAGATTGTCCCAAAGTCACCCAGCCAACTTTCATGCAAAGATAGGACTAGAATTCACAATCTATTGGTGACTGCGGCTTTTGTGGCTAAGGCAGGACTAGAACTCACCATCTCCTGGAGATTGTCCCAAAGCCACCCAGCCAGCTTTCATGCAAAGGCGGGACTAGAACTCACGGCCTCTTGATGATTGGCCCAAAGTCACCCAGCCAGCTTTCGTGGCTAAGGCAGGACTAGAATTCAATGACTGCTGCTGAGTTTTGAGTTTGTCTCAACACATGGGGTTTGCAGAATGCTGTGTCAGTGCAAAGTCAATGAACTCAGCCTCCCAGCACCCCACATCGTTTGTCAGATTGGCACAGGGTGCTGGGAGTTGTAGTGCAGGCACCAGAAAGCCACCACAGAATCACAGAATCGGAAGGGACCTTGGAGGTCTCCTAGTCCAACCCCCTGCTCAGGCAGGAGACCCCCTACCATTCCAGACGAATGGTTGTCCAGTCTCTTCTTAAAAACCTCCAGCAATGGAGCACTCCCAGCTTCTAGTGGCAAGTCGTCCCACTGGCTCATTGTTCTAAGGCAGTGTTTCTCAACCTTGACAATTTTAAGGCATGTGGACTTCAACTCCCAGAATTCCACAGTCAGCATTGCTGGCTGTGGAATTCTGGGAGTTGAAGTCCACATGCCTTAAAATTGTCAAGGTTGAGAAACACTGTTCAAAGGAAACTTGGCTGATTCAAGGACCTGGCCGTGATTTGACTATTTTGAAAAACAGTGATTTAAAGTTTTTTGGCTTTCATTCATGGTTAATGCCTACTGCCACGATGATGCACCCGTAACTAGCCTGGGCTAATTCACAGGTTGACCTCGATCTGGTTAAAACTTGGATGGTTAGACCAGGAAGTAAAATTTAAAAAAAAAAACCTGAAAAAAGTCATCAGCCATTTTTTTTCATGCTATTGGCCAGGCAACAATACAGATAGTCCTTGACTTTGAGTAGTAGTAGTAGTAGTAGTAGTAGTAGTAGTAGTAGTAGTAGTAGTAGTAGTAGTAGTAGTAGTAATAATCCCCCAGTGAGGCACTACCTTGACGTGGTTGTGGGGCTTGTGTACTCTGAGGAAGATGAGAGCTATGCCAGAGGTTCAACCATACTGGACAGGTCTCATCAGAGGAGTCAGACAAAGAGTGTCTCTCCCATAAAAAATATGGTGAGACGTAAATTTCAGAATGCCATACCGGCTCGGACGTCGCCCGGGTTAACAAGATCCGCGCTAGATATTGGAGTTCCTGGATATCTGGTGAAAAATGGGTTACAGGACTCAGGACTGTTGGCTGAGCAACCAGGGCCAGCAACTGCAGAACTACTGGAAGAAAAGGTGTTTACCCGTCGCAGATACACAGTGATGGAAAACAAAGAAATAATGATCTGTTACTACAGATCAAGTCCAACAAGACGAGGATATCTAAAACGAATGCACCAGTTCTGGAAAGAACAACATCCAGAATCAGAAATAACAGAACAGAGACTAGCAGATCAACGCCGATTAATAACACGAAATAAAGTATTTACAGAAACAGAATTGGACGAACTGCAAAGGTTTACCCAGGGCAAAGAAATCAAAGCCTTACAAGAAGTAATTCAGAATGTAGAGGCAAATCAGGGGGAGTTGGCAGTGAAAGAATCCAGCAGAGATATACAACTGTTCTCATTTGGAAACCAGGCACCTCTTCCTCAGGAAGAACAAAACCCTCTAACTAAAGAAATAAAAGAATTGAAACAAAGAATAATTGAGCATCTAGAACAGCACAAAAACAACAGAATAAGGCTGCCTGCATTGAAGCTTGTTCCAAAGAAACAGCTAGCACAAGCATTAAAAGATGCAAATATTGCAATATCAAGTATAAGCACCAATTCACTGCAAGAAACAAACCAACTAATGTACAGCACAGCTGCAGTTATAACAGAATAACTGGGATGTAAAATCAACAAAAAAGAAAAACAAACAAACAGTGCACCACAAAAATGGAAGGTTAGACTAGAAAATAAGATCAGCAAGTTAAGATCACATGCAAGCAAGCTAGAACAGATGAAAGAAAAGAAGCTGAAGAACAAGAAGACCAAAGAATACCTAATCAAGAAATACCACTTAGAAACAAGGAAGATCAAGGAAGCACTGGAAATAATAAAGCAACAAATAACAGCTATAGCCAGGAAAATCAGTAGATATGAAGCTCGAATTGCAAACTATAGGCAGAACCTCCAATTTCAATCCAATCAGAAACATTTCTACCAATCCATCAATGGAGAAACTACAAGGAATTAGTCAGTACCTGACAAGGAAGAAACAGTGCAGTTCTGGAAGTAGATATGGGATAACCCAAAGAAATACAACAAGGGTGCGGCTTGGTTAAAAGAGGTGGATGCAAATAAAACAGAAGTTGAAATGAAAGAACTAGTAATAACAAAAATGGTAGAAAAAAGAGCAAAGAAAATCAAAAATTGGTCAGCACCAGGTGAAGATGAACTGCATGGGTTTTGGTTGAAACATCTAACTGTTATACACCCACTCATTGCCAAGCAATTCAACAATATACTACAAGGAGGAGAAATTGAAAAGTGGCTAACAACTGGGAAAACCTACCTAATAATGAAAAATCCAGCAAAAGGGGCAACACCAGGTAACTACAGGCCAATTACCTGCTTACCAACAACTTTCAAATTACTAACTGGTGTGGTAGCTGATGCAGTACAACAGCATCTAGTTGAAAACAATCTCTTTCCACCTGAGCAGAAAGGAAACCGCCCCAATAGCAGAGGAACAAAAGATCAACTCCTAATAGACAAAATGATCTTGGAAAACTGCAAGAGAAGGAAGACCAACCTGAATGTGGCATGGATTGACTACAAAAAGGCATTTGACTCTCTGCCACATGATTGGATAATCAAGTGCCTAGAAATAACAGAAGTAAGTAGAAACATCAGAAAATTTGTGCAAAAATCGATGGCACAATGGAAGACACAGTTGCAGATCAATGGTGAGAAGCTGGGAGAGGTTAATATCAAGAGAGGAATATTTCAAGGAGATTCATTATCACCATTACTATTTGTTATTGCACTGTTTCCTCTGTCAACAATACTGAATAACTCAGGACATGGCTATCAAACATCAAAAACATCTGCTAGACTATCCCACCTCCTTTACATGGATGATCTGAAGCTGTATGGAAAAACATCATCTGAAATAGAATCGCTGCTCAACACTGTCCGTATATATAGCCAAGATATTGTAATGGAGTTTGGCTTGGACAAATGTGCCACACTTACTATCAAACAAGGAAAAATAGTGAAAACTGAAGGAATCAAGATGCCCCACGAAAATAACATTAAGAGTCTGGATGAGGAAGAGTACTACAAATACTTGGGTATCCTTCAAGCTGACAACATCAAGCACACTGAAGTCAAGAAAAAAATTAGAGGTGAATACATCAAGAGAGTGAAGAAGATCTTAAAGTCCAAACTCAATGGAGGAAATACCATAAAGGCAATCAACACCTGGGCAATCCCAGTCATTAGGTACACAGCTGGAATAGTGGACTGGACTCAAGCAGAACTAAAAGCAATGGATAGGCAGACCAGAAAAATAATGACAATGAATCACGCCCTTCATCCACGCAGTGACATTGATAGACTTTATCTACCAAGGCAAATAGGTGGGCGTGGAATGCTACAAGTACATCAGATGGTTGAAGAAGAAAAAATGGCTTTGGAAGAATATCTGAAGAACAATGATGAAGATGCACTGAAATTAGTATATCAGGAAGGCTTACTAACTACTGGAGAGACCAAACTGGCCTACAAGAAAGACCAAATGAAGAACAGAATAGAGGCATGGGAAGACAAAGCACTACATGGCCAATACATTAAAAAAATAGCTGGGAAAGCAGATAATAATAAAACCTGGCAATGGCTAAGAGCAGGAAAATTGAAGAAAGAGACCGAGGGACTAATTCTGGCTGCACAAGACCAAGCCTTAAGGACAAATGCATACAAAGTCAAAATTGAAAAGACAGCAACAGACAGTAAGTGCCGCCTATGCAAAGAAGCTGAAGAAACAGTGGACCACTTGGTAAGCTGTTGCAAGAAGATTGCACAGACTGATTACAAGCAGCGGCATGACAAAGTAGCAACAATGGTGCATTGGAAGATCTGCAAAAAATATCATTTGCCTGTAAGCAAAAACTGGTGGGATCATAAAATAGAGAAAGTCATAGAAAATGATAAAATTAAACTGCTCTGGGACTTCAGAATTCAAACAGACAAGCACCTGGAACATAACACCCCAGACTTAACAATTGTCGATAAGAAAGACAAAAAAGTCTGGATAGTGGACGTGGCAGTGCCTGGAGATAGCAGAATAGAAGAGAAAGAACTGGAGAAGATAACAAAATACAAAGACCTACAAATAGAAATAGAAAGACTGTGGCAAAAGCAAGCAAGGGTAGTACCAATAGTAATAGGCTCCTTGGGTGCAATCCCAAAACAACTGGAGCACCACTTGAACACCATTGGCATTGACAAATTTGCTATTAGTCAATTGCAAAAGATGGCCTTATTAGGAACTGCTTCCATCCTGCGACGATACCTGTAATACCATCAAACATCCACATCTGCCTATCCCAGGTCCTGGGTAAGGACTCGATAGGTAGACAAAATGCCAAATCCAGTCTGAACATCTGGCTGACTGTGCGATGATTGATAATAATAATAATAATAATAATAATAATAAAAAGTTGGAAGGGACTTTGGAGGTCATCTAGTCCAACCCCATGCTCAGGCAGGAAACCTTATACCATTCCAGACAAACGGCTGTCCAGTCTCTTCTTAAAAATTTCCAGTGTTGGAGCATTCACAACTTCTGGAGGCAAGGAGTTCCACTGGTTAATTGTTCTGTCAGGAAGTTTCTCCTTAGTTCTAGGTTGCTTCTCTCCTTGGTGAGTTTCCATCCATTGTTCGAAGTTACAACAGCACTGAAAAAAATGAATTATGACCGGTTTTGACACTTTTGACCGTCACTGCATGGCAACCGACTCGTATTTATGATGGTCGCAATGTCCTGGGGGACACACGATCCCCTTTTGTGACAATCTGACAAGCAAAGTCAACAGGGGAAGCCAAATTCCTTTAATGACCAAATGATTCACAACTGCATGGATATACTTCACAATTTTGGGAAGGAAAGTCGTAAAATGGGGGTAAAGCTCTCCTAACCACTGTGTTGTTTGGCAACAGAATTGTCGGGCTCAGTTGTCGTAAGTCAAGGACTTCCTGTATGTACCTGTCTAGGTGGACCAAAGGAATTAAACTTACTTTTTACAAAAGCTTTTGAAATTCGTTCAGTTTCAAAGTTAAGTTTTGCAGGCCTGAATTTCAAGTTCTTTTCTTTTTTTTTAAACCCACCAAGTTTTAAGTTAAGATAATGAGCACTGCTCACACTACTAAAAGAGTAATAAAGCTCTTGACATCGCTTGTCACTGAGTGGAATTTATTAAGCCACATAAAGGCGAATTTACATCCCTGAGTCAAGAGGTTTGTAATTTGTTTGGGGATCAACAATTAATCAGCCCCAGGAGAAGATTGGGAAAAAAAGAAAAAGCAAAGATTGAAAGTTTTTTTTACAACTCTTAGCAGCCTCTTAGTGGCAGAGAAATCAGTCAAAACCCAGATTCTATGTCCACGATCAAAAGAGATTGATTAGAACAGAACAGAACAGAAAAGAATGGAACGAAACAGAACAGAATAGAATAACAGAACTGGAAGGGACCTTGGAGGTCATCTATCCAACCCCCTGCTCAGGCTGAAAATCCTAGACCAGGGATAGGCAACCTTCACTCTTTTATGAATGGTGGACTTCAACTCCCAGAATTCCTGAGCCAGCATGGCTCAGCATGGAAACCTCTCCATTTCCCCTCAGCATGGCTGGCTCAGGAATTCTGGGAGTTGAAGTCCACCAGTCATAAAAGAGCCAAGGTTGCCTACCCCTGGCCTAGACCATTTCAGACAAATGGTTGTCCAATCTCCTCTTAAAAACTTCCCGTGTTGGAGCATTCACAGCTTCTGGAGGTAAGTCGTTCCACTAACTCAGTGGTTCTCAACCTGTGGGCCGGGACCCCATTTGGGGGTCGAACGACCATTTCACGGGGGTCGCCAAACAACGCGGTCCGCCATTTTTTTCCCCCTTTTCCTTAGCTGTGCTACTCCCTTTTACTCTATTGGCTTTTGAAAGCCAATAGAATAGACTCTCTTGAATAGAGTCTAATTCTATTGTCTTTCCAAAGCCAATAGGAATTGTCCAAGCTGTCTCTGCCCTGCCGAGCCCGCCAAAAGTCCCATTCTGCAAATGGTGCTGCACCCGTTGAGTAGTCCTCGACTTACGACCGGTTGAGTAGTCCTCGACTTATGACTGGTTGGGGGTCGCGGCATTAAAAAGGTTGAGAACCACTGCACTAACTGATTGTTTTCACTGTCTGTCGGTCTCTCTCTTTCTCCCTTCCTCTCCATCCATCCCTTATCTTTTATATCTGTCCATCCATCCATCCATCCATCCATCCATCCATCCATCCATCCATCCATCTATTTATCTATCTATCTATCTATCTATCTATCTATCTATCTATCTATCTATCTATCTATCTATCTATAATTTACCTATTATCTATCATCTATTTATCACCTATCTACCTACATGTCTGTCTGTCTGTCTGTCTGTCTGTCTGTCTATCTATCTATCTATCTATCTATCTATCTATCTATCTATGTATCTATCTATCTATCTATCTATCTATCTATCTATCTATCTCTATATATCTATCTCTATCATTTACCTATCATCTATCTATCTATCTACCTACCTACCTACCTACCTACCTACCTACCTACCTACCTATCTATCTATCTATCTATCTATCTATCTATCTATCTATCTATCTATCATCTATATCATCCATCTATCTATCTATCTATCTATCTATCTATCTATCTATCTATCTATCTATCTATCTATCTATCTATCTATCTATCATCTAGCCAGGGCTTTTTTTCTCATAGAACACCCAGAATGGAGTTCCGGCACCTTTTTTGGATGGAACCTTACAGGATAGTCAAGGCGGGTTGTATGACGTGTGTGAGTTCCAGCACTTTCTTTTTTTTTTTAGAAAAAAAGCACTGTATCTATCTGTCTGTCTGTCTGTCTGTCTATCCATCCATCCATCCATCCGAATACACAGTAACAGAATTGAGAGGGACCTTCTAGGCCAGGCATGTCAAACTGCCGGCCTGCGGGCCGGATACGTCAAAACCACACCCACCCCATTGCCGGCAATGGGGAAAAAGTCGCAATACGTTGTGCGATGTCACGTGATGTCACAAGTTTGACATGCCTGTTCTAGTCCAACCCCCTGCTCAGGGAGAACACCCTATACCATTTCGGACAAATCTCTTCTTAAAAACTTCCAGTGTTGGAGCATTCACCGCTTCTGGAGGCAGGTTGTTCCACTGGTTAATTGTTCTGACTGTCAGGAAGTTTCTCCTTAGTTCTAGATTGCTTCTCTCCTTGATGAGTTTCCATCTGTTGCTTCTTGTCCTGCCTTCAAGTGCTTTGGAGAATAGCTTGACTCCCTCTTCTTTGTGGCAGCCCCTGAGATACTGGAAGACTGCTATCCTGTCCCCCCTCGTCCTTCTCTTTGTTAAACTAGACATGCCCAATTCCAACAACCGTTCTTTATATGTTTTAGCCTCCAATTGCCACCAAACAACTGGCATCAAATGGTGCAGACATTCCCAAACTTACTACCACTTGCTTAGTGACCATGGGGCATTACGACGACCCTGAAAAATGGGACTTATGGCTGCTCCTCGCACTCATGACCGTTGCTGTATCCCCCAAGGTCAAAAATTTCATCAAAATTTGGCAGGCACTATATGATGGTTGCAACTTCTCAAGGTCACGTGATCGCCATTGGGGACCTTCACAGCCGGCTTCCGACACGCAATGTCAGTGGGGGGTACCGGATTCACTTAACGACTATGCGATTCATGTAACGACTGCAGTGATTTGCTTAACAACCCACAGCAAAGAAAGGTCATAAAATTCAGACCGGCTCACTTAACAGGCGCCTGGCTTAGAAACGGAAATTCGGATCCCAATGATGGTTATGAGTTGTAAACATGAGTCCAGTGATTTAAGAACTGCAGTGCTTTAGGACCAAAATTCCAGGCTTAATTGTGGTTATAAATAGAGGATTACTTATAGTAACTCTATTATTATTATTATCATTATCATCGTTATTATTATATTAATTATATTCTAAATATGAGCATACTACTTATATTGATCAGTGGAACTACTTGCCTCCAGAAGTTGTGAACGCTCCAAATTTTTAAGAAGAGACTGGACAGCCATTTGTCTGAAATGGTATAGGGTTTCCTGCCTGAGCAGGGGATTGGACTAGATGATCTCCAAGGTCCCTTCCAATGTTGTTGTTGTTATTATTATTATTATTATCATTATCATTATTTAAATATGAGCATACTACTTATATTAACCAGTGGAACAACCTGCCTCCAGAAGATGTGAATGCTCCAACACTGGAAGGTTTTAAGTTTTTAAGAAGAGACTGGACAGCCATTTGTCTGAAATGGTGTGTAGGGTTTCCTGCCTGAACAGAGGATTGGACTAGATGATCTCCAAGGTCCCTTCCTACTCTGTTATTCTATTCTATTCTATTCTATTCTATTCTATTCTATTCTATTCTATTCTATTCTATTCTATTCTGGAAGTTCTTAAGAAGAGATTGGACAGCAATTGTTCTGAAATGGTATAGGGTTTCCTGCCTGAGCAGGGGGTTGGACTGGATGACCTCCAAGGTCCCTTCCCACTCTATTCCTATTCTTGTTATTATTATTATTTAAATACGAGCATACTACTTATATTAACCAGTGGAACAGCCTGCCTCCAGAAGATGTGAATGTTCCAACACTAGAAGTCTTTAAGAAGAAACTGGACAGCCATTTGTCTGAAATGGTGTGTAGGGTTTCCTGCCTGAGCAGGGGGTTGGACTAGATGACCTCCAAGGTCCCTTCCAGATCTATTCTTATTCTTATATTGGACAACTGTCCCAAATAAACACTGTTGCATGGAACTCCGCATAGGCTCAACAAGTTTTTTTTGTCCCTAAACGCCCTTTCTCCTCACCCTCCATAAACGAACTGTTGAAACAATCAGTTGCCTCTCGTTTTAAGAATACAGGGAGTACTCAACTTACGGCCTCAGTTGAGCCCAAAGTATCTGTGGCCAAGCGAGACATTTGTTGAGTGAATTTTTCCCCACCTTACGATCTTTCTCGCCACGGTTGTTAAGGGAATCACTGCAGCTGTTACGTTTGGTAACACAGTCGTTAAGCGAATCCGGCTTTTCCCCTATGACTTTGCTTGTCAGAAGATCGCAAAAGGAGATCAGGTGATTCCCCGGGACACTGCGACCGTCATAAATACGAGTCAGTTGACAAATGTGTGAATTTTGATCACCTGACCGTGGGGATGCTGCAACGGTCGTAAGTGTGAAAAATGGTCGTAAGTCACATTTGTCAGTGCTGTTGTAGCTTCAAATGGTCACTGAATGAATAGTTGGCCCTGCTTTGCCACTTGCAAAAATTCACGCATTTCAGACAGGCATTCTGCAGAATAATAAAAGAGTGAGGTCAAGCATTTTCACAGCCACCTCTCCTATTTAAAAAAAAATAAAATAGAACGAACAAAACAATTATCTGCGGAGGCCAGAAGTCAAGCCCGCCAATTAATCTGCTGAGATTGTTCCAAGGAAGCAGAAGATGCTTTGCAAGCGAGTCGAGAAAGATGATCAATTTGTCCCCTCACCAACTACCAGCAGAAGCATTTAGTTGATTGTTTATTGAATAAGCCACCATTGGCTGTCTTAGGATGCTTAGCCATAAACTCTGATTTACAGATCCCAGTGCATGACTAAGCTACGAGAGAATGGAATAGAATGGAATGAATAGAATAGAATAGAATAGAATAGAATAGAATAGAATAGAATAGAATAGAATAGAATAGAATAGAATAAGGAATGGAATAGAAATAGAATAGAATGGAATAGAATGGAATGGAATGGAACGGAACAAAACAGGAGAGTAGAGTAGAATAGAATAGAATGGAATGGAATGGAATGGAACAGGAGAGTAGAGTAGAATAGAATGGAATGGAATGGAACGGAACGGAACAGGAGAATAGAATAGAATAGAATAGAATAGAATAGAATAGAATAGAATAGAATAGAATAGAATAGAATATGGAATATGGAATATGGAATATGGAATATGGAATATGGAATATGGAATGGAACGGAACAGAATAGAATAGAATAGGAGAATATAGAATAGAGAATAGAATAGAGAATAGAAAACCTTCAGTGATAAAGCACCACAACTTCTAGTGGCAAGCTGTTCCACTGGCTAATTGTCCTCACTGTTGGGAAGTTTCTCCTTAATGCCAGGTTGCTTCTCTCTTTGATCAGTTTCCAACCCTTGTTTCTTGTCCTGCCTTCAGGTGCCTTGGAAAATAAGTTGACCGCCCTCTTTTTTGTGGCAGCCCCTCCGATACTGGAATACTTATGTCCCACTGAGCCACAAAAATATTGGGCTCCATTGCAGTCGTAAGTCGAGGACTACCTGAATAGGTTTGGACTTGACCCCACTGACTGGGGGATGTTGATGTGGGATGGTGACAGTTCTGGAAGGAACCAGACTGGGCGATGTTGTTACAACCTATCAATCTGCTGCAGATGTTGGAAGACAAAGAGGGAGAAAAAGCAGATTATGGATTCTGTTTTGTCTGTTACAACCTGTTATTCTCCCTCTTGCGCACAAAAGGAGAGACAGCTGAGAAACAGACATAAGCAGCCACAGAATTAGCACATCAATGGGGTGACCCTTGGACCCGCATCAAGGCGAGCAAAAAAGGGCTTAATGAAATGTTAATTAGGCAGCACCCTGAATGCCAGCATTGGCTGACTGCCCAATCCCATGCAGAAACACACACGCATCACCCAGCCTGACTCTTCCCACCCCCCCCCAAGTTGTTGCTATTGCTCTAAAGGGGAGAGAGAGAGAGCCCCTTCTCCCCTCTGAATGCCAAGTCTGGGGTCCCCATTAGGGAAAACACGCCTCTGGGCCTTAGTTTTGCCATCTGACAGGTCTCCACCAGGGATGTCGGCAGTCACATCAACAAAGAATGCGCTGGATTGACGCAACCAGCCATAACCTCAGAGTGGGATGCATGGATTCTTAAAACAGACCAGCAGAATAACAGTAATAATAGTAATAGTAGTAGTAGTAGTAGTAGTAGTAGTAGTAGTAGTAGAAGAAGAAGAAGGAGAAGGAGGAGGAGGAGGAGGAGGAGGAGGAGGAGGAGGAGGAGAAGGAGAAGGAGAAGGAGAAGGAGAAGAAGAAGAAGAAGAAGAAGAAGAAGAAGAAGAAGAAGAAGAAGAAGAAGAAGAAGAAGAAGAAGAAGAAGAAGAAGAAGAAGAAGAAGAAGAAGAAGAAGAAGAAGAAGAAGAAGAAGAAGAAGAAGAAGAAGAAGAAGAAGAAGAAGAAGAAGAAGAAGAAGAAGTCAATTGCAAAAGGCGGCCTTACTAGGAACTGCTTCCATCCTACGACGATACCTGTAATACCATCAAACATCCACATCTGCCTATCCCAGGTCCTGGGTAAGGACTCGATAGGTAGACAAAATGCCAAATCCATTCTGAACACCTGGCTGACTGTGCGATGATCAATAATAATGATAATGATAATAATAATAATAACAACAACAACAACAACCTGTTGTTGGAATTGGGTATGTCTAGTTTAACGAAGAGAAGGACGAGGGGGGACATGATAGCAGTGTTCCAATATCTCAGGGGCTGCCCCAAAGAAGAGGGAGTCAAGCTATTTTCCAGAGCGCCTGAGGGCAGGGCAGGAAGCAACGGGTGGAAACTAACCAAAGAGAGAAGCAACCTAGAACTAAGGAGAAACTTCCTGGCAGTTAGAATAATTAACCAGTGGAACACCTCCAGAAGCGGTGAATGCTCCAACACTGGAAGGTTTTAAGAAGAGACTGGACAGCCATTTGTCCGAAATGGTATAGGGTTTCCTGCCTGAGCAGGGGGTTGGACTAGATGACCTCCAAGGTCCCTTCCAACGTTATCATCATCATCATCATCATCATCATCATTATTATTATTATTATTATTATTATTATATTGGACTGAACCATGATAAAGACTTTTCCTTCAACAATAGCGTGACTCCTTCTTCTTTGTGGCAGCCCGAGATATTGGAAGATGCTATCATGTCCCCCTCCCCGGTCCTTTTCTTCATTAAAGTAGACATACCCAATTCCAGCAACCATTCCTCATATGTTTTAACCTCCAGTCCCCTTCCAACTTTATTACTGTGTTATATATAACTGATAACCCAACTGTCATGGTTCCGACAGATGAATCTCTTCAAAAGAATTTCGAGGCATTGTTTTCCTTAAAGAATCTTTTATTTGAGAAACTACATAAATGAAGCCAAAAACTGAATTCCCCTCCCCTGGATACAAAGTAACAAAGCACAATTCCCTCCTCCAATTAACAGTCATAAACCACATTCCCCAATTAGCTTGTGAAGCACGGGCTTTCTCCCCAGCCCTCCAGCCTGCCAAAACTCTATCAGCTCTGGGCCCAATGACCTTGGGTTCTCAGGGCTGAGTTATTATTGTTATGACTAGCTGGACTCTTATCCACATTCCCCCTCCCAGCATCAACAAACTCTAAAAACAATAGAGAAAAGATGGCTACATTTCCATCTGATGTCAAAGCAAGAACGTCCGATGTTGGCAGCGTTGACACATTGACTTTGCTTTCAAACGTTCGCAAGAGGGGATCACATGACCCCGGGACACTGCCACCGTCATAAATGTGAACCCGTTGCCAAGCATCTGAATTTTGTTCACATGATCGTAGGGATGCTGGAAAAGTCGTAACAATGAAAAACAGTCATCAGATCCCAGAATTCCCATGTTCTAAAACGGCTGTTTCTGGCCAAACAGCTAAACTGCACATAGATGCTCGCTGTCCATGGTGCTGAATGGACGACCCTGTTAAGTCTCAAGGAGCTATCCAAGGTCCTGAATGAATCAATCAATCAGAATAGAGGTGGAAGGGACTTTGGAGATCATCTAGTCTAACCCCCTGCTCAGGCAGGAAACCCATTCCAGACAAATGGCTGTCCAATCTCTTCTTAAAGACTTCCAGTGTTGGAGCATTCACCGCTTCTGGAGGCAGGTTGTTCCACTGGTTAATTGTCCTCGCTGTCAGGAAGTTTCTCCTTAGTTCTAGGTTGCTTCTCTCCTTAATGAGTTTCCATCCGTTGCTTCTTGTCCTGCCTTCAGGCGCTTTGGAGAATAGCTTGACTCCCTCTTCTTTGGGGCAGCCCCTGAGATATTGGAACACTGCTATCCTGTCCCCCCTGGTCCTTCTTTTCATTAAACTAGACCAGGGGTAGGCAACCTTGGCTCTTTTATGACTCGTGGACTTCAACTCCCAGAATTCCTGAGCCAGCCATGCTTAGGGGAAAGGGAGAAGTTTCCAAGCTGAACCATGCTGGCTCAGAAATTCTGGGAGTTGAAGTCCACAAGTCATAAAAGAGCCAAGGTTGCCTACTTCTGAACTAGACACACCCAATTCCAGCAACCGTTCCTTATATGTTTTAGCCTCCAGTCCCCTGATCATCTTAGTCCAGTCTGACATCAATTAAACCCCATGTAAAACAAACAGGTAGTCCTCAAGTTACGGCTATTCATTTCCAGATAGTCCTTGACTTACAACAGTTTATTTAGTGATCGTTCAAAGTTGCAATGGCATTGATAAAAGTGACGTATGGCCATTTTTCACACTTATGACCACTGCAGCATCCCCAGGATCACGTGATCAAAATTCCAATGCTTGGCAACTGGTTCATATTTATGACGGCTGCAGGGTCTCGGGGTCATGTGATCCCATTCTGTGACCATCTGACAAGCAAAGTCAATGGGGGAAGCCAGATTCATTTAACAACCGTCCACTGCCAGGAGTTTGATCCTGACCAGCCCAATGAGGACCGAGATTGTTGGGGGAAAATATGCTGACTCTGTAAACCCGCATGGAGAGGGCTGTAAAGCACTGTGAAGCGGTATATAAGTGCTATTCCTTTCCTTCCTTCCTTTCCTTCTTTCCTTTCCTTCCTTCCTTTCCTTCCTTTCCTTCCTTCCTTTCCTTCCTTTCCTTCTTTCCTTTCCTTCCTTCCTTCTTTCCTTCCTTTCCTTCTTTCCTTCCTTTCCTTTCCTTCTTTCCTTCCTTTCCTTCCCTTCTTTCCTTTCCTTCCTTCCCTTCTTTCCTTCCTTTCCTTCCTTCCTTCCTTTCTTCCTTTCCTTCCTTCCCTTCCTTCCCTTCCTTCCTCTCCTTCCTTCCCTTCTTTCCTTCCTTCCTTCCTTTCCTTCCTTCCTTTCCTTTCCTTTCTTCCTTTCCTTCCTTTCCTTCTTTCCTTCCTTCCTTCTTTCCTTCCTTCCTTCCCTTCTTTCCTTCTTTCCTTCCTTTCCTTCCTTCCCTTCTTTCATTCTTTCCTTCCTTCCTTCCCTTCTTTCCTTCTTTCTTTCCTTTCCTTCCCTTCTTTTCTTCTTTCCTTCTTTTCCTTCCTTCCTTCCTTTCCTTCTTTCCTTCCTTCCTTCTTTCCTTCCTTCCTTCCTTCCTTCCTTTCCTTCCTTCCTTCCTTTCCTTCCTTCCCTTCTTCCCTTCCTTCCTTCCTTTCCTTCTTTCCTTCCTTTCCTTTCCTTCCTTTCCTTCCCTTCTTTCCTTTCCTTCCTTCCTTCCCTTCTTCCTTTCCTTCCTTCCTTTCTTCCTTTCCTTCCTTCCCTTCCTTCCTCTCCTTCCTTCCCTTCTTTCCTTCCTTCCTTCCTTTCCTTCTTTCCTTCCTTCCTTCTTTCCTTCCTTCCTTCCTTTCCTTCCTTCCTTCCTTTCCTTTCTTCCTTTCCTTCCTTTCCTTTCCTTCTTTCCTTCCTTTCCTTCCCTTCTTTCCTTCTTTCCTTCCTTTCCTTCCTTCCCTTCTTTCATTCTTTCCTTCCTTCCTTCCCTTCTTTCCTTCTTTCTTTCCTTTCCTTCCCTTCTTTTCTTCTTTCCTTCCTTTCCTTCCTTCCTTCCTTTCCTTCTTTCCTTCCTTCCTTCCTTTCCTTCCTTCCCTTCCTTTCCTTCCTTCCCTTCTTCCCTTCCTTCCTTCCTTCCTTTCCTTCTTTCCTTCCTTCCTTCCTATGGTGTGCAGTGCTTAAAATGCAGTATTGCAGGCTGACTTCGCCCACTGCCAGGAGTTTGATCCTGACCATCCCAAGATTGACTCAGCCTTCCATCCTTCCGAGGTCAGTAAAATGAGGACCCAGGTTGTTGGGGGCAAATATACTGACCCGCATAGAGAGGGCTGTAAAGCAGTGTGAAGCAGGATATAAATCTATAAGCGCTATGGCTACTGCTATCCCCATTTGAGGCCTTCTGACAAGCAAAGTCTATGGGGGGAACCCCCATTCTTTTAACGACTAGACAATTCAATTAACCACGACAGTGATTCGCTTAACAAGCGTAGCAAGACAGGTTGTAAAATGGGACAAAACTCGCTTAACAATGGTCTTGCTCAGCTCTGTCAATTTTGGCCTCAATTGTGGATGTGAGATGAGGATCTACCCGTACCAAATGTGCTGTCCTCACACCAGGGCGAGTTCATGCATCAAGCTGGACATGATTTCCTTAGTGCAGGGGTAAGCAACCTGGGCTCTTTGATAACTCGTGGACTTCAACTCCCAGAATTCCTGAGCCAGCCATGCTGAGGGGAAAGGGAGAGGTTTCCAAGCTGAGCCATGCTGGCTCAGGAATTCTGGGAGTTGAAGTTCACCAGTCATGAAGGGGCCATAGTTCCCCCATGCTGGCTGAGAAGTCTGGGAGTTGAAGTCCACAAGTCAGGAAGGGGTCATAGTTCCCTCATGCTGGCTCAGGAATTCTGGGAGTTGAAGTCCACGAGTCATGAAGGGGCCATAGTTCCCTCATGCTGGCCAGGAATTCTGGGAGTTGAAGTCCATGAGTCATAAAAGAGCCAAGGTTGCCTACCCCTGCCGTAGCAGGTCACTCTCTTAGTAAGACCGATCTGCTTTACAATAAATCACGGCCCAGAAAAGCCGCCATTTTGAGTTACAATGATGAACCTCCTCTTACGAATTGGGCCACCCCACCACCTGTTCCCATCAATGGGGGTGTCAGAAGACCCCTTTCTCTTTGGGGATATTGGAACAGCTGCGAGAAGCAGATCTTTGCCGAGACATAAAGGAGCTTAACCGGAATGGCCAGGCGGCCTCTTCATAAATCTTTGATTTATGAAATGTGTAAGGCCCTACCAATCTATCATGACTGGGAGCGGGGGGGGCGGATTACATAAACAAACGAACTAAGAAATGGTTGCAACACGAGGACTTCCTGGATGCTTTAACCGGCGGCTTTCTTTGAACTGAGAATGGAGGTTATAAAGAGTGCAGCAACACTGGCTGTCAATCTGCTATGCGACCAAGTTCAGCGTTTGGCTCTCGGGACTGGAACCCTGAAGAAAGGCATTCATTTTCGTGTTGCATTTCTTAACGTGCAATCTTTTAACATTCCTATTGTTCCATATTCTCTTTTGCAGGTATATTGTTAGGTGCCAACAGTCGCCTGGCAATAAGATGCGCAGTTTATCAATTTAATAATAGAGATGGCTTGATCTAGTAGTTAAGGCACCAGTTTAGAAATCACCAGGAGATTGTGAATTCTAGTCCCACCTTTGCATGAAAGCTGGCTGGGTGACTTTGGGCCAATCACCAGGAGACGGTGAGTTCTAGTCCCGCCTTAGGCATGAAAGCTAGCTGGGTGACTTTGGGCCAATCACCAGGAGACGGTGAGTTCTAGTCCCACCTTAGGCATGAAAGCCAGCTGGGTGACTTTGGACCAATCACCAGGAGACGGTGAGTTCTAGTCCCGCCTTAGGCATGAAAGCCAGCTGGGTGACTTTGGGCCAATCACCAGGAGACGGTGAGTTCTAGTCCCGCCTTAGGCATGAAAGCCGGCTGGGTGACTTTGGGCCAATCACCAGGAGACGGTGAGTTCTAGTCCCGCCTTACACATGAAAGCCAGCTGGGTGACTTTGGACCAATCACGAGGAGACGGTGAGTTCTAGTCCCGCCTTAGGCATGAAAGCCAGCTGGGTGACTTTGGACCAATCACCAGGAGACGGTGAGTTCTAGTCCCACCTTAGGCATGAAAGCCAGCTGGGTGACTTTGGACCAATCACCAGGAGACGGTGAGTTCTAGTCCCGCCTTAGGCATGAAAGCCAGCTGGGTGACTTTGGGCCAATCACCAGGAGACGGTGAGTTCTAGTCCCGCCTTAGGCATGAAAGCCGGCTGGGTGACTTTGGGCCAATCACCAGGAGACGGTGAGTTCTAGTCCCGCCTTACACATGAAAGCCAGCTGGGTGACTTTGGACCAATCACCAGGAGACGGTGAGTTCTAGTCCCACCTTAGGCATGAAAGCCAGCTGGGTGACTTTGGACCAATCACCAGGAGACAGGGAGTTCTAGTCCCGCCTTTGGCATGAAAGCCAGCTGGGTGACTTTGGACCAATCACCGGAGACAGGGAGTTCTAGTCCCGCCTTAGGCATGAAAGCCGGCTGGGTGACTTTGGGCCAATCACCAGGAGACGGTGAGGTCTAGTCCTGCCTCAACCGTGAAAGCCAGCTGGGTGACTTTGCGCCAGTGCTTTGTCTCTCAGCCCCACTCACCCTTCAGAGTGTTTGTTGTGGGGACAATAGGAAAAGGAAGGAATATTAGCTATGTCCGCTGCTTTGAGTGGTTTATGAAAATAATAAAGGTAGGCTATAAATGAATGAATCAATCAATCAGTCAAAAAATGCAGATACTCCTTCAACTAGGACCACACTGGAGCCCCAAATTCCTGATGCTAATAAAGGCGATTCTTACATGAGTTTTGCTCCACTTTACGACATTTCTTGCCACTGCCGTTAAGGGAATCACTGCAGTTCTTAAGTGAATCTGGCTTTTCCCATTGACTTTGCTGGTCAGAAGGTCACAAAAGGGGATCAGTGACCCCGGGATGCTGTCAGTGTCATAAATATGAACCAATTGCTGAGCGTCCGAATTTTGATCGCCTGACCGGGGGGGGCGGCGGCGCTCCAATGTTCCTAAGTGTGAAAAAGGGTGGTAAGTCACCTTTGTAACTTCAAATGGCCACTAAATAAATGGTTCTAAGTGAAGGACTATGCACTACTCCGTAGCTGGAGGAAAATTATCCTCTGGGGCAGGGGTAGGCAACCTTGGCTCTTTTATGACTCGCGGACTTCAACTCCAGAATTCCTGAGCCAGCATGGGGGAACTATGGCCCCCTTCAGGACTGGTGGACTTCAACTCCCAGAATTCCTGAGCGAGCATGAGGGAACTATGGCCCCTCATGACTTGTGGACTTCAACTCCCAGAATTCCTGAGCCAGCATGGCTCAGCTTGGAAACCTCTCCCTTTCCCCTCAGCATGGCTGGCTCAGGAATTCTGGGAGTTGAAGTCCACGAGTCATAAAAGAGCCAAGATTGCCTACCCCTGCCCTGGGGGATCCATCATAACTTCGAACAGCCTCTTAGTGACTAGTTGTAAATAGAGGACTCTCTGTCTATGATAGACAGGTAAATCTCCACTTAACAACCCTTCATTTAGTAACTGTTTGAAGTTATAACAGTGCTGAAAACAGTGACTTATGACTAGTCCTCCTAATGACCGTTGCAACATTCCCCATGATCACATCACACATCTAGTCTAATGAAGAGAAGGACGAGGGGGGACATGATAGCAGTCTTCCAGTATCCCAGGGGCTGCCCCAAAAAAGAGGGAGTCAAGCTATTCTCCAAAGTGCCTGAAGGCAGGACAAGAAGCAACGGATGGAAACTAACCAAGGAGAGAAGCAACTTAGAACTAAGGAGAAACTTCCTGACAATGAGAACAATTAACCAGTGGAACCACCTGCCTCCAGAAGCGGTGAATGCTCCAACACTGGAAGTTTTTAAGAAGAGACTGGACAGCCATTTGTCAGAAATGGCATAGGCTTTCCTGCCTGAGCAGGGGGTTGGACTAGATGACCTCCAAGGTTGTTAAGTGAATCCGGCTCCAACTTCATTATTATTATTATTATTATTATTATGGATCATCGCAGTCAGCCAGATGTTCAGACTGGATGTGGCATTTTGTCTACCTATCGAGTCCTTACCCAGGACCTGGGATAGGCAGATGTGGATGTTTGATGGTATTACAGGTATCGTCGCAGGATGGAAGCAGTTCCTAGTAAGGCCGCCTTTTGCAATTGACTAATAGCGAATTTGTCAATACCAATTGTGTTCAAGTGGTGCTCCAGTTGTTTTGGGATTGCACCCAAGGCACCTATTACTATTGGTACTACCCTTGTTTGCTTTTGCCACAGTCTTTCTATTTCCATTTGTAGGTCTTTGTATTTTGTTATCTTCTCCGGTTCTTTCTCATCTATTCTGCTGTAGTAGTAGTAGTAGTAGTAGTAGTAGTAGTAGTAGTAGTAGTAGTAGTAGTAGTAGTAGTAGTAGTAGTAGTAGTAGTAGTAGTAGTAGTAGTAGTAGTAGTATTCAGAAGCTTGGTAACCCAGCATGGCTTTATGATGGTTACACTGTCCTGGGGGTGGGGGGTGGGGGTGGGGGTGAGGTCACAGTTTGTAACTTTCCCAGCTGGCTTCTGACAAGCAAAGTCAATGGGGAAGCTAGGTTCGCTGAACAACCTCACAATTCACTTAACGACTACAGTGCTTCACTTTGTGACAATGGCAAAAAAAGGTTGCAAAATGAGGCACCATTCCCTTAGCAACTCGCTTGCTCAGCAGTGGAAAATTTGGGCTCAACTGTGATCGTAAGTCGAGGATTTCTTCTATGGACACTGAATAGAATAGAATAGAATAGAATAGAATAGAATAGAATAGAATAGAATAGAATAGAATAGAATGGAATGGAATGGAATGGAATGGAATGGAATGGAATGGAATGGAATGGAATGGAGTGGAGTGGAGTGGAGTGGAGTGGAGTGGAGTGGAGTGGAGTGGAGTGGAGTGGAGTAGAGTAGAGTAGAGTAGAGTAGAGTAGAATAGAGTAGAATAGAATAGAATAGAATAGAATAGAATAGAATAGAATAGAATAGAATAGAATAGAATGGAGTAGAGTAGAATAGAATAGAATAGAATAGAATGGAGTAGAGTAGAGTAGAGTAGAGTAGAATAGAATAGAATAGAATAGAATAGAATAGAATAGAATAGAATAGAATAGAATAGAATAGAATAGAATAGAATAGAATAGAGTAGAATGGAGTAGAGTAGAATGGAGTAAAGTAGAGTAGAGTAGAACAGAACAGAACAGAACAGAATAGAATATGGAATGGAATGGAATATGGAATATGGAATATGGAATATGGAATAGGATAGGATAGGATAGGATAGGACAGGACAGAACAGGAGTTGGATCCTGGAGGTCTTCAAGTCCAGCCCCCTGTTCAGTCAGGAGACCATATACCATTTCAGACAAGTGGCTATCCAGTTCTTTCTTAAAAACCTCCAGTGTTGGAGTACCGACAACTTCTGGAGGCAAGCTGTTCCACTGGTGAATTGTCCTCACTGTCAGGAAGGTTCTCCTTATTTCCAGATTGGACATCTCCTTGATCTGTTCCCACCCGTTGCTTCTTGTCCTGCCTTCAGCTGCTTTGGGGAATAGCTTGAGCAACCCTTCTTTGGAGCAGCCCCTGAGATACTGGAAGACTGCTCTCATGTCATGCCCACCTCAGCCGAAGGTGCATTTAACACACAGACACACACACACACCGGGCTGCTGTTTGTCTGCCTAGGAACGTGTGTTCTTAGCTGTTACAAGGGCCTCACTTTCAGATACTTCAATCACTCTTCCGCTTGGCAATGAAAAACAATATGGGAACCCCTGACGCTAGCCATTCAGGAAAGCTAAAAACGGCATCCTGTCGCTTCCAATTATAAAGAGTGAAGAAGTTTCGTTCAAGAATTTGGGGCCAGAAAAGAATCAGAGATCTCTTCCTGTCCGTCAGATCAAGGCTAAGGAGCTATAACAAAAAAGCTGCAGTTTGAGAGAGACTTTGAATAGGTGGTTAAGGGCTTAAAGAACCAGGCTAAAAATTAGGAGACCATGAGTTCTAGTCCCACCTTAGGCATGAAAGCCCACGAGGTGACTTTGAAACAATCACCAGGAGACGGCGAGTTCTAGTCCCATCTCAGGCATGAAAGCTAGCTGGATGACTTTGGGCCAATCACCAGGAGACGGTGAGTTCTAGTCCCGCCTTAACAGTGAAAGCCAGGTGGGTGACTTTGGGCCAATCACCAGGAGACGGTGAGTTCTAGTCCCGCCTTAACAGTGAAAGCCAGGTGGGTAACTTTGGGCCAATCACCAGGAGACGATGAGTTCTAGTCCCGCCTTAACAGTGAAAGCCAGGTGGGTGACTTTGGGCCAATCACCAGGAGACGGTGAGTTCTAGTCCCGCCTTAACAGTGAAAGCCAGCTGGGTGACTTTGAAACAATCACCAGGAGATGGCGAGTTCTAGTCCCACCTCAGGCATGAAAGCTAGCTGGATGACTTTGGGCCAATCACCAGGAGACATTGAGTTCTAGTCCCGCCTTAGGCATGAAAACCTACCTGGTGACTTTGGGCCAATCACCAGGAGACGGCGAGTTCTAGTCCCATCTCAGGCATGAAAGCTAGCTGGATGACTTTGGGCCAATCACCAGGAGACGGTGAGTTCTAGTCCCGCCTTAACAGTGAAAGCCAGGTGGGTGACTTTGGGCCAATCACCAGGAGACAGTGAGTTCTAGTCCCGCCTTAACAGTGAAAGCCAGGTGGGTAACTTTGGGCCAATCACCAGGAGACGGTGAGTTCTAGTCCCGCCTTAACAGTGAAAGCCAGGTGGGTGACTTTGGGCCAATCACCAGGAGACGGTGAGTTCTAGTCCCGCCTTAACAGTGAAAGCCAGCTGGGTGACTTTGAAACAATCACCAGGAGATGGCGAGTTCTAGTCCCACCTCAGGCATGAAAGCTAGCTGGATGACTTTGGGCCAATCACCAGGAGACAGTGAGTTCTAGTCCCGCCTTAGGCATGAAAACCTACCTGGTGACTTTGGGCCAATCACCAGGAGAGGGTGAGTTCTAGTCCTGCCTTAGGCAGGAAAGCCAGCTGGGTGAATTTGGGCCAATCATCAGGAGGTGGTGAGTTCTAGTCCCACCGTAGGCATGACAGCAACTGGGTGACTAAACCAATCACCAGGAGACAGTGAGTTCCAGTCCTGCTTAATCCTGAAAGCTTCTAGTTCTGCCTGCCTCAGCGCAACCCACCTGGCAAGGTGGTTGTTTGAGGAGAAAATAGGAAGAGGAAGGATATGTTCACCCCAAGAGTTATTTGTAAAAATAGCAAAGGCAGGAAAGAAAGAAAGAAAGAAAGAAAGAAAGAAAGAAAGAAAGAAAGAAAGAAAGGGAGGGGGAGGGGGAGAGAGAGAGGAGGAAGAGAGAGAGGGAGGAGAGATAAAAGAGTGGGGAGGGAGGGAGAGTGGGAGAGAGGGGGAAAGGAAGGAAGGAAAAGAGGAAAGAAGGAAAGGAAGGAAGGAAACAAGGAAGGAAGGAGAGAAAGAAAGAAAGGAGAGAGGAAGGAAGGAAAGAAAAAGAAAGAAAGAGAAGGAAGGAAGGAAGGAAGGAGAGATAGAGAGAAGAGAAAGAGAGGGAGGGAAGAGAGATAAAAGAGTGGGGAGGGAGGGAGAGAGGGAGAGAAGGAGAAAGGAAGGAAAGAAAGAAGGAAGGATCCACAACCAGCCAGGCAAACTCAAGACCAAAAGCTGCAATTGCCATTTCACTGCCCAGCGCCAATAATATTCATAATTGTCATTTTTTACCAGGAAGGGCGTCAGCTTGGCTATTCAGTGGAATCAAACAGTCCATGAAATGGGCTTGCCTGCTAAAGGACCCCAGATTCTTTTGTCCTCTCTCTGCCACCACAAACCCCCCCCCCCACACACACACACATGCACGTTCCAACAAAAGAGCCCAGGGCGAAAACAAAATGATCCATTAACAACAATACACCATCAGCAGGACGTGTAGGAAAATAACACCCAGCTGCCTGCATCGTGCAGGCGACCTGTTGAAGCCATCCCTGCTCATCTTAACAGGAGTGGGGTCCTTGGGGAGTTTTAACAGCCCATTACCTTAAAAAAAAAATCCATACCAGAGATCCGGATTTTTTTTATTTTATTTTTTTTAAAGCCTACTATAAACTCATATTGCAACCGGATGGACTTTTCACACCTTTATTTGAATCTCTGATTTTATGAAGGATTGTTTTTTTTTTCTGATTTGCAGCAATTTGACTCCTTGGAAGGGGTGCAAAAGGCACAGCTGCCTTACCGTGTTCCCCTTCGCACAGCTGTGTGCCGCAACTCGCACAAAACTGGAGACGTGAAGTGTGCTGAAGTCCCGCCGCCGTGTAGGACCCACCATCGGCGGCCCAAACGGGGTGCCACCCACTCAAGGTAGAAAAATTGGCCCAGTGGCTGCGAGCCGATTTCACCAGCCCTGTGCAGGCTAATCTTTTAATTACAATTATCGTCTGTCTCACAGTCAGCCAGATGTTCAGGCTGGATTGGGGATTTTTAATCCGCCTATCCAGTCCTTCCCAAGGACCTGGGATAGGCAGATGTGGATGTTTGACGGTGTTTTTTAAGATATGGTCGGAGAATGTAAGCAGTTCCCGACCAAGCTGCCTTTTTTGCAATTGACTGGTGGCGAATTGGTCAATGCCAGATGGGGCTTCTTGCACTTAAGGCCCCTGTGACTATTGCTGATTACCTTGGCTTTCTTTTGCCCCAGTCCTCCTAATTTCATTTTTTTTTTTTTTTTGTATTGTTGCAATTATTGTCCACTGGTGCTGCAAATGCTACCAGGCACCAAACTGCCAATTACAAAGAACTGCCTCTCGGTTAAAGCCTCCCGTCCTTCTGGGCTCCAACCAGGACAGGTTGCCAGAGGTTCCCACGGGTTCCCACGACGCGCTAACCCCACGCGTGAATTTTTTGTGAACCCACCCGCCGCTAGCAGAACAAGCGACTCAGGGTTGGACCGGGTCCGATCGGGTCGGAGCGGGTGGGGAGGGGTCCCTAAAGCCCGCCGCTGAATCCATCCTCCCGTCCGTCCGTCCATCCACCGGGCCCGGGCACGCGGCGATCGCGGGTGGGTGACAAGACAGAAGTCAACCCGTCTCGTTATGGTCACGGCTCTCCGGGCTGGGCGAAGACCCCCGGCGCCTTGCCCAAAGCGCGGGGCAAACTCCCCCCACCCAGCCAGCCCACCGCCGAGACCCTTCCCCACGCACCCACCGACCCCACGCAGCGTGGGACTCACCTGCCAGGAGGCGGAGGGGATCCGGCCGAAGCCCCCCAGGCCGCCCAGGCCGTCGCAGGATTCCACGTGCCGCGCGGCGGCGGCTTCCGAGCAGTGCCAGAGCAAGCCGAAGCTCACCTCGCCCACGCCGCCCACGGCTTCCACGGAGGCGGGCGCGGGGCTGCCCCAGCGCCGGCCGCCCCCTCCCCGCGGCCGGACGATCCAGGCGGGCGAGAGGAAGCCCAGGCTGCAGACGGCCAGCAGGCAGGAGGACAGGAGGACCCAGAAGCAGCCCACGCCGCTGAACATCATCGTGGGCAGAGCCGCCGCCGACGCGGCAGGTGGCAGCCGGCCCGAGGCCAGCGATGGAGCCGGGCGCCCGGGCAGCAATGCCGCTTGCCCGCCGCTGCCCGCCTCCTCCTCCTCCTCCTTCTTCTTCTTGCGGCGCGGAGGCATGGAGGGGGCCGGGCCGGGCGGTGGGGGACCCCCAGCCAGCCAGCGACCCACGCGTGATCGCGGCTCACCGCAAGAGCCGGCGCCTGCAGGTGCCTCCCCCGCCTGGCCGCTTGGCCTCGCCTTCCCGGTGGGCGTCTCCCATGAGCCGGCTCCCCATCACGTGCAGGCCGGCCCCACCCACCCGCGAAGCGGGAGAGAGGGGGTGGCGTGGGGACGGGGGGGGGGGTCTTCTCCCCTACTCCCTTCCCCAGTGAAGCCTTCCCTTCTCCCCCGCTGTTGAAAAGTCTCCTTGCCCCACTAGTGAAAAGCCAGGCGGAAGAAGGGGGGGTATTGTTGGGGGGGGCTTTAAAAGAGAGAGAGAGACCCCCACACACACATACACACAACCACCCAGGCTTTCCCACGACTGGGAACTCCGCGTGGGATGCCTAAGCAGCGGGATCCGCCCGCCGTGGGGCTGCAGCGAGTGGAGGAGTCCAAGACTCGCGGGGAGAACGTGGGGAGGCGAGACACGCGGAGAGCCCCCGCGCCTTAGGGTCGAGCTTGGTCGGTTGCGTGTTCCGTACTGGATTAGTACCTAACCCGGCCACTAGGCGGCTCAGCGAGGGACCAGGTGTATTCTAAGGCTTGGCTGCCCTCTAGCGGCCAGCCTGTGTTTCGCAGCTTTGATTTGTGCAGCTGAGCTGTAGGATGTTGAATGATCAAGGGGGAAATGGGGGAATGGGGCCATTTTGGGGGAAACAGGCGGGTGTGGTTGTGGTGAACTCTTTGCACAGGTCTGTGAGAGCCTAGGGCAGGGGTAGGCAACCTTGGCTCTTTTATGACTGGTGGACTTCAACTCCCAGAATTCCTGAGCCAGCATGGCTCAGCTTGGAAACCTCTCCCTTTCCCCTCAGCATGGCTGGCTCAGGAATTCTGGGAGTTGAAGTCCACGAGTCATAAAAGAGCCAAGGTTGCCTACTCCTGCTCTAGGGGCTTTTCAAAGATAGAGATCTTGACCAACCTGGCCTAGGCCTAGGACGCTTTATGAGTTGTGGACTTCAACTCCCAGAATTCCTGAGTCAGCATGGGAGAATTATGGCCCCTTCATGACTCGTGGACTTCAACTCCCAGAATTCCTGAGCCAGCACGGGGGAACTATGGCCCCTTCATGACTCGTGGATTTCAACTCCCAGAATTCCTGAGTCAGCATGGGGGAACTATGCCTCCCTTCATGACTCATGGACTTCAACTCCCAGAATTCCTGAGCCAGCATGGCTCAGCTTGGAAACCTCTCCCTTTCCCCTCAGCATGGCTGGCTCAGGAATTCTGGGAGTTGAAGTACACGAGTCATAAAAGAGCCAAGGTTGCCTACTCCTGCTCTAGGGGCTTTTCAAAGATAGAGATCTTGACCAACTGGAACCATGGGCCCTGTCCAACAAAATGAGTTTCCATGTGGAGAAAAGCAAAGCTTTACATTTAGGCAGGAAAAACCAAAGGCGCAAGTACAGATTGGGCGAGGCCTGGCTCAAAAACAGCCACTGTGAGAGGGACCTTGGAGTCCTAGTGGACGATCACTTGACCATGAGCCAGCTGTATGCAGCAGCGGCCAAAAAAGCTAACAAATCCTGGGTTGTATAAACAGAGGCATAGAATGAAGATCACACGAGGTATTAGTACCGCTTTATAAAACCCTAGTGAGGCCACACCTGGAATACTGCAGCCAATTTTGGTCACCATATCACAAAAAGATGTTGAGAGTTTGGAAAAAATTCAGAGAAGAGCAACTAAGATGATCAAAGGCCTAGAAACTAAAACATACGAAGAATGGCCACGGGACTTGGGTTTGGCTAAAGAAAAGAAATAGGGGTGACATGGTAGCAGCGTTCCAGTATGGGGCTGACACAAGGAAGAGGGGGGTCACGTTATTCTTCAAAGCACCAAAGGGCAGGACGAGAAACAATGGTTGGAAACAACCTGGAATTAAGGAGAAACTTCCTAGCAGTGAGGACAATTAATCAGTGGAACAGCTTGTCACCAGAAATCGCGGGCGCTCCATCACTGGAGTTTTTTAAGAAGAGACTGGACATTCACCTGTCTGAGACAGGATAGGTTCTCCTGCTTGAGCAGGGGGCTGGACTAGAAGACCTCCAAGGTCCCTTCCAGCTTCTATTCTATTCTATTCTATTCTATTCTCAATAAAGATTCTAATCTATATTCTATTCTATTCTATTCATAATAGAGTAACAGACTTTATCTGCTCCTGCATTATACAAGTTTTATTTATTCTTTTAAAGATGTATAGTTGATAAATCACTTTGTTCAAATTTAGTAACTTTTAAGATGGGCGTATTTCAACTGGGCTGGGGGATTCTGGGAGTGGAAGTTTGAAATTTTAAAAGCTCAGATTGAGAAACACTGGATTAGGATATCTGTATAGTTTAATTTTCTAATCTGGTTAATATGCTGGCTGGGGAATTCTGGGAGTGGAAGTCAACCTATCTTAAGGTATGTTGGCTGAGGAATTCTGGGAGCTGAAATCCACCTACTCTAAGGCATGATGGCTGGGCAATTCTAGAAACTGAAGTCCACCCATCTTAAATTATGTTGACTGTTGAATTCTGGGAATTGAAGTCTACCCCTCTTAAAGCATGCTGGCTGGAGAATTCTGGCAGTCCACCCATCTTAAATTATGTTGACTGTTGAATTCTGGGAATTGAAGTCCACCCATCCTAAAGTATGCTGGCTGGAGAATTCTGGGAATGGAAATCACCCCATCTTAAAGTATGTTGGCTGGAGAATTTTGGGAGTCAAGGTCAACGTATTTTAAGGTTTGTTGGCTGGGAAGTTCTGGGAGTGAAAGTCCATCCATTTTAATTGCCTCAAAGAAGAGGGAGTCAAGCTATTCTCCAAAGCGCCTGAAGGCGGGACAAGAAGCAACAGGTGGCAACTAACCAAGGAGAGAAGCAACCTAGAACTAAGGAGAAACTTCCTGACAGTTAGAACGATTAACCAGTGGAACAACCTGCCTCCAGAAGCGGTGAATGCTCCAACACTGGAAGTTTTTAAGAAGAGACTGGACAGCCATTTGTTTGAAATGGTATAGGGTTTCCTGCCTGAGCAGGAGGTTGGATTAGATGACCTCCAAGGTCCCTTCCAACTTTATTATTATTATTATAAATTATGCTAGCTGGAGAATTCTGGGAGTAGAAGTCCACATAGTCTACTCTAAAGCATGCTGCCTGAGGAATTCTGGGAGTTGAAGTCCACCCAACAGTCAAGTCACCCAGGTGAAGGAACCCTGCTCTAAAGTGTAAAACTGAGCAGGCAGAACTTTATTTTGCTTGCAAGAAAACCCATTCCCTGGCGCCCCCTTGTGTTTTTGAAGAGAGTTATCTGGGACAGTGTATTGAGTGGTGCCAAATATTTTCCAGGTTCCAAGTATTTTTGCAACAGCGATTACAAAAGAAATTAACTTAATTAATTAAAAGGGAAAAAAATCTTTGGGTGCATCGAAGCAAATCAATCTTCTTTGTCATACCAAAAAAAGTTTGCTGTCTAAACTGGTCTTGATAGAGCAGGGGGTCTTCCAACTTGGCCCTTTTATGACTTGTGGACCTCAACTCCCAGAATTCCTCAGCCAGGCACACTGGCTGAGGAATTCCAGGAGTTGAAGTCCACGAGTCATGAAGGGGCCATAGTTCCCCCATGCTGGCTCAGGAATTCTGGGAGTTGAAGTCCACGAATCATAAAAGGGCCAAGTTTCAAGACCCCCCATGATAGAGGATTGCAGTTTGGAAGATAATCCTAAAAGGGTGATGCTAAAAGGCACTTGAGAGACTATCTACTCCAGTGTTTCTCAACCTTGATTACCTCAGGATATGTGGACTTCAACTACCAGAATTCCCCAGTCGGCATGGCTGTCTAGGTAATTCTGGGAAATGAAGTCCACCCATCTTAAAGGGGCCAAGTTTGAAACATCTTAGTCCTGACTTCTGCACTGTGCAAGAGAAGCAACTATCCTTCTTAGACAGCTCCAGAGATGGACAACCCACCTGTTCCCTGGGGGTGGGGGGCTGGGTGTTAAGCAAAACCCTGCAGTTGTTAAATGAATCACATGGTCGTTAAGCAAATCCAGCTTCCTCCATTGACATTCTTTGTTGGAAGCTGGGCTGTGTTCACAAATGGAGATCACATGATCCTAGGATGCTGCAACCATTGTAAACACATGCCAGTTGCCCACTGCCCAAATTTTGATCGCATGACCTTGGAGATGCTGCATCAGTCATGAATGTGAGGACCGGGGAGACATGATAGCAGTATTTCAGTATCTGAGGGGCTGCCACATGGCAGAGGGGAGCCAGGATTGACTGTAGCCACCTGTAGCCAGGATGGAGCCAGGATTGGGAATCCATCCTGTATCAGGCTTCACTTCAGGGGGTTGCTAAATGTGGGGGGGGGCATGAAAAACACACTTTGCCTAAAAATGTTCCCCAGCCAGGCATCTTTGAGGAGTATGGACTACAACTCCCATCAATGTGGGGTTAAATGAGACCTGTATCCAACAACTGCAAAGAATGCTTGTCCGAGCCACCTCTGGGGCATTTCTGATCACTTTCACAAAGGTTCTTTTTTTCCTCTCTCTCTGTAAATTGCAGATGTTATATATCGAGTGATTTATTTTATGTACTTTTGTTGTTATGTTTATGCTGCCTATATTGGAGGTGGTTACCCTTTGAGAGCTGTATGCAACAAAATCTCATATTTGTTTTGTTGATTAGTGTACATTTAAAGTGACAATAAAGTTATTATTCTACTCTATTTTAATTATTCTATTCTATTTTCTATATTCTATTCTATTCTATTCCATTTTTCTATATTTTATTTTATTCCATTTTTCTATATTCTATTCTATTTTCTATATTCTATTCTATAGAATTCTAGTCTATCTAGTAGTCTATATTCTATTCTATTTTTCTACATTCTCTTCTCTTCTATTTTCTATATTCTATTCTATTCTATTCTAATTTTCTATATTCTATTCTATTTTCTATTCTATTCTTCCTGGGTTTGGGGCTCTTGCCCTTATCCAACATGGCTGAACGGGCATCCGCTCCTGTTTCAGGAATGGGCCGTGCGGGATTCTCTTGCCCTGCCTCAAGAGTTCCGCCGGCCCGGAAATCTCACCCTCTTCCAAAATGGCCTCTCCGCCTCCCTCTTCCCTCCCGCGCGTGGCGGGCCCTGTTCCAAGATGCCTTCCCTGGACGCCCCGCCTCCTCCCTCCTCTCGCTTCTTTCTGATTGGACGCCCGGCTCTATGCCCGCTGGGATGCCTTGTCGCGTGAGGGCTAAAAAAGGCTTCCGGGCCGGTCGTTTTTTTTTTTTTTCTTCCCTCATTTCCCGACAGGCTTTGCGCGCCGTCGCCGCCCGGAAGAAGGAGTCTGCGCCGCGGCGGCCGCTGTTGACAACATGGCGGCTGCCGCCTCCTGCTCCTCCTCCTCCTCCTCCTCGGTGCGGGGCGCGGGAGGCGGCGGCGGGAGGAGGAAGAGGAAGGCGAGCCAGCAGCCCTGAGGGACGGCCCAGGCAGGCCTGCCCGCCGGCGCCGCCATGTCTTTCTTCAGGCGGAAAGGTAGCCGCGCTTTTGGGTCGGGGGAGGGGAGGGTCTGGCGGAGGTGAAGAAGGGAGGGGTGCCTTGCTGGGGAGGGGGCTGCGCCCGTCTTTGGGCCTGGGGGGGGGCGGAGGAGAGAGGGAGGAGGAAAAGGGGGCGGGGGGGCTGGAGGCTACGCAGCATGGGCTTTGCGGCACTTGAAACATGGGCTTTGTAGTACCGTGGCAATGGTGGGGGAGGGGCTTTGCGGAGAAGGGGTTGCCTGTTTGTGGGGGGAGGAGGAAAAGGGGGAGGGGGGCTGGAGGCTACGCAGCATGGGCTTTGCGATACTTCAAACATGGGCTTTGTAGTACCGTGGCAATGGTGGGGGAGGGGCTTTGCGGTGAAGGGGTTGCCTGTTTGTGGGGGGAGGAGGAAAAGGGGGAGGGGGGCTGGAGGCTACGCAGCATGGGCTTTGCGGCACTTGAAACATGGGCTTTGTAGTACCGTGGCAATGGTGGGGGAGGGGCTTTGCGGAGAAGGGGTTGCCTGTTTGTGGGGGGAGGAGGAAAAGGGGGCGGGGGACTGGAGGCTACGCAGCATGGGCTTTGCGGCACTTGAAACATGGGCTTTGTAGTACCGTGGCACTGGTGGGGGAGGGGCTTTGCGGAGAGGGTGCTGTTTGTGGGGGGGGATGAAAAGGGGGCGGGGGGCTGGAGGCTACGCAGCATGGGCTTTGCGGCACTTGAAACCTGGGCTTTGTAGTACCATGGCAATGGCGGGGGAGGGGCTTTGCGGAGAAGGGGCTGCCTGTGGGGGGAAGGAGGAAAAGGGGGTGGGGGGCTACGCAGCATGGGCTTTGCGATACTTCAAACACGGGTTTTGTAGTGTTCCGCTGATGGAGAGGATGCCTGTTTGGGGGGGAGGAAAAGGGGGCGGGGGACTGGACTCAGCATGGGCTTTGCGATACTTGAAACATGGGTTTTGTAGTACGGTGGCACTGGTGGGGGAGGGTCTTTTAAAGAGGGGGCTGCCTGTTTGTGGGGGAGGAGGATGAAAGGAGGACGGGGGGGGGACTGGAGGCTACGCAGCATGGGCTTTGCGGCACTGGAAACATGGGCTTTGTGGTACTATGTCAGTGGGGAGGGGCTTTGCAGAGAGGGGCTGCCTGTTGGGGGGAAGATGAAAAGGGGGCGGGGGGCTGGAGGCTACGCAGCATGGGCTTTGCGGCACTTGAAACCTGGGCTTTGTAGTACCATGGCAATGGCGGGGGAGGGGCTTTGCGGAGAAGGGGCTGCCTGTGGGGGGAAGGAGGAAAAGGGGGTGGGGGACTACGCAGCATGGGCTTTGCGATACTTCAAACACGGGTTTTGTAGTGTTCCGCTGATGGAGAGGATGCCTGTTTGGGGGGGAGGAAAAGGGGGCGGGGGACTGGACTCAGCATGGGCTTTGCGATACTTGAAACATGGGTTTTGTAGTACGGTGGCACTGGTGGGGGAGGGTCTTTTAAAGAGGGGGCTGCCTGTTTGTGGGGGAGGAGGATGAAAGGAGGACGGGGGGGGGACTGGAGGCTACGCAGCATGGGCTTTGCGGCACTGGAAACATGGGCTTTGTGGTACTATGTCAGTGGGGAGGGGCTTTGCAGAGAGGGGCTGCCTGTTGGGGGGAAGATGAAAAAGGGGCTGGGGACGAGGCTACGCAGCATGGGCTTTGCGGCACTTGAAACCTGGGCTTTGTAGTACCATGGCAATGGCGGGGGAGGGGCTTTGCGGAGAAGGGGCTGCCTGTGGGGGGAAGGAGGAAAAGGGGGTGGGGGACTACGCAGCATGGGCTTTGCGATACTTCAAACACGGGTTTTGTAGTGTTCCGCTGATGGAGAGGATGCCTGTTTGGGGGGGAGGAAAAGGGGGCGGGGGACTGGACTCAGCATGGGCTTTGCGATACTTGAAACATGGGTTTTGTAGTACGGTGGCACTGGTGGGGGAGGGTCTTTTAAAGAGGGGGCTGCCTGTTTGTGGGGGAGGAGGATGAAAGGAGGACGGGGGGGGGACTGGAGGCTACGCAGCATGGGCTTTGCGGCACTGGAAACATGGGCTTTGTGGTACTATGTCAGTGGGGAGGGGCTTTGCAGAGAGGGGCTGCCTGTTGGGGGGAAGATGAAAAAGGGGCTGGGGACGAGGCTACGCAGCATGGGCTTTGCGACACTTGAAACATGGGCTTGGGAGTACTGTGGCAATGGTGGGGGAAGGGCTTTGTGGAGAGGGGGCTGCCTGTTTGGGGGGGGAGAGGATGAAAAGGGGGGACTGGAGGCTACGCAGCATGGGCTTTGCGACACTTGAAACATGGGCTTTGTAGTATTGTTGCGGTGATGGGGAGGGGAGTGCCTGTTTGGGGGGGGGAGGAGGAAAAGGGGACTGGAGGCTACGCAGCATGGGCTTTGTGATACTTGAAACATGAGTTTTGTAGTACTGTGGCACTTGGGGGAGGGGCTTTGTGGAGAGGGGGCTGCCTGTTTGGGGGGAGGATGAAAAGGGGGCAGGGACTGGAGGCTAGGCAGCATGGGCTTTGCGACACTTGAAACATGGGTTTTGTAGTACTGTGGCACTGGTGGGGGAGGGGCTTTGCTGGGGAGGGGGCTGCCTGTTTTGGAAGGGGGTCTTCAGTCAAGGGAGCAGGGGAATTGAGGGGACGGGGCTGGCTTCATGAGTTAAGCAGATACGGGCTGCCCCAGTGAATGGGGGGGTATAATGATGAAGGGGGAGAAAGATGGGGGGTCTTTACCTGGAGGGAGGGGATGTGCCAGGTCTTGGAGTGCCAAGGTGGACCCAGTCAGATGAGGTGGGCTATCTTTGCCTACTACAGGGAAGGGTCCTGGACCTGTAACTCAGGCAGTCCTCAACTTACAACCGCCGCACCTTACGATCTTTCTCCCCACAGTTCTTAAGTGAATTGCTGCACTTGTGAAGTTAGTAATCGGGTTAAGTGAATCTGGCTTCCCCATTGACTTTGCTTGTCAAAAGATCACAAAAGAGGTGGAATATTCAAAAGATTTTTAAGAGAAAGATAAAGTTTACCCCGCAGTTATTTTTGTTGGGTATCATGGTAGATTTTGATGCTAAAGAAATTAATTTGATGCTGAATCTTATAACAGCTGCAAGATTATTGGTGGGGCAATATTGGAAGAAAAACTCTTTGCCTACTATGGAAGAATGGATACTTAAGGTGTCTAATTTAGCAGAAATGGCGAAAATCTCCACCTATTTGAAGGACCATTCACAAGAAAAATACATTTCGGTTTGGAGAAGATGGATTGATTATATTCAAAAGAAATATGAGACTGAAAAGTATTATCTTGCTTACGAGTAGATTTTAGATTATTATTAGTAGTTTAATATGATTGAATTTATATTAGTTTTAGTGTTATGGTTTAATTATATTATTATTTTTGTTTTCAATTTGGTAATATTTGTTTTGAAAAGGAGTTAAAGTATATTACGGTTTGATTGATAGTACAGTTGGGTAATGTTAGTTAAATTGTGATTGTTGATTTGTTACCCTGTAATCAGCTCTGGGAAATGGGGGAGGGGGGAAGGGGTGGGAGGGGTTTGGGCTATATTGTATTAAATTTGTAAAACTTTTAATAAAAAAAAAAGATCACAAAAGAGGACACTGCAGTCGTCATAAATAGGAACCAGTTGCCAAGCCTGTGAATTTTGATCACATGACTGTACTGGCAGGTGGGGGGGGGGATTGTCAGAATAGGGGCACACCCAGGGGAGGGCTTGTTAGGAAATGGAAAGCCAGTGGGGACACAGAGAAATTGGGCTGGTGCCGAGCAGCTTTGGGCCTTCTTGGATGGGAGACCACTAAGAAAGCCCAGATTGTGTGCTAGACTGCAAAATAAACTGAAACCACGATGGGAGACTTGAGAGATAGGGATCGGTCTGACTCTGCCTAGCAGGAAGTTATGGCCCCAAAGACATGCGTGTGTGTTGTGCTATTAAATTAAGTATTTACAATAGGTGCTATTAAGAGGCAGCTGGAACTACAGGATTTATTTGGTCTAGTGCAGGAGTAGGGAACCTTGGCCTTTCATGACTCGTGGACTTCAACTCCCAGAATTCCTGAGCCAGCATGGGGGAACTATGGCCCCCTTCATGACTCGTGGACTTCAACTCCCAGAATTCCTGAGCCAACATGGGGGAACTATGGCTCCCTTCATGACTCGTGGACTTCAACTCCCAGAATTCCTGAGCCAGCATGGGGGAACTATGGCTCCCTTCATGACTCGTGGACTTCAACTCCCAGAATTCCTGAGCCAGCATGGGGGAACTATGGCTCCCTTCATGACTCGTGGACTTCAACTCCCAGAATTCCTGAGCCAGCATGGGGGAACTGTGGCCCCCTTCATGACTGGTGGACTTCAACTCCCAGAATTCCTGAGCCAGCATGGGGGAACTGTGGCCCCCTTCATGACTGGTGGACTTCAACTCCCAGAATTCCTGAGCCAGCATGGCTCAGCATGTTAACCTCTCCCTTTCCCCTCAGCATGGCGGGCTCAGGAATTCTGGAAGTTGAAGTCCACCAGTCATAAAAGAGCCAAGGTTGCCTACCCCTGGTCTAGTGGTTAAAGCACAGGGGCTAGAAAGCAAAGAGATGATAAATTCAAGTTCTGCCTTAGCCATGAACGAACACCTGGGTGACTTTGGGCCTGTCTCTTTTTCTTAACCCAACCCACCTCACAGGATGGTTGTGAGGAAAATAGGAGGAAGATATGTTCACGGCCTTATTTGTAAAAATAAAAATTTAAATATGTTTGTGGGTTTCCCCTCCAGCTGCCTAAGCCTCTCCAAGCAATCATGAGAGTTCTTGGGTGGGGGAGTTCCTGAGGAGAGAACCCCCCCCCCAACACATAAAGAACAGTTGCTGGAATTGGGTATGTCTAGTTCAGTGGTTCTCAACCTGGGGGTCGGGACCCCATTTGGGGTCGAACGACCATTTCACAGGGGTCGCCAAACAACGCAGTCCGCCATTTCCCCCCCCCTTTTCCTTAGCTGTGCTACTCCCTTTTCTTCTATGGGCTTTTGAAAGCCAATAGAATAGACTCTCTTGAATAAAGTCTAATTCTATTGGCTTTCAAAAGCCAATAGGAATTGTCCAGGCTGTCTCTGCCCTGCTGAGCCCGCCAAAAGTCCCATTCTGCAAACGGTGCTGCACCGGTTGAGTAGTCCTCGACTTACGACCGGTTGAGTAGTCCTCGACTTACGACCTGTTGGGGGTCGCGGCATTAAAAAGGTTGAGAACCACTGGTCTAGTTAAATGAAAAGAAGGATTAAGGGGGTGACATGATAGCAGCGTTCCAGTATCTCAGGGGCTGCCCCAAAGAAGAGGGGGTCAAAGTGCCTGAAGGCAGGACAAGAAGCAACTGGATGGACATTAATCAAGGAGAGAAGCAACTCTAAAACTGAGGAGAAATTTCCTGACAGTCAGAACAATTAACCAGTGGAACTCCTTGCCTCCAGAAGTTGTGAATGCTCCAACACTGGAAGTTTTAAAGAAGAGATTGGACAGCCATTTTTTCTGGAATGGGATAGGATCTCCTGCCTGAGCAGGGGGCTGGATTAGAAGACCTCCAAGGTCCCTTCCAACTGTGTTATTCCACATTCTGTGCCTGTGCTGCATTTTTTTCTGCATTCCAGGAAATCCTCAGATTAGCAACCTTGGCGGAGTTAATTGAGCGACTGTGCATTATTGTGCTAAATCCTAGGAAGGGCCCAAGGTCCTGAATGAATGTTTTGAAAGCCACACAATAGCAGCTTCTAAAAGAAGGCGAGCCCTATCATTGTTTCTGAAAAGCTTTCTAAGGCTGCAGGCTCAACAATTGAGGCAGGCCTCTGAGGTTTATGATATAGCAGTGTTTCTCAACCTTGACAATTTTAAGGCATGTGGACTTCAACTCCCAGAATTCCACAGCCAGCATTGCTGGCTGTGGAATTCTGGGAGTTGAAGTCCACATGCCTTAAAATTGTCAAGGTTGAGAAACACTGTGATATAGTCACGTACTCTTGAGTTTTCGTGTTGGGAATCTGTTTTCCTTTTGTGTCGCCTTTGGTAGAAAGCACGGAGTGTCCAGACCCTGAACAGGTGATTCTTCGGAGGCTGTTCTCGCAATCCTCTGAATTTCAGGATTTGCAGATGAATCACATTTGCACGCTGAATCTGAAGAGATTATCCAAGTGGCATGAACATAAAAAGCTATTTTGAAGGGCAGAATCCAGCCAAGAAAAAGGAGGAAAAGCTTTGTGGAATTCATCATGTCAGCTGTGTAATTTAGGTGTGATTTGAGGGTGTCTCGTGTTAAATAGACTAAGGTGTCCTTAAAACAAAACGTCGGAGTCTTTTCAGATAGAAATAATGCTTTGGAGGAAATTTGTAGGAGGCGCTGAAGAAATAAGCCCAGTTAATTGTAGTCCTCGGCTTCTGACAGTGAGAACAATCAACCAGTGGAACAACCTGCCTCCAGAAGTTGTGAATGCTCCAACACTGGAAGTTTTTAAGAAGAGACTGGACAGCCATTGGTCTGAAATGGGATAGGGTTTCCTGCCTGAGCAGGGGGTTGGAATAGATGACCCCCCCAAGGTCCATTCCAACTATTATTATTATTATTGAACATTGCACAGTCAGCCAGATGTTCAGACTGGATTTGGCATTTTTGTCTACCTATCGAGTCCTTCCCAAGGACCTGGATAGGCAGATGTGGATGTTTGATGTTATTACAGATCTCGTCGCAGGATGGAAGCAGTTCCTAGTAAGGCCGCCTTTTGTTGTTGTTATTAATTGACCGTTCAAAGTTACAACAGCGCTCAAAGTGACTTATGACCCGTTTTCACACTTACGGCCATTGCAACATCCACGCGGTCGAAATTCCAATGCTTGGCAAGTAGTTCATATTTATGACGGTCGCCATGTCCCAGATTACGTCATCCCCTTTGGCGACCTTCCGACAAGCCAAGTCAACGGGGAAGCCAGCTTGCACTTCACAACCGGGTTGCTAATTTAACAACTGCAGTGATTCACTTAACAATGGTGGCAAGAAAAGACATCCAGCGGGGCAAAACACACTTGACGACGGTCTGGCTTAGCCACAGAAATTATGGGCTCAGTTGCGGTCATTTCATGACCCAACTAGGTAACGTCATTAGTGTTAGAAGGGAGTGGGGTTTGCTCTCTGTTTACATACAAGCATACAGGAAAAGCCACTCCCATTAAAGGAGAATATTTGTAGCTGAGGGTTGAAATGAGGGGTCCTGGGTGCTCTCTGAGCTTGGTGGGTTTCTTGCAGACGTTTCATGACCCAACTAGCTAACATCATCAGTGCTAGAAGGGAATGGGTTTTGCAGAGAGGAGGAGAGAGACTGAGAATTCTTGGGATCTTTGAGGTTGGTGATTTTCCTGCAGACGTTTCATTACCCAACGGTTGCTGGAATTGGGAATGTCTCGTTTAATGAAGAGAAGGACGAGGGGGGACCCAATAGCAGCCTTCCAATATCTCAGGGGCTGCCCCAAAGAAGAGGCAGTCAAGCTATTCTCCAAAGCCCCTGAAGGCAGGACAAAAAGCAATGGATGGAAACTAACCAAGGAGAGAAGCAACCTAGAACTAAGGAGAAATTTTCTGGGAACATTTAACCAGTGGAACTACTTGTCACCAGAAGTTGTGGGTGCTCCATCGCTGGAAGTTTTTAAGAAGATATTGGACAACTGTTTCTCTGGAATTGTCTGACAATTGAGCATTGTCTGACAATTGGGCGTATATATAAAATAAGACCGGGTGCATGAATATATAAAAAAAGACCAGGTCTTATGTTAATTTTTGCTACAAAAGATGCATCAGGGCTTATTTTCCAGTTGGGGTATATATTTGGGGAAATACAGTACTAAAGGCGTCCATCTTGTGATTTACATTCAGATACTTGGCAACTGATTCATATTTATGATGGTCACAGTGTCCCAGGGTCATGTGAAGTGACCAAAACCTGCTGCAACCACCCAGCAGATGGGGGGGGGGGGTAAAAACCAAATACCCCCCCACCCCCGCTGCCAATCCTCAATAGAAATGCTCACAACAATGAAAACCTCGAACAGGAGGAAGAGTGTTGTTGGGCAGGCAGGCAGGTGTCTTGCTCGGCTGTGGCTTGGGGGGCACTTTTTTCAGTGCCATTGCAACTTCAAACAGTCACTAAGCGAACTGTTGTAAGTCGAGGACTACCTGTTCTTTATCACTTTTTTCCTTTTTGGAGGGGTGTCATCAAGTTTTTGACACCTTGCTAGGCGACTGGTGGTACTTGGATGTTGCCATATCCTAAAAATGGTACAATGGGTGAAAAGGTTGAATAGTTCTATTCTATTCTATTCTATTCTATTCTATTCTATATTTATTCCATTCCATTCTATTCTATTCTATCTTCTCCCTCATTCTATTCTATTCTATTCTAAAGGGTGAAAAGCCCTGGACTAGATGACCTCCAAGGTCCCTTCCAACTTTATTATTATTTATTATTATTATTAAATATTAAAATCAGAGATGCATGGGGAGGGGGGAAGTGGGATCTGTTATTACTCAATGAACCCACTGCCTTTTGAGGTGCTTTAATTCTATACCCTGGGTAGCTTCTGCTTAAAACTGTGGTTTTCTTCGAAGTCTTGAGCTACAGAATTGGTCTTACATGGCGGATAGAAACAGGTGGCGTGTGATTATTATTTTTTTTTTAAGTTCCTTTTTTCTTCCGCGGTTCTTTTCTCGGAGAAGTGGTGCAATGCTGGCTTTTACACAGCTCTGGGCTCACGTGCCAGAGGTGTTATCTCAAGGCAATAAAGCTTTAGCTTTGCAAGTGACCCACAAATGGCCCAGAATTGGAAGCAATAGCCAGACAGGCTCTTTTGTGGGTCAGTAACGTTTGTGGATGTTTGGCATCAAAATTGTAGGTGGCTGTCATTTATCCCATTTGTCTTGATTCCGTAGTCTTAAGACAACTGGAGAACTCCAGAATTCTGGAGGCTTAAAACACATGAAGGACGGTTGCTGGAATTGGGTACGTCCAGTTTAATGAAGATAAGGACGAGGGGGGACATGATAGCAGTATTCCAATATCTCAGGGGCTGCCCCAAAGAAGAGGGAGTCAAGCTCTTCTCCAAAGCGCCTGAAGGCAGGACAAGAAGCAACGGATGGAAACTCGTCAAGGAGAGAAGCAACCTAGAACTAAGGAGAAACTTCTTAACAGTGAGAACAATTAACCAGTGGAACAACCTGCCTCCAGAAGCGGTGAATGCTCCAACACTGGAAGTTTTTAAGAAGAGACTGGACAGCCATTTGTCCGAAATGGGATAGGGTTTCCTGCCTGAGCAGGGGGTGGACTAGATGACCTCCAAGGTCCCTTCCAACTCTGTTATTCTGTTAAACAAAGAGAAAGATTGGAGAGACATAATAGCAGTGTCCCAATATCTCAGGGGCTGCCCCAAAGAAGAGGGAGTCAAGCTACTCTCCAAAGCGCCTGAAGGCAGGACGAGAAGCAACGGATGGAAACTAATCCAGGAGAGAAGCAACCTAGAACTAAGGAGAAACTTCCTGACAGTGAGGTTAATTAACCAGTGGGACAGCTTGCCACCAGAAGCTGTGAATGCTCCAACACTGGAAATTTTTAAGAAGAGACTGGACAGCCATTTGTCTGCAATGGGATAGGGTTTCCTGCCTGAGCAGGGGGGTGGACTAGATGACCTCCAAGGTCCCTTCTAACTCTGTTATTCTGTTATACATAAGAATGAGGAAAGCTGTTTCCCCTCTACCTTTCTCCTGAGTGTAAACCTGCCCTTGTGCAAATAGTTAAATAGTTCTGAACTCCTTGAAGAAAAGTGGATCGGAAAACTCCTCTCCTTCCAAGGTGTGCAGATGTGCAAGCAATTAAACATTTATAAAGTCCACGGTTAAAGGCCAAACAGGACAAACGTTGAAAAAAAGCCAACTCCGTGGCTTAAATTCCAATTTCAAATCACTTAAGGGATTGAGGGAAACGAGTCTTCGGAGCTTTCTAAAAAGCCGATGAACCTAGCCAAGCAGCCCATAATAATTTAAGAGCTGCTGGGTTCAACCCAAGAGAGAAAGCCAGGCAGATGGCTATGGAAAGAAATATGAGCCTCATCGGAGGAGAAAAATAAAAAAAACAAACTCTGCTGCCCAATAAATCAGGGAATAACAGAATCCAGGTAGTCCTCAGCTTACAACTCGGTGCCAGTCCGAGTTACAAGGGCACCGAAAAAAGTGACCTTATGACCATTTGCAGCATCCCCAATTGTGGGAGTTGAAGTCCACGCATCTGAAAAGTTGCCAAGGTTGAAAAAAACTGGGGTAGAAGATCTGGTTCCCAGGTGTGTTTTTAGATTTTGGACTGGTATGGATCTATCTCGTCTTAATTTCGAGCCTTAAGAAGACTTATTTTCTTTTCCGCTGATCTGTTGAAGGCATCCTTCTCCTCTGTCAAAATGTGTTGAAAAACAGTATTTCTGGGTGGGGCAGGGGAAAAAAAAACTCCATCTTTTTAGCTGTTCCCACCCTTTGGCCAGTAGTAGGAAAATTTTGCCAAATTCCACAGATGCCAGCTGTTCAGATTTTTCCACTTCTTCAGATTTCTTCTTCCCAGCGTGTGAAATCTTCCAGTTACGTGCCTTTAAAAGGGTGATGTATACAACAGTCCTTGATTTATAATAGAATAATAGAGTTGGAAGGGACCTTGGAGGTCTTCTAGTCCAACCCCCTGCTCAGGCAGGAAATCCCATTTCGGACAAATGGCTGTCCAGTCTCTTCTTAAAAACTTCCAGTGTTGGAGCATTTACTGCTTCTGGAGGCAGGTTGTTCCACTGGTTAATTGTTCTCACTGTCAGGAAGTTTCTCCTTAATTCTAGGTTGCTTCTTTCTTTGATGAGTTTCCATCCGTTGATTCTTGTCCTGCCTTCAGGCACTTTGGAGAATAGTGTGGGAAGTCAGCCCCCCAGAGAAGGAAATATTAAAAGGGCAGAAAAATATATTTCCTCAAAGGATCTTAAAGAGGCAGAAAAGCATGCTCCAGGTCTCCCTCCTCCAAGCAGAAACCAGCTCTGTAGAAATGCAGATGTAAACCATTCAGGAAGGTTGAAGCTAGAAGATTAAGAAGACAAAGACACCTAAAATCTACATACCCCACCCAAACTCTAAGATAGGATATAATAGGATTAACACAGAGATGCCAAAGGGCACACACAGATTCAGGTCAAAGTTCATGCCACAGGAAGAACTCCAAACAAAAGGCTCCAGAGGGTATAAAAACCCACTCCCTACATGTGCTCGCTCTCTTTTCTTCCAGAGCCATCTTTTTTTCTGGCTCTCCTCTTCAATAAATTGCAGCTTTCTTTCTAAAGCAGTCGCCACGTTGTTTATTCCCAGCTTGGACTGAACCATGATAAAGACTTTTCCTTCAACAATAGTGTGACTCCCTCTTCTTTGTGGCAGCCCCTGAGATATTAGAAGATGCTATTATGTCATCCCAGTCCTTTTCTTCATTAAAATAGACATACCCAATTCCAGCAACCGTTCCTCGTATGTTTTAGCCTCCAGTCCCCTTCCAACTCTATTATTCTGTTATATATAACTGATAACCCAACTGTCATGGTTCCAACAGATGAATCTCTTCAAAAGAACTTCGAGGCATTGTTTTCCTTAAAGTATCTTTTATTCGAGAAACACAGTATCGGCACCACATAGTTGAAGCCAAAAACTGAATTTCCCTCCCCTGGATACAAAGTAGCAAAGCACAATTCCTTCCTCCAATTAACAGTCATAAATCACATTCCCCAATTAGCTTGAAGTGCAGGCTTTCTCCCCAGCAGCCCGGCCAAATCTCTATCAACTCTGGGTGCAATAACCTTGATTCTCACCTAGGTTTAGTGTTGTTATGTCTAGCTAAACTTTCATTCACATTCCACCCCTCCCAGCATCAACGAACTCTAAAAGCGATAGAGAAAAAATGGCTGCATTTCCATCTGTTGTCAAAGCAAGAACATCCGACGTTAGCAGCGTTGACGCCAACAGCTCCAGCAAGGAGAAAAATGGGATATTTGGTGCCCTCGTTTTTTGAGGCAGCACCTATTGAAAGCTAAAACCACCCCAATGTTTTGCAGTCAATACTATTACTACAAAGGTTAAAAATTTGAAACAGGGCCAGGGTGGGGCAAAGGGGGAATCAGTTTCACTTTGAGAGGCAGATAGATGGTGACCTAGTTTAAACTTTTTTTTTCTTTGCGTGCAGAATCTCTGGACGTTTGAGCCTCCAATAAAGTTGACCGGGGGTTCACATTAACCAAAAGTCACTCAATGCCGCTTTTCCAATGCAGCAGTAAGGGATAAGATATCTTTTCAAGGCCTTTTCTGGAACCTTTGCAGAAAGATCATGTCAAAATGTTGGGTGTGCAGGAAAGGATTGTGTTAAAGAAGGTAGATTGTGTTAACAAAGAGAAGGACGAGGGGGGACATGATAGCAGTATTCCAATATCTCAGGGGCTGCCATAAAGAAGAGGGAATCAAGCTATTCTCCAAAGCACCTGAAGAAGGACAAGAAGCAACGGGTGGAAACAAATCCAGGAGAGAAGCATCCTAGAACTAAGGAGAAACTTCCTGACAGTGAGAACAATTAATCAGTGGAACAGCCTGCCTCCAGAAGCAGTAAATGCTCCAACACTGGAAGTTTTTAAGAAGAGACTGGACAGCCATTTGTCCGAAATGGTGTAGGGTTTCCTGCCTGAGCAGGGGGTTGGACTAGATGACCTCCAAGGTCCCTTCCAACTTTACTACTATTACAAAGTTTACAAATGTTAATCGACAAACCAGATAGTAAAGGATATCTTTGCTGGTTGAGATTTGTAAAGAAATAGTATGTTTTGTAATGATTAAGAAAAAACTTGGCTTTATTAGGCCTTCAGGGTAGTTCTAGACCAGTGGTTCTCAACCTGTGGATCGGGACCCCATTTGGGGTCAAACGACCATTTCACGGGGGTCGCCAAACAACACAGTCCGCCATTTTTTTCCCCTTTTCCTTAGCTGTGCTACTCCCTTTTATTCTATTGGCTTTTGAAAGCCAATAGAATAGACTCTCTTGAATAGAGTCTAATTCTATTGGCTTTCAAACGCCAATAGGAATTGTCCAGGCTGTCTCTCCCCTGCTGAGCCTGCCAAAATTCCCATTCTGCAAATGGTGCTGCACCAGTTGAGTAGTCCTCGACTTACGACTGGTTGAGTAGTCCTCGACTTACGACCAGTTGGGGGTCACGGCATTAAAAAGGTTGAGAACCACTGCTCTAGACTTATAGCCTTAAAGCTCGGAAGAGTACCGTAATTTCCGGCATATAAGACGACTCGGCGTATAAGACAACTCCCGATTTCAGAGAAGATTTGCATGGTTTAGAAAGTCGTCTTATACGCCGGAAAATACGGTAAATCTCTCGTCCCAGTGACCGACTCCAATTCAATTTCGCATCCTTATCCCAGGACACGGATATTTGCCTTCATCCGTTATAACCTTTTGTTTATTCCAAGTTACAACAGCGCTAGAAAAAGTGACATGTGACTGTTATTTCACACTTAACAACCATTGGAGCATTCCCCCAAGGCCACGGGATGAAAATTCAGACGCTTGGCAACTGACTCATACTTATGATGGTTGCAGAGTCCCGGGGTCATGTGATCCCCTTTTGCGACGGTGTGACAAGCAAAGTCAATGGGGGGGGAGCTGGATTCACTTAACAACCGTGTGACTAACTTAAGAATTGCAGTGATTCATTTAACAACTGTAGCAAGAAAGGTCGTAAAACAGGGCAAAACTAAACAACTGTCTCGCTTGGCAACAGAGATTTTGGCCTCAATTGGGATTGTAAGTTAAGGACTAGCTCAGGGGTAGGCAATCTTGGCCCCTTCATGACTGGTGGACTTTAATTCCCAGAATTCCTGAGCCAGTATGGGGGAACTATGGCCCCCTTCATGACTCGTGGACTTCAACTCCCAGAATTCCTGAGCCAGTATGGGGGAACTATGGCCTCTTCGTGACTCATGGACTTCAACTCCCAGAATTCCTGAGCCAATATGGGGGAAACTTTGGCCCCTTCATGACTTGTGGACTTCAACACCCAGAATTCCTGAGACAGCATGGGGAAACTATGGCCCCCTTCATGACTTGTGGACTTCAATTCCCAGAATTCCTGAGCCAGTATGGGGAAAACTTTGGCCCCTTCATGACTTGTGGACTTCAACTCTCAGAATTCCTGAGGCAGCATGGCTCAGCTTGGAAACCTCTCCTCAGCATGGCTGGCTCAGGAATTCTGGGAGTTGAAGTCCACCAGTCATAAAAGACCCAAGGTTGCCTCCCCCTGGACTAGCTGTTTTCCACTTCAGTGTGACAATCAACTACCCACCAACTTCACCTTTGGAAAATACATTTCAACCCCTTCCTTTCCCCTCCTTCACCCTCTTCCTAGCCCCAAGTATATGTGCTGCTGCTCCGTGCTAATATGGAGTGTGCTGTGGTGTGTTATTTTCAAACTTGTTTGTGTCTTGCAAGGTCAACGTCTGTGTGGGTGTAAGTGTGAAATGCACCTCTGTGGAATTACCAGCATAGCAGCCGGATAACGTTGGAATGTTCTTCCTTTTGAGTCAGCCCAGCCCAAGAAGGAGAAGCACCTGCACGTCTGGGAACCAGTTTTGCAACAGGGAGGCTATTGTGTGATTTCAGGCGGTTCGGATCTCGACCATGAGCCCCTCCTTGCTCGCATGGCCAGGCATGGGTGTAGTTCAAGAAACGGTGGGGTCCTTGGTCCTCTCTGAGCTTCGAGGTTTTCTTGAGGACGCTTCATGACCCAACTAGGTAACATCATCAGTGCTAGAAGGGAGGGGGGTTTGCAGGGAGGAGATGGAGGAGGAAGAGGAGGACTATGGGGTCCTTGGTGCTCTCTGAGCTGGGTGGTTTTCTTGCAGACGTTTCATGACCCAACTAGGTAACATCATCAGTGCTAGAAGGGAGTAGGGGGGGGTTGCAAGGAGAAAGGAAGAAAGAGGAGCAGAAGGAGAGGAAGGAGGACTGTGGGGTCCTTGGTGCTCTCTGCTTTTTTTTTTTTTTTTTTGCAGATGTTTCATGACCCAACTAGGGAACATTTTACGCCCATCATATGTTGAGAGGTCGGCATATCCTGCTGTTTGTGCCTGGCGCTATTAACAACTCATTTCAATCACAGATGATAAGTTTGCACGGAAATTAAAAAAGGCCTAATGAATGCATCAATTAAAATTCACAATGAAATATGCGATCAAAGCAGCAGCTAGAGAGTTCCTCCACCAAGGCAATTTCCATTTGTAATTAGCAGTGAGATGTAATAAAAGAGCTTGAGAAGATACAGATCATCCTCGACTTAACAAACATTTGTTTAGTGACCATTTGGAGTTACAGTGGCGTTGAAAAACGTAACTTGCAGTTGATTTTCACGGTTACAGCTATCTATCATCATCTATCCATCCATCCATCCATCTATTCTTTTTATCTATCTACCTATGTAGGTCTTTGGTTGTTCGGGTTTTCTCCCGCGTAAAATTGGAAGTGTCTTGGCGACGTTTCGACAAAGTCCCATTCGTCATCTTCAGGCTGGTGTTTTCAGCTTCGTGCTTTGAGCAGCAATGTGTGGTCTTAGCTGTTTCTTCCCGCGAAATACCCACGAAAACCTCAGAAAACAACTATCTATCTATCTACCTATCTATCTACTATATCATTTATCTACCTATCTACCTGCTATCATCCATCCATCCACCCACCTATTTTTATCTATCTATCTGTCTCTGTCTATTTCATTTATCTACCTATCTACCTAGCTATCATCCATCCATCCATCCATCCACCCACCTATTTTATCTATCTATCATCTATCTAATTTATCTACCTAGCTATCATCCATCCATCCACCCACCCACCTATTTTTATCTATCTATCTATCTATCTATCTATCTATCTATCTATCTATCTATCTTCTATATCATTTATCTACCTATCTACCTAGCTATCATCTATCCATCCATCCACCCACCTATTTTTATCTATCTATCTATCTATCTATCTATCTATCTATCTATCTATCTATCTATCTATCATAGCTATCTATCTCATCTACCTACCTACCTACCTACCTTGCTGTGCTATTGGTTTGACACACTGAAGTGAAAACACAACTGGCCGAGTCTGCTAAGTTCCTAAGTTTTGGAACAGGGAGAAGTGAAACCGTCCCAGAGCCTCGTCTCTCGCTTGGAAAACCTGTCAGATCAATCTGCAAAATTTCCAGATAGGATTTATATTTATAGAAGTCGCCTTGGGGAGAGACAGTTCTCTTGCTCAGAGTCTGCCTGCAAAATTCCAGGGCAAACGTCTATTTTTGCTAAATAAATCCATTCCCTTGCGGGCTCCAAACTCCCAAGCAGTGTTTCTTAACCTCAACCACTTCAAGACCGGGGGGGGGGGGGACTTCAACTCCCAGAATTCCCAGAATGGCTGGCTGGGGAATTCTAGGAGTCCATCCATCTTAAAGCCTGTTGGCTGGAGAATTCTGGGAATTGAATTCCATCTATCTTAAAGCCTGCTGGCTGGGGAATTCTGGGGATTGAATTCCATCTATCTTCAGGCTGACTGGGGAATTCTGGGAGTGGAAGTTCGCCCATCTTAAAGTTGAAAAATACTGCGCTGGAGGCTAGCACAGGTTGACCTACGACCTCAACTGAGCCGAAAACGTATGTTGCTAAGTGAGACCTTTGTCAAGTGAGTTTTGCCCCATTTGATGACCATTCTTGCCACAGTTGTTAAGTGAATCCTTACCATTGTCAAGTTAGTCACCCCGTGGTTAAATTAGTCTGCGCTTCCCCATTGACTCTGCTTATCAAAAGGTTTACAAAAAGGGGATCACATGACCCCAGGACACTGCAACCATCATAAGTACCTGCCAGTTGCCAAGTGTGAAAAACGGTCGTAATTCCCTTTCTCCAGTGCCGGACACTAAACGAACTGTCGTAACTCGAGGACTGCCTGTATTAGAGGCGATCTTACAAATCAGGCAGGATCAACCCTTCTTAATGCTTGGATGAGCCAAAAATATAAGTTGATTTTATTATTTAGTGGATCTAAGTTGAACTTGGAAGGAAAAAATATCTTTGCAAAAAGGCAGAAGCAAACAGCTCCAGTGCTTTTTTTTCCCCCAAAATTTGATCCAGAGGTGTATAAATATAAATCTTCATGAGTTGAGTTTGACTTATAAAAGTAGTCCTCGACTTACATCCTTTTGTTTAACAGTTTTGTGACCTAAATTTGAAGTTCTGACATTCCCTCCTGCTGTGGTCATGTGATCACATTTTGGGTGCTTCTCCCTAGATCAGGGGGTAGGCAACCTTGGCTCTTTTATGACTCGTGGACTTCAACTCCCAGAATTCCTGAGCCAGCATGGGGGAACTATGGCTCCCTTCATGACTCGTGGATTTCAATTCCCAGAATTCCTGAGCCAGCATGGGGGAACTATGGCCCCCTTCATGACTCGTGGATTTCAATTCCCAGAATTCCTGAGCCAGCATGGGGGAACTATGGCCCCCTTCATGACTCGTGGATTTCAATTCCCAGAATTCCTGAGCCAGCATGGGGGAACTATGGCTCCCTTCATGACTCGTGGATTTCAATTCCCAGAATTCCTGAGCCAGCATGGGGGAACTATGGCCCCCTTCATGACTCGTGGATTTCAATTCCCAGAATTCCTGAGCCAGCATGGGGGAACTATGGCGCCCTTCATGACTTGTGGACTTCAACTCCCAGAATTCCTGAGCCAGCATGGGGGAACTATGGCTCCCTTCATGACTCGTGGATTTCAATTCCCAGAATTCCTGAGCCAGCATGGGGGAACTATGGCCCCCTTCATGACTCGTGGATTTCAATTCCCAGAATTCCTGAGCCAGCATGGGGGAACTATGGCCCCCTTCATGACTCGTGGATTTCAATTCCCAGAATTCCTGAGCCAGCATGGGGGAATTATGGCCCCTTCATGACTTGTGGACTTCAACTCCCAGAATTCCTGAGCCAGAATAGCTCAGCTTGGAAACCTCTCCATTTCTCCTCAGCATGGCTGGCTCAGGAATACTGGGAGTTGAAGTCCACGAGTCATAAAAGAGCCAAGGTTGCCTACCCCTGGTCTAGGTCCTTCCCTCAGACCATTACACCATGACAGTTAACATTAATTTAATTATGTAGTCCTCAGCTTAACGACCAGAATTCAGCCCCAGAATTCCATTGCTAACCGTTGTAAAGTGAGCTTTGCCGCCTTTCTGCACCCTTTCTGGCCACAGTGCTTAAGTGGATCGCTGCGGTTGTTAAGTTAGTGACACGGTTGTTAAGTGAATCTGGCTTCTCCGTTGCCTTTGGTTGTCAGAAGGTCGTCAAAGGGGATCACGCAACCTGCAACCGTCATAAATACGAGTCAGTGGCCAAGCAGCCAAATGTTGATCACATGATCATAAGGACGCTGCAGTGGTCGTAAGTGTGAAAAACAGTCATAAGCTGCTTTTTTCCAGTGCTGTTGTACCTTGAACCGGTTACTAAACGAACGGTTGTAAGTCCAGGACTTACAACTGAATAAAATAAGGGGTTTTTTTATTAAAAGTTTTATAAATTTATTACATATAAACCCTTCCCACCCCTTGCCCCCCCCCACTTCCCAGAGCTGATTACAGGGTAACAAATAAACAAACATAATCTAATTAACATTAACCAACTATACTATCAATCAAAACCATAACACACTTTAACTCCTTTTCAAAACAAGTATTAACGAATTAAAAACAAAAATAATAATATAATTAATACTAAAAATAATATAAATTCAATCATATTAAACTAATAATTATCTAAAATCTACTCATATGCAAGATAATACTTTTCGGTCTCATATTTCTTTTGACTATAATCAATCCATCTTCTCTGAATAAAATAAGTTTGAAGGGAAGAGCGTTTCCTTCCTGCTATTAACACAGAAACCTTTACGTAGCAGCAAATATTTGCATACTCAGTCATTATCAGCCATCTTGCCTTCCGAGAATTACTTTCTTTCTTTTTTTAATTGCATTTTTAATTGTTTTAAGACTTTCGTTTGCTCTTTCTGAAAGAGAGAGACAAAGCCAAGCCACAAAGAACATTCCTGGTATTTTCAAGCAGTTTTTAATCTCTGTACTTCACCTTCCCAAGGCTTCTGGAGGGCGATGTATATATATGAAAAAATAAAAATAAAAATCTGCTCTTGAAGTTCCGGTCAGAAAATCAGTCTCGACATACAAGGAAAGCAGGAGAAGGAGGAAAGAAAACCTACTGGACAACGTTCAGTTGGCCGTTCGGAACGGTGACAGTTGACAAGGGAACGTCAAGCCAGAACTTTGTGGTCTGGCTTGCCCTGAAAACCACTCGGCCTCAGACGGAAGGGAGGTCCATGTAGCCCTGTACCACATGTCCCATGTGCCTTTCTCCGGGTTTTTGAGACGCTAGGAGAGCTGGTGGTGGCCAAAGTAAGGAGTGGGTTGGGGCAGTCACCTCCGCTTACCAGAGGGCAGTTGTTATCTTGAGATGGGCAGCCACGGAGGCCTGTAATCGTGCTTTCTTGTTGACTTCTTCACACACCCACACAGGCACACACAAATTCTGCCAGCTCAGGTTTTGAAGCTCAGTTCCAACGAGAGAGAGCCGCCAGCGCACAGCCTTACGATCGAGAGAGGCACGGCACTAGAGGAAAGGAAGATGAAGCCGGAAGAGGAAAAATCAGCCCATATTTCTTTAAAAACTTCAGCGTGTGGTGTTTGTATGATAGGGAACAGAATTACAAAATTACACTTGGCATCTCTCTCTCTCTCTCTCTCTCTCTCTCTCTCTCTCTCTCCCTTTCACTTTGTTTGATGCTGCCTCTCTCCCCCCTCCCTCCTCTATCTCTGTCCGTTTGTCTGTCTCTCTCCCTCTCTCTCTCTCTTTCTCTTTGCCTCTCTCTTTCTCCCTTTCACTCTGTTTGATGCTGCCTCTCTCTCCCCCTCCTCTCTGTCCGTTTGTCTCTCTCTCTCTCTCATTCTCTTTGCCTCTTTCTCCCTTTCACTCTGTGTGATGCTGCCTCTCTCCTCCCTCCTCCTCTATGTCCGTTTGTCTCTCTCTCTCTCTCTCTCTCTCTCTCTCTCTCTCTCTCTCTCTCTCTCTCTCTCTCTCTCTCTCTCTCTCTCTCACACATTCTCTTTGCCTCTCTCTCCCTTTCACTCTGTTGGATGCTGCCTCTCTCTCCCCCCTCCCTCCTCCTCTGTCTCTCTCTCTCTCTCACACACACACACACACACACACACACACACAAACTTCTTTAACAAAATAGGAGGAAGTATAGCATAGCTTAAGATAGCCCCAAGTTAGCTTTGTAAAAAAATAACAGGCTTGTGGAAAGCCCTTTATAAGCTTTGGAGGAACTGCTGTTGAATGAAACAGATTTGATGGGCTGGTGGTTTAGACTCGGCAACATGCTGGCTGGGGAATTCTGGGAGTGGAAGTCCACCCCAACCCCCTTAAAGCCTGCTGGCTGGAGAATTAGGGGAGCTGAAATCCCCCATCTTAAAGCAGGCTGCCTGGGGAATTCTGGGAGTGGAAGTTCGCCCATCTTAAAGCAGGCTGGCTGGGGAATTCTGGGAGTGGAAGTTCGCCCATCTTAAAGCAGGCTGGCTGGGGAATTCTGGGAGTGGAAGTTCGCCCATCTTAAAGCAGGCTGGCTGGGGAATTCTGGGAGTGGAAGTTCGCCCATCTTAAAGCAGGCTGGCTGGGGAATTCTGGGAGTGGAAGTTCGCCCATCTTAAAGCAGGCTGGCTGGGGAATTCTGGCAGTGGAAGTTCGCCCATCTTAAAGCAGGCTGGCTGGGGAATTCTGGGAATTATAGTGCACCATCTTAAAGCAGGCTGGCTGAAGAATTCTGGGAGTTGAAGTCCACCCCTCTTAAAGCAACCAAGTCTGAAAAGCGCAACCTAGTGACATAATCTTTTGTGTCCTTTGCCAACCTAGCACTGAAGTCCCCTTGCGTCACTTTGCCACTTATAACAGTCTGTCAGTTTAATGTTTTCCTCTTTCGGTTTGACCTGTGGGTTTTATTTATGCTTGGACTGCATTTTGCCCTCTTGTTGCGTGGGGGGGAGGAAGGGGGGGATTAAGGGTGATGTCGTAAGTCTTTTGCTGTAGTTGGGGAGATGTATTCCTGGATTCAGCTGCACAGGTATTGGCAAGGGCAGTCCTAAGTTTTTCATCCATCACTAAAAACAGCCTCTCTCTGTTTTTCTTTTGCAGTGAAAGGCAGAGAGCACCAGAAGCCAGCAGAAGCCAGAGAAATTAAAGGTAAATTCCCCCTTTTTTCCCACTTTGCTAATGGCTTAATTCTACGTGTTTGCCATGCATTACAAATGCTCCTCAATGCTCTGGATGGCCAGCTTTCCTTCTGCATGACTCCCACCCTATAACTCTCCACTCTTAAGTACACCTAGTCCTCGACTTATGACCACAGTTGAGCTTGGGATTTGGCTAGTCACTCCTTAAGGTCATAACTCAAGTCACCACGTGACTGGGCTCGCTTTTATGACCATTTTTATGATGGCAAGACACTGTGGCTACCAAGCCAGTCACATGGTCGTGAGTCCAAATCCGGTATATCCAGTGAGTGGTTTTTTGTGGTTTTTTTTGCCGCGGGACATTGCAAGCCGGTTGCCAAACGCCTGGAATGCAGTCACGTGACCACGTGGGTGGAGTAGCAGTTATAGCTTAATTAGGAATTACATAGAATTAAGCACTCGTAGCCAGTTTGATCTAGCCTTTATGGCACCGGCCCAGAAAGTGGGAGACCATGAGTTCTAGTCCCGCCTTGGCCATGAAAGCCAGTTGGGTGACTTTGAGCCAATCACCAGGAGACAGTGAGTTCTAGACCCGCCTTAGCCATAAAAACCAACTGGGTGACTTTGGGCCAATCACCAGGAGATAGGGAGTTCTAGTCCCGCCTTAGCCATAAAAACCAACTGGGTGACTTTGGGCCAATCACCAGGAGACAGGGAGTTCTAGTCCCGCCTCAGCCACAAAAGCCAGCTGGGTGACTTTGGGCCAATCATCAGGGGACTGTGAGTTCTAGTCCCGCCTTAGGCATAAAAGCCAACTGGGTGACTTTGGGCCAATCACCAGGAAATGGGGAGTTCTAGTCCCGCCTGAGCCATGAAAGCCAGCTGGGTGACTTTGGGCCAATCACCAAGAGACAGTGAGTTCTAGTCCCGCCTTAGCCATAAAAACCAGCTGGGTAACTTTGGGCCACTCACCAGGAGATAGGGAGTTCTAGTCCCGCCTTAGCCATAAAAACCAACTGGGTGACTTTGGGCCAATCACCAGGAGACAGGGAGTTCTAGTCCCACCTGAGCCACAAAAGCCAGCTGGGTGACTTTGGGCCAATCATCAGAGGACTGTGAGTTCTAGTCCCGCCTTAGGCATGAAAGCTGGCTTGGTGACTTTGGGCCAATCACCAGGAGACGGTGAGTTCTAGTCCCGCCTTAGGCATGAAAGCCAGTCCCTCTCTCTCAACCCAACCAACTTCACAGGGTTGTTGTGTGGAAAGAGGAGGAGGTAAGTGTGTTGGATATGTTCCCCGCCTTGAGTTATTTGCAATATAAGGGCAGGATAGAACTAAAATAAATAAACTTCAGGTGTAATTTATTTTGAACCCATCGTAATTTTAAATGAGGGTTAAGTAAACGATCATAAGTCAAGGACTGTCTGTACCGAACATGCCTTTTTAGTGAGCATATCCAGTTGCCAGGAGAGAGAGGCTGGCACTTTACAAAGATGGCAAAAAGGCCCACAGGTGGTAACTGTTCATTTAATGACCGTTCAAAGTTACAACGGCACTGAAAAAGAGGGACCTGCGGTCCTTTTTCCGAGTTACGACCGTTGCAGACTCCCCGTGGTCACCTGATCAAGATTCAGACGCTGTGGCAAGTGGTTCATATTTATGACGGTTGCAAGATCCCGGGCTCCAGTGTTCAGCTTTGGTGACCGTTCGTGACGAGCGAAGTCAAGGGGGATCGCAGCTTCTCTTAACAATCACGTTACTGACTTGACAAACGATTCACTTAACAACTGTGGCAAGAAATGTCGTACAGTGGGGCAAAGAGCTCACTTCACAAACGTTTCACTGAGCCATATAAATTTGGGGCTCTATTGAGGTCGTAATTCGAGGATTACATGTGTTTTAAAACTCCCGTTGTGCAAGGACACACTCAGCTCTGCCATTCTTTCTGCCTCACGCGGGTTTCTCTCGGCAATAATCCTGCAGATGATCTGGAATTAAATTTCCAAGCCTTTTTTTTTTTTTACCCTGACATTCAGATTTGCTCCAAGGGTGTCATAAACTCGCCAATTTAAATCTGGATTTGACCTTGAATATGCTGACTAAACTCTACAGGAGAGTTCCCCAATGATTTGGGGTTGGTGCCCCGAGCGGGGGGGGGGGAGGAGGGAAGAAGGGATTGTTTTGTGGGAAGCGGGGGTAAAGGCATGCGTGTGAATGCACACAAACGCCCATTGCTCGCCTGAACGGGGCCGTGAGCACTTGCACGAGTGGGGCCACCAACAGCCACAACGCTGGTGCAAACGAAGCCGTGGACACCAGCAATGATACTTGTGTGAGTGTGTTTGCACACACCGCGTGCACTGGCTAGCCACTCACACATCCCAGTGGCCAACCTGGTGGCCACAGGTTGGGGGTCCCTGCTCTGCAGGGCTTCTAAAGTGAGGTGGGCTGGGCACTGTATCCTGTTTCTGCCCCATTTCAGACATTCAGGCAAAAATTAATCTGCTTTCCTTTCCTGTTTGCAGAGTCTGGACCAGCTCAGATGCCTGGCAACTATGGTAAGAGACCCCATTTCAGAAAACTAGATGACCTCCAAGGTCCCTTCCAACATTATTATTATTATCATTATCATTATTATTAAAACCTGAATTTCCCAGCAATTAGGAACTCAGACTGAATTGCCCTCCATTTCTGCAAATGTCCATCATCTTTTACGATTAGGACAGAGGTCCCCAGTCTATGGGCCGCGGCCTACTACAGCAGGCCACAGGACAGGCTGGTCAGTGCGCGCACACACATGTGCACGCACTCACCCCCACTCACTAGCACCCATGGACCCATTTGCACATGCGTGCGGGGCTAGCGCCTGCACACCTACACAAACAAGACAACTAGCACACACGGGTTTCCGCAGCCCATTTGTGCATGTATATTGGGGCTAGAGACCCCATTTCAGAAAACTAGATGACCTCCAAGGTCCCTTCCAACATTATTATTATTATCATCATCATTATCATTATTATTAAAACCTGAATTTCCCAGCAATTAGGAACTCAGACTGAATTGCCCTCCATTTCTGCAAATGTCCATCATCTTTTACGATTAAGACAGGGGTCCCCAGTCTATGGGCCGCGGCCTACTACAGCAGGCCACAGGACAGACTGGTCAGTGCGCGCGCACACGTGCATGCACTCACCCCCACTCACACTAGCACCCACAGACCCATTTGCACATGCATACCTGCACAAACGGAACCGCTTGCGCACAGGGGTTTCTTCAGCCCATTTGCACATGCGCACTGGGGCTAGCAGCGGCAGTGGCTAGCGCCTATGCGCAAAAGGGGGCCACTAGCATGCACATGTTACACAACCCATTTGGGCATGCACACGGGGGTAGCAACGGCGGCAACTAGCACCTGCTCACATGCACAAACGGGGATGGCTAGCCCCATGCGGGTTTCACGGCCCGTTTGCACATGCGCGTGGAGCTAGCGCCTGCACACCTACTACGCAAATGGGTCCACTAGCGCCGTGCACGTGCGCTCTGCCCTGTTTCTGCACTCGTGCGTGCATGTACACACATTTCTCAGCTCCTCCCTTTCCATCCAGGCCGCCAGCCTGAAAAGATTGGGGGGTTGGACTAGATGACCTCCAAGGTCCCTTCCAACTTTACTACTATTATTATATTACCTCTGGACTAGGAGATGCCACTCAAATGCCACTTCCCTAATCTCCGTTAACGGGAAGTCCTCAATTTACGACCACAATCAGGACTGGAGTTTCCATCACTAAGCAACACAGCTGCTACAAAGTGAGTCGTGCCCCATTTTGCAACCTATTTTTGCCACCATTATTCAGCCGAGCTGACTTGGCTTGTCGGAAAGAAGCTAGGAAGGGGTTCACATGACCCCAGGATGCTGCTGCCACCCTCATAAAAGCAGGCTGCTTGCCAAGCGCCTGAAATTTTGATCACGTGACTGTAGGGAATATTACAACGGTCGTATGTGTGAGGACCGGTCACATAAGTTCTCTTGTAACTTTGAACAGTCACTTAATGAGTGGTTGTAAGTTGAGGCCTACCCATATTCGGAGCTGCTTCCTCAGATGCAGGTGGTCCTCGATTTATGGCCACAATGGTGCTCCAGATTTCCGTTGCTAAGCGAGACATTTGTTAAGCGAGTTCTGCCTCATTTTACAACTTTCCTTGCCACTGCCGTTAAGTGAATCATCGTAGTGAAGTTAGTGGCACAGTCGTTAAGTGAATCTGGCTTTGCCAATGGACTTTGCTTGTCTGAAGGTCGCAAAAGGGGATCGCGGGACCCCCCAGGGACTCTGCAGCCGTCATAAATGTGAATCATCGTCTGAATTTTGACCGCAGGGAGCAAGCTGCAAAAGTCATAAAGGTGAAAAATGCTCAGTAGTCCCTTTTTTGAGGGCTGTTGTAACTTCGAACGGTCACTAAGTAAACTGTTGTAAGTCAGGGATTACCTGCACTGCAGCAGAATATTTTAATATCTCCTCACCAACCCGAAGGAAACTAGTTTTTTTCTTCTGCCAGATTACAAAGAAAAGCTAAATGACTACCCCATTATTCCTAAAACCAATTATGTTGGCCCCGCCTTCCTCTGCTAATTAACTTCCGCCCATGAAAACTAATTTACTTTTGGCTGCCTTATGACAAAGTCTTCATATGCTCAGACCAATGTTTCTAAACTGTGAGGTGTGGATTTCAACTCCGAGAAGAATTCTGGGAGTTGAAGTCCACACCTCAGAAATTTGAAAAAACACTGGGAATTCTAGGAGTTGAAGTCCACACCTCAGAAATTTGAAAAAACACTGGGAATTTTGGGAATTGAAGTCCACACCTCAGAAATTTGAAAAAACACTGGGAATTCTGGGAATTGAAGTCCACACCTCAGAAATTTGAAAAAACACTGGGAATTCTAGGAGTTGAAGTCCACACCTCAGAAATTTGAAAAAACACTGGGAATTTTGGGAATTGAAGTCCACACCTCAGAAATTTGAAAAAACACTGGGAATTCTAGGAGTTGAAGTCCACACCTCAGAAATTTGAAAAAACACTGGGAATTCTGGGAATTGAAGTCCACACCTCAGAAATTTGAAAAAACACTGGGAATTCTAGGAGTTGAAGTCCACACCTCAGAAATTTGAAAAAACACTGGGAATTCTAGGAGTTGAAGTCCACACCTCAGAAATTTGAAAAAACACTGGGAATTTTGGGAGTTGAAGTCCACACCTCAGAAATTTGAAAAAACACTGGGAATTCTGGGAGTTGAAGTCCACACCTCAGAAATTTTAAAAAACACTGGGGGTTCTCGGAGTTGAAGTCCACACCTCAGAAATTTGAAAAAACACTGGGAATTCTGGGAGTTGAAGTCCACCCCTCAGAAATTTGAAAAAACACTGGGAATTCTAGGAGTTCAAGTCCACACCTCAGAAATTTGAAAAAAACACTGGGAATTCTGGGAATTGAAGTCCACACCTCAGAAATTTGAAAAAACACTTGACTTAATCAGTCTAAATTGCCTTCGTTTGAATGTAACAGCAGGAAGTGGGGAAAGAAATGAAATTATGTCACTTCTGGACTGTTTATAATTCTGACTCAGAGATTCAGGAGGGCTGGCTACTCCTCAGTGTGAGCCCTTTTAATGTCCGTGGAGATTCTCCATCTTCCAGGTCATAGTTATCCCAAAGGTGTTTTTTTTTTTCCAGGAGGCAAGTGGACTTTCTTGTTTTTCTTTGAAGACATTTCGCTTCTCATCCAAGAAGCTTCTTCAGCTCTGACTGGATTGGCGGGAAATGGAAGGATTTATACTCCTTGCAGACAGCTGGTCATTTGCCTTCTTTTAGAGAGTCGTTGAGGCCACTTGGAGGTTTACCTGTGTCCATCATTCACCTGAGTGATGCAAATGGGTGTGGGGCCTTCTTGGGACTGCTGAAAGGACCGTGTTGTAGACTGGAGATGGATGGTGTCCTATCTCTCCCCCTCTGTTGAGGGAGGGCTGTTCAGTCTTGACCTAGATGGCCTCTTTGTCCCCTCTTTCAAGCTAGCGGTCTTCTCTGTCCAAAATCTGGACTTTGCTGTCTTCGAAAGAGCGGCCTTCATCTCTTAAATGCAGATGGATGCTGAATCTTGCCTTGATGGGTTTGTTCTATGTTGGATAGAGAGGACCACTGGTTTGAAAGAGGGGTCAAAGAGGCCATCTATATCAACAGAGGGGGAGGGATCCGACATTGTCTATATCCTCTCTACAACGCGGTCCTTTCAGCAGGTCCAAGAAGGCTCCACACCCATTTGCACCACTCAGGTGAGCCTGAAGACACAGACAAATCTCCAGGTGGCCTCAACAACTCTCCAAAAGGATGCAAATGACCAGCTGTCTGCAAGGAGTATAAATCCTTCCATTCCCCGTCATCCCAATCAGAGCTGAAGAAGCTTCTGGGATGAGAAGTGAAACATCTTCAAAGAAAAACAAGGAAGTCCAGTTACCCACAGAAAAAGCACCTTTGGGATGAATTTTCATGCACTGAATGTGGTTCTGGATTTTCATGGGAATTTCCTACAGGGTTTCAATCACTTGATCACCATTTGCAGCCTTCCCTGCTGATTTATCTAGAAAAATTGGAGATTTCCAATGGTGGCGCTTTGTGACCGTACCACTTAGTGACAGAAATTCTGGTCCAAACACACGCCAAGAACTTAACAGCTGTTCATTTAGTAACAGTTCGAAGTTAGAAAGGCACCCTAAAAGGCGACTTACGACCACTTTTCCCATTTGTGACCGTTAACGGTATCCCCACAGTCACGTGATCAAAATTCAGACACCTTGGCACCCGGTTTATATTTATGACGGTCGCAGTGCCCCAGGGTCATGTGATCCCCTTTTGCGACCTTCTTACGAGCAAAGTCGGGGGGGGGAACCAGATTCACTTAACAACTGTGTTACTAACTTAACAGTGGCAAGAAAGGTCATAAAGTGGGGTGAGATTCACTTAACAACCATCTGGCTCAGCAACATAAATTTTCAGCTCAATTGTGGTTGTAAGTTGAGGATCACCTGTATAAACAGCCCAGACAGGGGTGTCTGTCTGGCAGCCCCTGCAATACCAACCCAGGTTTGAGCTCCCCAAAGTAGCATCACCTTGTGGTTCCCTTTTCCAGCTGCAGCACCAGGATATTCCCCACAGAGAGGTACCAGGAGCCATGCCTTGCTCGAGGCCGCCGGACCAAGCCACGTGGCTATCAACGCCATCTCGGCCAACATGGAGTCCTGCAGCAGTCGCACGGCAGCCCTTAAGAAGCAGCCCAGCCACATGGAAGCTGCACATTTTGGAGACCTGGGTGAGCCTGGTCCCTTTTTTTCTGGTTTAGCTGGGTCCAAAGAGCTCCTGAGCATGTTTAGAGACCTAAAATAGCCTAATGGGTACCTGCAAGGAAGTGATGGATTGATGGATTGAACCAGTTTGGTCAAGTAATTAAGGCCCCAGACTAGAAGCTAGGAGACAGTGAGTTCTAGTCCCAGGTTAGTCATGAAATCCAGCTGGGTGGCTTTGGGCCAATCACCAGGAGAGGCTGAGTTCTAGTCCCGCCTTAGGCATGCTAGCCAGCTGGGTGACTTTGGACCAATCGCCAGTAGACGGTGAGTTCTAGTCCCGCCTTAGGCATGAAAGCCAGCTGGGTGACTTTGGGCCAATCACCAGGAGACAGTGAGTTCCAGTCCCGCCTTAGGCATGAAAGCCAGCTGGGTGACTTTGGACCAATCGCCAGGAGAGGGTGAGTTCTAGTCCCGCCTTAGGCATGAAAGCTAGCTGGGTGACTTTGAGCCAATCACCAGGAGACGGTGAGTTCTAGTCTCGCCTTAGGCATAAAAGCCAGCTGGGTGACTTTGGGCCAATCACCAGGAGACGGTGAGTTCCAGTCCCGCCTTAGGCATGAAAGCCAGCTGGGTGACTTTGGACCAATCGCCAGGAGAGGGTGAGTTCTAGTCCCGCCTTAGGCATGCTAGCCAGCTGGGTGACTTTGAGCCAATCACCAGGAGACGGTGAGTTCTAGTCTCGCCTTAGGCATAAAAGCCAGCTGGGTGACTTTGGGCCAATCACCAGGAGACGGTGAGTTCCAGTCCCGCCTTAGGCATGAAAGCCAGCTGGGTGACTTTGGGCCAATCGCCAGGAGACGGTGAGTTCTAGTCCCGCCTTAGGCATGAAAGCCAGCTGGGTGACTTTGGGCCAATCACCAGGAGACTGAGATTTCTAGTCCCGTTTTAGTCCTGAAAGGTGCCTGGGTGACTTTGGGCCAATCATTAGGCGATCATGACTTCTAGTCCCAGTTTAGGCATGAATGCCAGGTGTGTAACTTTTGGTCAACCGTTTTACCACCTTTATGACTTAACCACCGTATAGGAAGCTTCCACAACCTGAGGACAACTTGTATGCGAATTAGTTAAAAAATATGCACATCAGATTGTTCCTGAGAAAGATACTCTCCCCGGCCTCTGCTTAAATCAGTGGTTCTCAACCTGTGGGTCGGGACCCCATTTGGGGTCGAATGACCATTTCACGGGGGTCGCCAAACAAAACAGTCCGCCATTTTTTCCCCCTTTTCCTTAGCTCTGCTGCTCTCTTTTATTCTATTGGCTTTTGAAAGCCAATAGAATAGACTCTCTTGAATAGAGTCTAATTCTATTGGCTTTCCAAAGCCAATAGGAATTGTCCAGGCTGTCTCTGCCCTGCTGAGCCCGCCAAAAGTCCCAGTCTGCAAACGGTGCTGCACCAGTTGAGTAGGCTTACGACCGGTTGAGTAGTCCTTGGCTTACGACTGGTTGGGGGATCGCGGCATTAAAAAGGTTGAGAACTACTGGCTTAAATCAACTCAAGACAGATGTGCGTTGTGAGAAGTGCTGGGCCAGCCTCCTCCACAGCAGCCCTGCTCTAGGATCAGGTGGGGGAGGCAGCTGTTCCTCATGGGAGGGAGATCTGCTGCCTCTCAACACCATTGCCTGTTTGCAGCTGATCCTCTCCCGTGTTTGCTGGGGCCGTCAGTTCGACCACCACCACCACCCCGTGCCAGAGGGGCCTGGGACAGCATTGTCCTCAGCCCCTGGACCCGCAGACGATCCAGCGGAGAAGCACTCTCCCCATTGGACGGTTGTAGTAATCAGTGCTAAGTCATTGCAGGGTGCAAAAAATGGCTGCTTTCTACACAGCTTTTATTGTTTATATACAGATTCCAAGAAGCAAAAGTTTATACATGACAATAGCATTTCATTGGTTAAACTCCCAACCAATCCTCAAGAATATAGAAGCCAGAGGCCAAAAACAGGGAATAGTTAATAGCATCTTGTTGACAGGAGCAAGCTGTTATCAGGCAGGCAAGGTCACACAGACCTGCCTACTTTCACATCACTATGGTGATGTAAAGGGGGGGAGATAGATGCAGAGAAAACACAGGCGTTGGAGGGGCAGTTTTCTACACACGACCTTTGCCTGTCTCTCACCTCTACAACGGTCCTGGTTTCAACTCCTCCTCCTCCGAACTGGGATCCGATGAGGCCATGACGGAGATATTTTATCGGGTGCCTTTCTAGAAAACCGGAGAATGTCTCTCCCCAGTATCTGTCAAGTTTTGAAGCATGCTGTCATGGTTCCGACAGATGAAACTCTTCAAAAGAACTTTGAGGCATTGTTTACCTTAAAGAATCTTTTATTCGAGTAGCATGATATCGGCACTTACCTAATCGAAGCCAAAAACTGAATTCCCCTCCCCTGGGCACATAGTATCAAAGCATAATTCCCTCCAATTAACAGTCATAAATCACATTCCCCAATTAACTTGAAGGTGGGGGGGGCTTCCTCTCCAGTTCGCCAATTCTTTATCAGTTCTGGGCTCAATAACCTTGATTCTCACGCTAAGTTTAGTGTTGTTATGTCTAGCTAGGCCAGGGGTAGGCAATCTTGGCTCTTTTATGACTCACGGACTTCAACTTCCAGAATTCCTGAGAAGTCCTGGGAGTTGAAGTCCACGAGTCATAAAAGAGCCAAGGTGGCCTACCCCTGAGCTAGACTCTCATTCACACACACATAGGCATCATCTAACTCAGTGGTTCTCAACCTTTTTAATGCCGCGACCCCCAACCGGTCGTAAGTCGAGGACTACTCAACCGGTTGTAAGTTGAGGACTACTCAACTGGTGCAGCACCGTTTGCAGAATGGGAATTTTGGCGGGTTCAGCAGGGCAGAGACAGCCTGGACAATTCCTATTGGCTTTACTCGGTTGGGCGCGTCAGTCGGAACCTTGGCAGGATCCCCCCTCCTCACCTTCTCTCCCTCTCCTTCCTCTAGGCCGCTCCTGCCTGGATTACCAAGCTCAAGAAAGCAAGTCAAGCCTGTCTAAGACGCTGGCGCAAGTCCTGCGCGACCCCGTGGCCCTCCCGTACTTTGCCCAGTACATGGAGCTCCACCGCATGGAACACCTGGTCCGATTCTGGCTGGAAGCCGAGACTTTCTGCTCCACCACCTGGTCCCGCATCCGAGCACACAGCTTGAACACGGTGAAGCACAGCTCTCTGGCCGAGCCGGTGTCCCCTTGCCTGCAGCAGCAGGACCCTCTTGGCTTTTCCCCTCTCGGCGAGTCGCTTAACGGAGGACTGGATGACTGTTATCCCGCCGAGCCCTCTCCGGCATGTTTGAGCCGGCCAACGTTGACTCTTCGGAACCATTTGCTGCTTGGCCAAGGCGGGGACAAACCCTGTTTGGGGTTGACTCCGTCAGAAGACGAGGACTCTCCTGTTCCGGGTGACTCTCACGATGCTTCCACGGTCTCAGCATCCAGTAGAAATAGTCCTTGCTTTGCACTAAGGGGCATGTCAGGGAAACTCATGAAAAGTAAGCCCAACCCATGGTCTTTCTAAGTCAGTGGTTCTCAACCTTTTTAATGCCGCGACCCCCCCCCCCCAACCGGTCGTAAGTCGAGGACTACTCAACTGGTTGTAAGTCGAGGACTACTCAACCGGTGCAGCACCGTTTGCAGAATGGGACTTTTGGCGGGCTCAGCAGGGCAGAGACAGCCTGGACAATTCCTATTGGCTTTTGAAAGCCAATAGAAATTAGACTCTGTTCAAGAGAGTCTCTTCTATTGGCTTTCAAAAGCCAATAGAATAAAAGGGAGTAGCACAGCTAAGGAAAAGAGCGAAAAAATGGCGGACTGCGTTGTTTGGCGACCCCCGTGAAATGGTCGTTCGACCCCAAATGGGGTCCTGACCCACAGGTTGAGAGCCATGTTCTAAGTAGTTTCCAGTGACCTCCTCATTTAAGGACCTACAGGCGGTCCTCAACTTACGACCGCAACTGAGCCCAAAATGTCTGTTGCTAAGTGAAATACTTGTTAGGTCGCCTTGTCCCCTTTTACATCCTTTCTTGCCTCGGTTGTTAAGGGAATGGCCGCAGTTGTTAAATTAGTCAGACTCTTGTTTAAGTGAATCTGGCCTTCCCCACGGATTTTGCTCGTCAAAAGGTCGGAAAAGGAGGTCACGTGATCCCAGGACACTGCTACCGTCATAAATACGAGTCAGTTGCCAAATGTCTGAATTTTGATCACATAACCACCGGGCTGCTGCAACGGTCATAAGTGTGAAAAACACTGATAAGCCCCAGTGTTCACCGCTTCTGGAGGCAGGTTGTTCCACTGGTTAATTGTTCTAACTGTCAGGAAGTTTCTCCTTAGTTCCAGGTTGCTTCTCTCCTTGATTAGTTTCCACCTGTTGCTTCTTGTCCGGCCTTTAGGGGCTTTGGAGAACAGCTTGACTCCCTCTTCTTTGGGGCGGCCCCTGAGATACTGGAAGGCTGCTATCATGTCCCCCCTTGTCCTTCTCTTCATTAAACTAGATATACCCAATTCCAGCAACCGTTCCTTATATGCTTTAGCCTCCGGCCCCCTGATCATCTTTGTTGCTCTTCTCTGTACTCTGTATTTCCTTAGTTTCACTGTGTAGAAATGGTGGAGAGCACCGCAGCCTTCCAACTATACTTAAACTACAACTCCCAGGGGTCCTTTCCAAAATGGGTGGTGATGCTTTGATGCTGGAAGGATAGAGGTTCCATCTGCCTGCCATGGAACGAAGAGAGTAAGTCTGGCCCCCAGGCCAATTACAGATGCTCCTCAGTTTGCAGTCGTAGTTGGGACCCGCGACTAAGGTCGCTAAGCAAAGCAGTCGATAAGTGGGCTTTTCTTTTCCTCACTCTCCCACCCTACGTATGTTCATTCCAGCTCTGGGGTAATTAGCAAAAAGGGAATTAAAGCTTATAGTTACAGACTTTGGAGAGGAAGGGATTTCAAGAGAGTAAGCAGGTACACACACAATGGAGAGTACATCAGGCTTGATGTGCCCCTGTATTACTTTTGATATCTGTTCACCACTGGGTGCTTGCTTACTCTCTTGTGATCCCTTCCTCTCCAATTTCCATTCTGGGACAGGTGGGGAAAAAAACAGTGGGTCAGGCACAGCACGACATCTACAGCTAGTCCTGGACTTAACAGCAGTTCATCTAGCGACTGTTGAAAGTTAACCACGGCGCTGAAAAAAGTGACTTATGACCGTTTTTCACACTTAATGACCGTTGTAGCATCCCCATGATCATCCAACTAAAATTCAGATGCTTGGGAACTGGTTCACATTTATGACTGTCGTAATGTCCTGGAAGTGTCACATGATCTCCTTTCGCAACCTTTTTCAGCATCCTTGTAACTTTGAACGGTCTCTGAATGAGTCAGTCAGTAAATGAGGACCACCTGTGTGGTCTAACAGAGGGAGGGGAAGAAAACCCAGGCGAGATGGGCCATTTGATGGGATACAGATAGTCCTCGACGTACGACCAGTTGCTTAATGGCTGTTGAAAGTTATGACAAACCCCGAAAATCGGACTTTCGTGCCCGGTTTCGAAGTTGCGATGTCCCCATTCACCCCACCTCCCCACCTCTTGCAGTCAATGTGACCGTATTGCAGCCAGCCTGCATTTACGACCGCTTGCAGCATCCTGCAGTCACATGTCTGCAATTTACCACGAGTTTAACAACCACGGTATTCACTTAACGGCCACTGAAGGGGGGAAAAACAGCCATTAAAATCAGACTGGGTCGTGTAATAACTGATTTTTACCACCGTCGTGATTTTGTACGCTGAATTATGGGGCGTAATTTTGGGCATCATCGTGGGCTCAATTGAGACTCGTAAGTCGAGGACCGCCTGTGACAGTTTGAGGGGGAGGAAGACCCCGTTTCTCAAAGTTGTCCTGGGTTCAAAAGCAACGAGGGACTTATTGCCAGCCTCAGAGGAGATTTGCTTTTTCACCAAGAAAAGTCCCCGTTCAGTTTTCGTCTTGGGTGGAATTGTGAAAGTCTTGACTTCCTTCTCGGAAAAAAACCAAACAAACCTCTGGTTATTGCGGAAGTTTTTGCAAACCGCTGAACTGTTTCTTTTCCAAACTCGCTGCAACCTCAGAGGAACTCCATAAGATAAGATAAGATGTAAGAGAGATAAGATGTAAAATAAGATATAAAATATGAACTGTAAGATGTAAGATAAGATATAAGGTGTAAAATAAGATAAGATATAAGATAAAAGATATAAGCTATAAAATGTTTTATATCTTATATCTTTTATCTTATATCTTATTTTACATCTTATATCTTATCTTACATCTTACAGTTCATATTTTATATCTTATAAATATGTTTCCTTTCTGAGCAGGGGGTTGGACTAGATGACTTCCAAGGTCCCTTCCAACTTTTTTATTATTACTATTATTATTATTATTAGATGAAATACAAAATATGGACAGTAAGATGTAAGATAAGATATAAGATAAGATGTAAAATAAGATATAAGATAAAAGATATAAGATATAAAATATAAGAAGATGTAAGATATAAGATATAATAAGATATAAAAGATAAGATATAAGATGTAAGATAAAATATAAGGTGTAAGATAAGATGTAAAATATGAAATGTAAGATGTAAGATAAGATAAGATGTAAAATAAGGTAAGATATAAGATAAAAATAAAATAGATAAGATGTAAGATAAGATATAAGATATAACAAGATATAAAATATAAGATAAGATGTAAGATATAAGATATAACAATATATAAAAGATAAGATAAGATGTAAGATAAGATATAAGATGTAAAAAAATATAAGAAGATATAAGATGAGGTAACATAAGATATAAAATATGAAATGTAAGATATAAGGTAAGATGTAAAATAAGATAAGATAAAAGATATAAAATATAAGGTGAGATGTAAAATAAGATATAATGTAAAATATAAGATAAGATATAAGATGTAAGATAAAATATAAGGAGATATAAGATAAAAGATATAAGATTTATTGTCATTTTTTTACTGTGGGCACACATTAAAAATCAAATTCTGCTGCCTGCTCTCCAAAGCGTACACATACATAACACACCTATAAACATGCTATATGCATACATATGTACATGCCTACGCCCTTACCTATAAATCCATATAAATATTAATCACTGTCCCTCTTGAATACATAGCAGAAAAAAAAGAGGAAGCTTGGGCGTTGACAAGGTTGATGCTGCAGGCAACAAAAACCGTGACTGAGTCTGGATGTTCGGTAGCAGAACTGGGCCCAATCCACTGTCCCTTTTCTCTCTCCTCCCCCCTCCCCCTCCAGGTATTGAACAAGATGCAGTGACCATCTTTACCAAATATATATCTCCCGATGCTGCTAAGCCGATACCGGTTACCGAGCTGATGAGAAACGATATTGTGGGTAAGACGTCGCACTCCCGTCTCGCGGGATAACAAAACTTGGGGAGGTTGGGGCTGGCAAGGAGAAGCATCCTGGCCCCCACCCCCCGTTTCAAACCCTTGCCCCCCCCCCCCCAAATGCAGAGATGCCTGCTCTGCATCTCGGCTTGCATGTAGGCCAGCCACGCGCCGCCTTCTGTTTTTTCCCTTTGCCGTAAACTCTTTGACGCTAACGGGAATGTCTTCTGGTGAACTTTCAGCCAAGATCTGCGGGGAAGATGGACGGGTGGACCCCAACTGCTTCGTCATGGCACAGTCCGTGGTGTTTAACGCCATGGAACAAGAGTAAGTTGACTCTTCTTTAAATGAAATGAAGCTGTGCGCGCTCCTGTTCCTAGATTTGGACGTGGGGTCCTGGGTGCTCTCTGAGCTGGGTGGTTTTCCTGCAGACGTTTCATGACCCAACTAGGTAACATCATCAGTGCTAGAAGGGAGGAGGAGGAGGAGGAAGACTGTGGGGTCGTTGGTGCTCTCTGAGCTGGGTGGTTTTTCTGCGGACATTTCATGACCCAACTAGGTAACATCATCAGTGCTAGAAGGGAGGAGGAGGAGGACTGTGGGGGTCCTTGGTGCTCTCTGAGCTGGGTGGTTTTCCTGAAGATGTTTCATGATCCAAATAAGGAACATCCTCAGTGCTAGAAAGAAGGAGGGGTTTATGGAGAGGAGGAGGAGGAAGAGGGAGAGAAGAGGAGGAGGAAGGGAAGAATGAGGAGAAGAACTGTGGGGTCCTTGGTGCTCTCTGAGCTTGGATGTTTTCTTGCAGACGTTTCGTGACCCAACTAGGTAACATCATCAGTGTTAGGAGGGATTGGGGTTTGCTCTCATTTTAAATACTGATGGCTTTTCCCGTCAGTGTTGGTGGGACTGTTTTCTTCTCCATGGTCCCTTGATTAGGTTGTTGTTTAGTATGTGACTGCTTGTCCGAGTTGTTATCCTTGACTGGGATCTTGCTTATTGCTTGATTGTTGGTCTACCCTTGGTGTTGATCTCTGCTCATCTGGGTGCTCTGCTCATCTTTTTTCTTTCCTTTTTTGTTTTTTTGATTGTCTCTCTTGAATGGCGTGTAAATGTTGTTGATCTCTCTATGCCTGTTGATGAGCGATCGGTCTGCCTGCCAGGCTTCCAGGAATTCTAGCATTTTTGGACTTATCTTGGTCTACGATGCTCACAGTTTCCCATATACGACCATAATAGGCAGGCTCCGTCACGGTCATATGTTGAGGACTGCCCATAGCAAGAAAGTAATAAGAATAAGAATAAAGTTGGGAGGGACCTTGGAGGTCATCGAGTCCAACCCTCTGCTCAGGCAGGAAACCCTACACCATTTCGGACAAATGGCTGCCCAGTCTCTTCTTAAAAACTTCCAGTGTTGGAGCATTCACCGCTTCTGGAGGCAAGGAGTTCCACTGGTTAATTGTTCCGACTGTCAGGAAGTTTCTCCTTAGTTCTAGGTTGCTTCTCTCCTTGATGAGTTTCCATCCGTTGCTTCTTGTCCTGCCTTCAGGCGCTTTGGAGAACAGCTTGACTCCCTCTTCTTTGGGGCAGCCCCTGAGATACTGGAAGGCTGCTATCCTGTCCCCCTTCGTCCTTCTCTTCATTAAACTAGACCTACCCAATTCCAGCAACCGTTCCTTATATGTTTTAGCCTCCAGTCCCCTAACCCTTTGCTGGAAAAATGTTCAAAAATATCCTGCTAGGTCATTCTTCCTCTCTGATTTCTCTCCACTCTGGCATCAAAGGAAGATCCAATCTAAAATTAAAAAGGAATTTCCCAACAGTGAGAATGATTAAATCATTGGAATGGCTTCCCTCCAAAGGTTGTGGGTTTTTCATCACTGGAGGGTTGTTTTTTTTTAAAGAAGAGACTGGACAACCATTTATCTGAAATGGTATAGGGCTTCCTGACTGAGCAGGGGGTTGGACTAGATGACCTCCAAGGTCCCTTCCAACTCTTGTTATTCTGTGTTGATTATTCAGTGGAACAGCTTGCCTTCAGAAGCGGTGAATGCGCCATCACTGGAGGTTTTTAAGAAGAGACTGGACAGCCATTTGTCTGAAATGGTATAGGGTTTTTCCTGCCTGAGCAGGGGGTTGGACTAGAAGACCTCCAAGGTCCCTTTTCAGCATTATGATTCTCTTAATAATCAATGGAATGGCTTGCCTCCAGAAGCTGTGTACGTTCCATGTGTTTTTAAGAAGAGGCTGGACAACCATTTGTCTCAAATGGTGTAGGGCAGGGGTCTTCCAACTTGGCCCTTTTATGACTTGTGGACTCCAACTCCCAGAATTCCTCAGCCAGCATGCACGTTGGCTGAGGAATTCTGGGAGTTGAAGTCCACAGGTCATTAAAAGGGCCAGGTTTAAAGACCCCTGGTTTAGGCTCTCCTGGCTGAGCAGGAGGTTGGACTAGATGACCTCCAGGGACCCTTCCAACTCTGTTATTCTGTAATTCTGGGAAAGGAACTGACTTCTTGGCTTCTGATACTGGAATATCCCTTTTTTTTTCCCCTCCTCTCATAGGCACTTTAGCGAATTCCTGCGAAGCCATCACTTCTGCAAATACCAGATTGAGGTGCTGACGAGCGGGACCGTCTACCTAGCCGATATCCTCTTCTGCGAATCGGCCCTTTTTTATTTTTCCGAGGTGAGACGAGGCATTCCTTCTCCTCCTCCTCCTCCTCCTCCTCCTCCTCCTCCTCCTTCTCCTTCTCCTTCTCCTTAATATCTTTTATTTTCTTTAACATAATCACCTTGGTAAACATCATGTTGTCTGGGTTTCTATTTTAAAAAGCAATCAATAACAATTAGTTTCTACAATTCTGTAGATCAAGGCTTTTCAACCAGTGGTACGGGTACCACCTGTGGTCCATTGGCACCTGGCAGGTGGTACGCGACCATCCTAGAAAAGGGGTAGCGGAGGAGGGGAATGAGCTGAACCGGTGGCAGCATCGCACAAGCCTGAGCGAGAGACGGCTGGAGCTGCAGGGCTGTCAGGGCTCAGCGGAAGCGCCAGGATCAGTGCCAGGCTCCAGCTGGAGCTCGGCACTGATCCTGGCACTTCTGTTGAGCCCAGAAGAAGTGCCCATCAGCTGGAAAGCAGCACTGATCCTGGTGCTTCTGCTGAGCCCAAAAGAAACTCCGATCAGCTGGAATGTTGCAGCCTCTCCAGGGTCTTGTGATTTACATTCAGATGCTTGGCAACTGATTCATGTTTATGACGGTCACAGTGTCCCAGGGTCATGTGAAGGGACCAAAACCTGCTGCAACCACCCAGCAGACGGGGGGAATAAAAACCAAATACCCCCCACCCCACCCGTGATGCCAATCCTCAACAGAAATGCTCACAACAATGAAAACCTCGGACAGGAGGAAGAACACCGCTGGGTGGGCAGGCAGGTGTCTTGCTCGGCTGTGGCTTGGGGGGCACTTTTTTCAGTGCCATTGTAACTTCGAACAATCACTAAGCGAACTGTTGTAAGTCGAGGACTACCTGTACTTTATCACTTTTTTCCTTTTTGGGGGGGGTCATCTTGTTTTTGACCCCTTGCTAGGCAACTGGTGGTCCTCGGATGTTGCCATATCCTAAAAGTGGTACAGTGGGTGAAAAGGTTGAAAAGCCCTGCTATAATCCACCGAATAGCTTTGCTTGACATTCTCTTCTTCTAGAAATTTTCTCTTTCGCCAACCTTGAATGAATACAGTTCTTATTATTTAGGTAAATAACAATGAAATATAGATATTTTGTCCCTAATATTTCTGCAAATAATAACCACATTGATATAAAGCTTCTTTTCAAATGGATCACCTTGATTGCCTCGTCATAGACCCTGTTTAAAATTCTTATTTAAGGTGATTTTTCCCAACAGTATTTGAAACATGCCGACTGGTTTAAAATTTTCATTGCACTTCCTTCCCTTCTTCTCGCGGTCTCCCGTTTGGTGAAACCTAGCAGAATTTTAATTTTAATGTTATTTTCAGTTTATACACACACACACACATCACACACATCACACTCTCAAAGTGTGACTCTGGGTGTCTCGGTTCGTGACAATCTGGTGGAATTTATCTTCCCAACAGCGCTGTAAGGACGGTTGTCCTCACTACTTTAACCTCAGTTGTGTGTGCTTGAAAGTTCAGGGTTAGTTGTGAAAGCAAACTTCATAACTTTACACACACACACACACACACACACACACAATGTTGTTTTCATCCCTTCGCTCTCCAAGATATAGTAGACCAGGGGTGTTCATCTTTGCAAGCTTTAAGCCAGGGGTCTTCCAGCTTGGTCCTTTTATGACTTGTGGACTTCAACTCCCAGAATTCCTCAGCCAAGCACGCTGGCTGGGGAATTCTGGGAGTTGAAGTCCACAAGTCATAAAAGGGTCACGTTTGAAGACCCCTGCTTTAAGTCTTGTGGACTTCAACTCCCAGAATTCCTCAGCCAGGCACACTGGCTGGGGAATTCTGGGAGTTGAAGTCCGCGGGTCTTAAAGTCGACAACTTGGACACCTGTGTACAGATAGTCCTTGAGTTCAGCGGTTTGTTTAGTGCAGTGGTTCTCAACGTTTGTGTGACGGCGACCCCCATCACACAAACGTTCTGCCCATGCGCGCCGCCGCTCCCTGAGGGGAGAAAATGGCGGATCGCCTTCTTTGGCGACCCCCGAAAAATGGTCAATCGACCCCAAATGGGGTCGCGACCCATAGGTTGAGAACCGCTGGTTTAGTGACTGTTCAAAGTTAAAATGGCGCTGGGGAAAAAAAGTCACTGATGACCATTTTTCACCCTTAACGACCGTTGCAGCTTCCCCAGGGTCACCTGATCAAAATTCCGACGCCTGTCGACTGACTCGTATTTACGACGGTCGCAGTGTTCCCGGGGGTCACGTGACCCCCTTCTGCGACCTTCTGACAGGCAAAGTCAGTGGGATTCACTTAACAACGAGGGTGACTAACTAAACAACTGCAGTCCTTTGTTTAAGACAGGGGTCTTCCAACTTGGCCCTTTTATGACTTGTGGACTTCAACTCCCAGAATTCCTCAGCTAGGCATGCCCTTTATGACTTGTGGACTTCAACTCCCAGAATTCCTCAGCCAGGCGTGCCTTTTATGACTTGAGCACTTCAACTCCCAGAATTCCTCATCCAGGCGTCCCTTTTATGATTTGAGTACTTCAATCCCAGAATTCCTCAGCCAGGCGTCCCTTTTATGACTTGAGCACTTCAACTCCCAGAATTCCTCAGCCAGGCGTCCCTTTAATGACTTGAGGACTCAGCCAGCATGCCTGGCTGAGGAATTCTGGGAGTTGAAGTCCACAAGTCATAAAAGGGCCAAGTCGGAAGACCCCTGGTTTTAAGAAGGTGAGAAAGGTTGTAAAAATGCAGCCAGGCTCTCTTTAACAAGTGTCTCGCTTAGCAATGGAAATCTTGGACTCCGTTGCCGTCGTAAGTCGAGGACTACCTGTATTAATTGGTTCTCTCAGCACGTGGATTTTGCACACCTGAAAAAAAAAACGTTATTCTCTGCTCGCCGCTGAATCTTTCCTGCCTGGCGGAGGCTGCGAAAAGCCTGTAAGTTTAATTTAAGGGCAGACAGAATTCTTTTCGCAGCTGTTGAAGGAGTCTGGAGAGTTGTCAAAAGTTGTCTTGTCACTTCTCACCCCACCCCAAAAGATTTTTATTTTCTGCGTAGGAGGTGTTCATGTGCGGTTTGCTGGTTGTGAAACCTGTCCCATGATTTCACACGCTCTGTGTGTGTGTCGCTGACGGGGTAGCAAAGAGCGTCGTGTCGATCCGGGAAGCTTTTTTTCGTGTTCAAATCTTTTATTCGGGAGCTTAATGTTCCAACAGTTTCAAAGGTGCATATTTTTTTTTATAATAATAATTTTTTATTTTTCCAAACTCTCCCCCATACATATGTACCGTGATATTTATCAGATATTAACATACATTTCTTTTTACATTCATATATAAGATACTTTTGATAAAATGAAATAAATACATACACATGACTTTTGGTGTTGCTCGCCCATTTCCCCTTTCACTGTATCCACACTCCTTCTTCTCTACCTTCCTTCTCCCTTTCTTCTCTTCCCTACTTCCCTCTTCTTCCTCTCCTCTTCTCTTTCCTTCACCACTTCTCCCCACTTCTCCTCTTCTCCTCCATCCTTCCTACTTCCTTCTCCCCTCCTTCACTCTTTTCTCTCTCCTCTCCTTTCTTCCCTCTCATCCCTCTTCAGATACAGTTCAGGGGTAATGTCCGAGCAACTCCTCTCTCCAAATTTCCCTGTCTGTATTATATACAATAAGATTAATTTTCTCTTACATTAATACTTCTATTTATCTAACCTTCTCGGTATGTACTTCTATAAATATTTATACAACCTCCAGTTATTCAATACTGTGTCGCCTGGGTCTCCCTCCTTATCTGCTCTGTTTCCCTTCCCCTGCTTCCTTCCTTTCTTTTTATTCCCTTCCTTCTTTCCTTTTCCCTGTTCCTCTGCCTTCCTTCTTTTTTTCCTTGTTTTCCTTTCCCATTCCTTCCTCCCTTTCTTTCTTTCTTCCATCCTTCTTTCCTGTTCTTCCTTTTCCTTTCTCCCTTTCCTTTTTCCTTCTTTCCTTCCCTCTTTCATTCCCTCTCCCTTCCCTTCCCTCTGCTCTTAACTCTTTCCTTCCTTTTCTTTCCCCTTTCCTTTCTTTTCTTTCTCGCCTGTTTCTTTCCCTCTGTCTTTCCTTTCCATTTCCTTTCCATTTCCTCCACACCACTACCTTACTTCCATCCTTCCTTCCCTCTGCCTTTCATTTACTATTGCTTTCTCCTTCCCTTTCTTTCCCTTTCCTTCCCTTCCCTTCCCTAGAATGACTAATTCTGATTTATTCCCCTCCTCCTAACCTTCCTTTCCCTTCCCTTCCCTTCCCTTCCCTAGAACAGGGCTTTTCAAAACCTTTTCACCCATTGTACCACTTTTAGGATACGGCAACATCCGAGGACCACCAGTCGCCTAGCAAGGGGTCAAAAACTTGATGACCCAAAAAAAAAAGAAAAAGAAAAAAAGTGATAAAAGTACAGGTAGTCCTCGATTTACAACAGTTCGCTTAGTGACTGTTTGAAGTTACAATGGCACTGAAAAAGGTGCCCCCCAAGCCACAGCCGAGCAAGACACCTGCCTGCCCACCCGGCGTTGCTCTTCCTCCTGTCCGAGGTTTTCATTGTTGGGAGCATTTCTGTTGAGGATTGGCATCATGGGTGGGGTGGGGGGTATTTGGTTTTTATTCCCCCCGTCTGCTGGGTGGTTGCAGCAGGTTTTGGTCCCTTCACATGACCCTGGGACACTGTGACCGTCATAAATATGAATCGGTTGCCAAGCATCTGAATGTAAATCACAAGACCCTGGAGAGGCTGCAACATTCCAGCTGATCGGAGTTTCTTCTGGGCTCAGCAGAAGCACCAGGATCAGTGCTGCTTTCCAGCTGATTGGTGCTTCTTCAGGGCTCAGCAGAAGCACCAGGATCAATGCTGACCTCCAGCTGGAGCCTGGTGCTGATCCTGGTGCTTCCCTTGAGCCCCGACAGCCCCGAAGAAGCACCGATCAGATGGAGCCTGGTGCTGATCCTGGCGCTTCCGCTGAGCCCTGACAGCCCTGCAGCTCCAGCCGTCTCTCGCTCAGGCTTGTGCGGTGCTGCCATAACTCATTCCCCTCCCCCGCTAACCCTTTTCTGGGATGGTCGCGTACCCCCTGCCAGGTGCCAATGGACCACAGGTGGTACCCGTACCACTGGTTGAAAAGCCTTGTTCTAGTTTTACATTTGAATATTTGAAAAGCAACGTGGCGGCTGAGTTGGTCAATAATTCAATAACATACAAATGTCTTTAGTGCAGATCTCAAACTGTTACATTAAATGTTTCCTTTCTTTTCCCCTTAGTATTTACTGTCTCATCTTTAAATTAACCCAATTCTTATTATATCGATTAAATCAAAAATAACTTTCTTACATGTATCCATAATTTTTGATTTATACATATCCTGGTTGAAAAGCCCTGGTCTAGAATGCCCAATTCTGATTTATTCTCCTTCCCTTCCGTTCCCATTTCTTCCCTTTTCTTTCTTTCCCTTCACTTCCCTCTTCTTTCCTGCTTCCTTTCATTTCCCTCCTTTTCCTTTCCCTTTCCTTCCTTTTTCCCCCTCTTTCCCTCCTTCTGTCTTTCCTTTCCTTTCCTTTTGTTTTCCTTCCCTCTCCTTTCCCTCCCCGCCCATTCTTCCCCCTCGTCCTTTCTTCCCCACACACCGAATTTTAGCCCTCAACGGAGGAAACTTTGCGCTCACCTTTTCCTGATTTTCTTTTTTTTTTTAAGTTTTTATTGATTTCCCCCCCCTCCCCATACATTCAGTAATAATTTTTCAACCAACGTGCTGTCTTGAGTTTACATTCACTAATGATACATATTTAATTCCTAATCCTTTATTCTTCCCTCTAGCCATCGATAAAATAAGTCCCAGACGTGACGACATTCCGTTTCTTCTTTTTCTTTCAGTCTCACACTCAGTCTGTCCATCTCTGCGCATTCTAGTATTTTTATTTATTATTATTTCTTCATCTGACGGCATTCCTTCGTTTTTTTTCCGGTATTGCACGAATATAATTCTGGCCGCTGTGGTGGCACGCAAAATCAAACATAAGCTTTGTTTGTTAGTCTTGTCTGGCATTTCTACCTAATTAAAAAAAAAAAGGTTTAAAATCTACGTGTTTTCTTTCCCAACCTCCTTCCTAGCCAAATATGTTATCTTTTTCCAATAACTCTTTACTTTGTCACGTGGTAATAAGGGCCTGACTTATGTTTGCATTTCCAACATCTGTCTGATTTTTTTTTGCCCAGTTCATGGAGAAAGAAGATGCTGTGAACATCCTGCAGTTCTGGCTGGCGGCAGACAACTTCCAGTCCCAGCTGGCATCCAAAGAGGGCCAGTATGACGGGCAGGAGGCCCAGAACGATGCCATGATTCTGTATGATAAGTGAGCCTCCTTCTTACTTACACCTCTCTCTCTCCCCCCCCCCCCTCCTCACCCCTTACTTTGCATCTGGCCAGCCCTGGTGAAAGCAGGCTGAGATTTATTTATTTATTTATTTATGAGACTTATATACCGCTTTTAAGTGCAAGCACTCTCTAAGTGGTGTACACCAGTAAGCAATGTATATATATATATATTTACATGGCCCCCAGCAATCTGGGTCCTCATTTTACCTACCCCGGAAGGATGGAAGGCTGAGTCAACCTTGAGCCGGTGAGATTTGAACCGCTGACCTGCTGAACACAGTCAGCTAAAGTGGCCTGCAGTACTGCACTCTAACTGCTGCGCCACCTCGGATCCAGTGTCCCAGAGTCACCTCATCCCCTTCGGCGGCTTATGATTGTTTTTCACACTTAACGACTGTCGTGGCAGCCTCCTGGTCACATGACCAAATCCAGACGCTTGGCAACAGGCTCATGTTGATGGCCACTGCAGTGTCCCGGGGTCACGTGACCCCCCTTTTGCCACCTTCTGACACTCAAGGGAGAAAACTTCCCGACCGTGAGAACAATTCACCAGTGGAACTACCTGCCTCCAGAAGCGGTGAATGCTCCAACACTGGAAGTTTTTAAGAAGAGACTGGACAGTCATTTGTCTGAAATGGGATAGGGTTTCCTGCATAAGCAGGGGTCGGGCTAGATGACCTCCAAGGTCCCTTCCAACTTTATTATTATTATTAATATTAATATTAACAACCTGCCTCCAGAAGCGGTGAATGCTCCAACACTGGAGGTTTTTAAGAAGAGAGTGGACAGCCATTTGTCTGAAATGGGATAGGGTTTCCTGCCTGAGCAGGGGGTCAGGCTAGATGACCTCCAAGGTCCCTTCCAACTTTATTATTATTATTAATATTAATATTAACAACCTGCCTCCAGAAGCGGTGAATGCTCCAACACTGGAGGTTTTTAAGAAGAGAGTGGACAGCCATTTGTCTGAAATGGGATAGGGTTTCCTGCCTGAGCAGGGGGTCAGGCTAGATGACCTCCAAGGTCCCTTCCAACTTTATTATTATTATTAATAATAATAATCATTGCACCATCAGCCAGATGTTCAGACTGGATTTGGCATTTTGTCTACCTATCGAGTCCTTACCAAGGACCTGGGATAGGCAGATTATTATTAGTAGTAGTAGTAGTAGTAGAATTATTAGTATTATTATTTCCATGGGGAAGACAGATTCACTTAACCACGATGTTATTAACAACTGCTGTGGTTCCCTGGCACGGAAGGTAGTAAAATGGGGCAAAAACCCACTGAACCACATAAAAGCTGGGTTGAGTTGTGGTCATAAGTCAAGGACCACCTGTAGTCTCAATGCTAGAAGAGTGGTGGTGGGGGGTCACTGTTTCACTCCGTCCTCCCCTCCCAACACCCGCCCCAGATTAACAAAACACCATCCACCGAGGGAGCAAAAAAACGAAGTTGGAAAAGCTCTTTTTCACCTTCGGGGTCTCAAATCTGACCATTCTCTCTCTCTCTCTCTCTCTCTCTCTCTCTCTCTCTCTCTCTCTCTCTCTCTCTCTCTCTCTCTCTCCCCACCCCCCTCTTCCTTCCCTCCTCCCCAAAAAAACCCAGGTACTTCTCTCTTCAATCCACTCATCCTCTCGGGTTCGATGACTCCGTACGGTTGGAAATTGAGTCCAACATCTGCAGGGAAGGCGGACCACTCCCCAACTGCTTCACCACTCCGCTGAGACAGGCCTGGACCACCATGGAGAAGGTGGGAATGAAGGAAGAGAGAACACTCGCGGCTCGGAGTTTTTAGATTTTGGCCGCGGTTTTTGCTCTCCACGCTTCTTTCCATTTCTGAACGTTTCGTTAGCAGAACTACCTAACACGGGGGCCTTCGAACCTGGCCACTTTAAGACGTGTGGACTTCAACTCCCAGAATTCATCAGCAGGATGTTCTTCTATTCTCCTTAGCTCAGGGGTCTTCCAAACTTGGCCCTTTTATGACTCGTGGACTTCAACTCCCAGAATGCCACAGACAACATCTGTGGACTTCAACTCCCAGAATTCTGCTGGCTGGGGTCCTTCTCACTCAATATTTGAAGGTCTAGTTCAGGGGTCTTCAAACTTGGCCCTTTTATGACTTGTGGACTTCAACTCCCAGAATGCCACAGACAATATCTGTGGACTTCAACTCCCAGAATTCTGCTGGCTGGGGTCCTTCTCACTCAATATTTGAAGGTCTAGTTCAGGGGTCTTCAAACTTGGCCCTTTTATGACTTATGGACTTCAACTCCCAGGATTCTGGGAGTTGAAGTCCATAAGTCTTAATTTGGCCAAGTTTGAAGACCCCTGAGCTAACATCAGCAGCAGGATGTTCTTCTTCCTATTCTCCTTAGCTCAAGGGTCTTCCAACTTGGCCCTTTTATGACTTGTGGACTTCCAGAATGAGCCAGCATGAGGGAAATTTTGGCCCCTTCGTGACTGGTGGACTTCAACTCCCAGAATTCCTGAGCCAGCATGGGGGAACTATGGCCCCTCAGGACTTGTGGACTTCAATTCCCAGAATTCCTGAGGCAGCATGGGGGAAACTTTGGCCCCTTCATGACTTGTGGACTTCAACTCCCAGAATTCCTCAGCCAGCATGAGGGAAACTTTGGCCTCTTCGTGACTGGTGGACTTCAATTCCCAGAATTCCTGCTCCAGCATGGCTCAGCTTGGAAGCCTCTCCCTTTCCCCTCAGTATGCCTGGCTCAGGAATTCTGGGAGTTGAAGTCCACGAGTCATGAGGGGGCCAAAGTTTCCCTCATGCTGGCTCAGGAATTCTGGGAGTTGAAGTCCCCCAGTCATGAAGGGGCCATAGTTCCCCCATGCTGGCTCAGGAATTCTGGGAGTTGAAGTCCACGAGTCATGAGGGGGCCAAAGTTTCCCTCATGCTGGCTCAGGAATTCTAGGGGTTGAAGTCTACAAGTCATGAGGGGGCCATAGTTCCCCCCATGCCTGGCTGAGGAATTCTGGGAGTTGAAGTCCACAAGTCATGAAGGGGCCAAAATTTCCCTCATGCTGGCTCAGGAATTCTGGGAGTTGAAGTCCACAAGTCATAAAAGGGCCAAGTTGGAAGACCCCTGAGCTAAGGAGAATAGGAAGAAGAACATCCTGCTGCTGATGTTAGCTCAGGGGTCTTCAAACTTGGCCAAATTAAGACTTAATGGACTTCCAATCCCAGAATCCTGGGAGTTGAAGTCCACAAGTCATAAAAGGGCCAGGTTTGAAGACCCCTGCCTTAGCTTATAAGTGTGCCAGTGTGGTCAGTTGGTTGTGCGGTTGTTTGTTTTTTTGTTTGTTTGTAGCTATATTGGAATTCTGAGCAGCTGGTTGGTTCTCTTGTTGATTGGCACTTCAAACGGTCTGGTTTCTTACCTATTCGTATGCTGGATCTGGATCAATATGCTTGCTAATTGCTCCTGTGGTAGAATACCAGGCCTCAATTCATGTGTGTGGGGTGTGTGTGTGAGAATGGTGACAAGGGCCCCTCAGATTAGGAGCAGCCTGAAATAGTCCGACAGGACTTGGAGGGATCTGCTTAAGGAGCCTTGAGCATGGCTCGGCTGTGGGGGCTGCTTGACAGGGATTTAGATCAGCCTGTGGCATTTTTATTGTTTGTTTTTTTTATCTCGGTGTTTCTCAATCTCAGCATCTTTTTAGATGGGTGGACTTCCACTCCCAGAATTCCCCATTAGTATGACTTAAGATATACTGGCTGAGGAATTTTGGGAGTTGAAGTCCACCTGTCTTAAAAATTGTTGAGGTTCAGAAACTGTCCTTTATGTAAGGTGAGCTGTATCTGTCACCATTGGCAGAGAAAGAATTTTTCTATCACCTGTGAACCGTGTTTAACCAGACAGTGCAAAGATTGGTTTCAGGACCTCCTTCCCCTCGAGCCCTGATGATGTTACCTAGCTGGGTCATGAAACGTCTGCAAAAAAAACATCAAGCTCAGAAAACGCTAAGGACCCCACAGTTCTTCTCCTCCTCCTTCTCTTCCACCACCACCACCACAAACCCCACTCCCTTCTGACATTGATGATGTTCCCTAGTTGGGTCATGAAACGTCTGCAAGAAATCCACCCAGCTCAGAGAGCACCAAGGATCCCACAGTCCATTTCCTCCTCCTCCTACTCCTCCTACTCCTCCTCCCTCCTTCTAGCACTGATGATGTTCCCTAGTTGGGTCATGAAACGTCTGCAAGAAAACCACCCAGCTCAGAGAGCACCAAGGATCCCACAGTCCATTTCCTCCTCCTCCTCCTCCCTTCTAGCACTGATGATGTTCCCTAGTTGGGTCATGAAACGTCTGCAAGAAAACCACCCAGCTCAGAGAGCACCAAGGATCCCACAGTCCATTTCCTCCTCCTCCTCCTCCTCCTCCTCCTCCCTTCTAGCACTGATGATGTTACCTAGTTGATCATGAAACGTCTGCAGGAAAAACCACCAGGCTCAGAGAGCACTTTCTCCTCCTCCTCCTCCCCCTTGCCCTCCCCTTCTCATTCTCTTTCACTCTGCCAACTCCACTCCCTTCTAGCCCTAATGATGTTACCCACCTGGGTCATGAAACGTCTGCAAAACAAAAACAAAACTAGCCCAGCTCAGAGGATGCCACGTTCTGCTCCGAGCTACCCATATTCTCTTTGTCACTTCCACACGCTACTTTTCTCTCCCGTCTCGCAGGTTTTCTTACCCAGCTTCCTGTCCAGCAACCTTTATTACAAATACTTGAACGACCTCATCCATTCGGTCCGGGGAGATGAGTTTGCCAGCGGAGGTGGCGGTCTCACCCTGAACGTCCACGGTCTCGGCAATACTTCCGATCACTATTCCCACACGGGTGCTGCGGACAGCGGGGCTACTTCCCAGGTGCTCAGTTGATACTTGTTGGTCTCCTTTTTTCCCCACCTCCCAAAAACCCCTAAGTCAGGGGTCTTCCAGCTTGGCCCTTTTATGACTTGTGGACTTCAACTCCCAGAATTCCTCAGCTGTCTGCCCTAAGTCTTCCTCCGGGTTCTTTGTCTGCCTCTTCTTAGTAGCTGTGATGGCTTAACTTTTGATAAGGTCCTCTGGACCAGAGGGTCTCTCATTCCTATCTATTTGTCTATTTCAGTGGTTCTCAACCTGTGGGTCGGGACCCCATTTGGGGTCAAATGACCATTTCACGGGGGTCACCAAACCTTGCTGTCCGCCATTTTTTTCCCTTTTCCCTAGCTGTCCTACTCCCTCTTATTGGTGGCCACACCCACTTGGGGGTCACCACAACATGGGGAACTGTATTTTGGGGTCACGGCATTAGAAAGGTTGAGAATCACTGGTCTATTTCTATCTCTTTCTCTGTAGCTCTATCTCTGCTTATCCTACCTCTCCATTGCCTATCTATGTCTTCTATCTATCTATCTATCTATCTCTATTCATCCTTACCTCTCTCCTATCTATTTCTGTCTATTTCTCTCTCTTTCTCTGTATCTCTATATCTATCCTACCTCCCCATTGTCTATTTCTTTCATGTCTGTCTATCTAATCATTATCTATATACTTACCTATCTATCTAATCTATCTATCTATCTATCTATCTATCTATCTATCTATCTCTCTATCTCTATTCATCCTTACCTCTCTCTCCTATCTATTTCTGTCTATTTCTCTCTCTTTCTCTGTATCTCTATATCTATCCTACCTCCCCATTGGCTATTTTTTTCATGTCTGTCTATCTATCTAATCATTATCTACCTACCTACCTATCTATCTAATCTATCTATCTATCTATCTATCTACCCTCTCTCTCTTTCTATCTATTCATCTACTACTTATTTATCTATCCATATCTATTTATCTATCATTTATCAGTCTGTCATCTTTCTATCCTTTATCGTTTATCTATCTGCCTTGCTGCCTGCCTATCTATCTACCCTCTCTATCTATCTGTTCATCTACTACTTATTTATCTATCCATATCTATTTATCATTTATCAGTCTGTCATCTTTCTATCCTTTATCATTTATCTGTCTGTCTGCCTGCCTGTCTCTCTATCTACCCTCTCTATCTATTCATCTAATACTTATTTATCTATTCATATCTATCTATCTATCATTTAACAGTCTGTCATCTTTCAATCCTTTATCCTTTATTTATCTTTCTATCATCTATCTATCTCAATCTATCATCAATGACAGGGTCCCCAACCCCCAGTGCATGGATCGGTACCGGGCCGCGGAATGTCAGCAACCGGTCCACACAAACAAGCAAAGCCCCATCCTTGGGATGCAGGCAGCATACAAAACCACGCACTTTCCGGTCCGTGGAAAAACCTCTCCATGGAGCTGGTCCCTGGTGGTGCCCAAAGGTTTGGGGGCCTCTGCTCTGACTGTTAGTCCGTGAAGTCAGTTAACTAGGATAAAATTCAGCCTAAAAGCCGAGAGTGACAATTAAAATGAGAAAAGATGGCTCTGAACGTCGAGCCAACTTCTCCGGCACCGCCCATCAGGGAACATTATGTGTCTGTCGTACGGGGATGATCACATGGGTGTTTCGTTTTTATCCATGGATGTTCTCAGCCATCCAGGTCAGGGTTGTCCCAAAGGTGCTTTTTTCAGGAGGCAACTGGACTTTCTTGTTTTTCTTTGAAGGTGTTTCGCTTCTCGTCCAAGAAGCTTCTTCAGCTCTGACTGGGTGGTGGGGAATGGAAGGATTTATACTCCTTGCAGACAGCTGGTCATTTGCATCCTTTTAGAGAGTCGTTGAGGCCATCTGGAGGCTTACCTGTCCCCTCAGGGTCACCTGAGTGGTGCAAATGGGTGTGGAGTCTCCTTGGAATCGCTGAAAGGAACATGTTACAGACTGGAGATGGATGATGTCCTGTCCCTCCCCCTCTGTTGAGGGAGGGCTGCTCAATCTTGACCTAGATGGCCTCTTTGTCCCCTCTTTCAAGCCAGCGGTCTTCTCTGTCCAAAATGTGGACTTTGCTGTCTTCGAAAGAGCGGCCTTCGTCTCTTAAATGCAGATGGACGGCTGACTCTTCTCCTGTTGGGTTTGTTCTATGTTGGATAGAGAGGACCACTGGTTTGAAAAAGGGGTCAAAGAGGGCATCTATGTCAAAATTGAACAGCCCTCCGTCAACAGAGGGGGAGGGATACAACATCATCTATCTCCAGTCTACAACACGGTCCTTTCCGCAGTTCCAAAGAGGCTCCACACCCTTTTGCACCACTCAGGTGACCCTGAGGACACAGGTAAACCTCCAGAGAAATCTAGACAGACAGAGATAGACAGACAGGTAGGTAGAGAGGGAGAGAAAGAGATTGACAGGTAAGTAGGCAGATTAGATAGATAGATAGACAGACAGACAGACAGACAGACAATTATATATATAGAGAGAGAGTGATACATGATAGCTATAGAGAGAGAAAGTAGATAGATAGATAGATAGATAGATAGATAGATAGATAGATAGATAGATAGATAGATAGATAGATAGAAATAGATTGATGATAGAGATTGATGATAGATAGATAGATGACGGATAGAAAGAAAGAAAGAAATAGATTGATGATAGAGGTTGATGATAGATAGAGATAGATAGATAGATAGATAGATAGATAGATAGATAGATAGATAGATAGATAGATAGATAGATAGATAGATAGATAGATAGATCTTTTATGAAAAGTTAAGTCCAAATTACAGTTATATGAGGTCCTTTTTTCTTTTCTTTTTTTTCCTTCCTCTTCTCATTCTCTGGATCATAATCACAGCCCAGCCTCAAAAAGGCCAGCATAAAAATCCTGAAAAACTTTGATGAAGCAATAATTGTCGATGCTGCCAGCCTGGACCCCGAATCTCTGTATCAACGGACCTACGCTGGGTAAGGTGTTTTTTGTTTTTTTGTCGTGCTGAGTGGCAGCTGGGCACAAATGCAGCTGGTTCTCCAGCCAGCAGAAAAGAGATCAATTTGTGGGTTACAAAAAAAAAACCCTGGGATGAGCCTGTTGCTTTTAGAATGCCTGTCTGGTTTTAACCTCACATCCGGATGGCCCCTTCCCGGTCAAGCAATCTAGAGCCGAGGTTGAGAAAGCTGTTAAGGGAAAGCTGTTAAGGAAGGATTTAGAAGGGAAGGTGAGAAAGAAACTCAAGGCAATCCCATCTTGATTTTCTTCAGGGTAAGAACTGACAGATCTGGGGATTGAATTGTTCTACCTTATGACAATAGGAGTACAGTCGTGGCCCAAATTGTGGAAACCTTTTGGGAAAAGTGTAGAGTAGAAATGCCACTTTTTGATTTATTTATTTATTTATTTATTTTCAGTGTTTATATGCCGCCCAATCCCAAAGGACTCCGGGCGGCGTACAAAGTTAAAACAATGATAAAACAATAAAATAAAGCAGTCATACCGCGAGTCCGATCATATCCCGGCCCCCCGGGGACATCAGCCCCAGGCCTGCCGGAACAGGAGGGTTTTAACGGCCTTCTTAAAGGCCGGCAGGGTGGGAGTAGTTCGAACCTCGGGGGGAAGTTGATTCCACCAGGTCGGAGCCACCACAGAAAAGGCCCTTCCCCGAGGGCCCGCCAGCCGACATCGTCTGGCCGACGGGACCTGAGGGAGGCCCAATCTATGGTTAAGTTTCCACCCATTTTCCTTCTAATTTCTTTATAACTGTAGCCTTGTTCGCTTAATAATACTATTTTACATCGCTTTCTGGGCGACCGGTCAAGTCTCTGCACCATGACTTTAATTTTATTACGTTTTACAAGCTCACTCAATGAAAGAACACAAAAAAACCCCAACCAACTTGATAGCCATCACATAACACACTGACAAATGTCCTCCTCTCGGCTTCAATACCTGACAGCAATGACTGAATCCTACCGTGATCTGATTGTCTCATGGCCAAAACAAGAGGACACCCGATTGGCTCTCTAAACACTCCTGCTCATTGGCTACCATCAGGTGAAGGAAAGCTACCTGAGACCAATCTGAGCAAGTTGTGCTTCCTTTTTCTGGTTATTTGGCTCTCACTTTTCATAGAATACAGTACTGATAATTGAACAAGCTTTGTTGCATGACGTTCTTGATTAAATGATCTTTCCATTGATATATAGTTTTATGGGACTACTCCCCCCCCCAAAAAAAAGGGGTGTTATTAGCCATCAAACCTCCCAAAAATACAATTTTCCCAAAAGGTTTTCCACAATTTCGGCCACTACTGTAGTCCCCAACTTTAGGACCGTTTCTTTAGCCTCCGTTCAAAGGGACGACAGTGCTGGGAAAAGCTACTTAACGCCAGTCCTCGCACTTACGACCGTTGGGTTTCCACTTCCTTCAAGCGACGGGCTGTTCAAGTCTTGCTCAAGTCCCTGTTTCCCCCATGGTCAGCTTTAAATTGCTTTTCCCCTTGCGTGAAGGTGGGAGAACAAGGTTTCCTTCTCCGAAATTGGGAAAGAATAATAGGCCCTCCAGGGAAACAGGTGTGATTTGAGTCTGCAAGGTGGGGGGGAAACCTGGCCAGTTCCTTTGCCGTGAACCTGCCATCTCGGCTGCAACCCTAACCCCTCTCCCAGAGCTTATAAGCTGCTCTTCCTCCCACTTCAGGAAGATGACGTTTGGCCGTGTGAGCAACCTGGGCCAGTTCATTCGAGAATCAGAGCCAGAACCGGACATCAAGAAGTCCAAAGGTCAGCTGCCTCTTCCTCCTCAAGATTCTCCTAAGCCAAAGTTTCTCAGCCTTAGCAGGTTGAAGAGGGGTGGACTTCCACTCCCAGAATTCCCCAGCCAGCATGCTTTAAGAGGGGTGGATTTCAGCTCCCAGAATCCCCCAGCCAGCATGCTTTAAGAGGGGTGGGCTTCCACTCCCAGAATTCCCCAGCTAGCACGCTTTAAGAGGGTGCACTTCCACTCTCAGAATTCCCCAGCCAGCCTGCTTTAAGATGGGTGGACTTCCACTCCCAGAATCCCCCAGCCAGCCTGCTTTAAGACAGGTGGACTTCCACTCCCAGAATTCCCCAGCCACCATGCTTTAAGACGGGTGGACTTCCACTCCCAGAATCCCCCAGCCAGCCTGCTTTAAGACGGGTGGACTTCCAGAATTCCTCAGCCAGCCTGCTTTAAGAGGGGCGGACTTCCACTTCCAGAATTCCCCAGCCAGCCTGCTTTAAGAGGGGTGGACTTCCACTCCCAGAATTCCCCAGCCAGCCTGCTTTAAGAGGGGTGGACTTCCACTCCCAGAATCCCCTAGCCAGCATGCTTTAAGAGGGGTGGACTTCCACTCCCAGAATTCCTCAGCTAGTCATGTGGACTACATAAAACACGATGTTTCTCAGCTCTTCTCCTTCTCTTCCCAGGGTCCATGTTTTCACAAGCAATGAAGAAATGGGTGCAAGGAAATACAGATGAGGTAAGGCCCTCTCTACTTACGGAAAAAATACGACCCACCTCTTTGGCGATTCCGAGAGACCCTCCTCTGCGTCTGGGTGTGCAGGCAAATTGTTCGTTTTAGGTCTCCTGCTTCAGCAGGGGGTTGGACTAGAGCAGGGCTTTTCAACCGGTGGCAGGCGTCCCACTGGTGGTACGTTGGCACCTGGCAGAGGGTTCCCGTATGGCGGTTGAAAAAGCACTGGGGAAAAAAGTGTATAAAAAAGTGCAAGGGGGGAAGTATAAAAAAGTGTAAGGGGGGAGAAGTGAGGATATAAAAGAAGGAGGGGAGAGAAAGGATATAAAGAAGGGGGAGAGAAGAGAAGATAAAAAGGGGAGAAAGGATGTAAAAGCAGAGAAAGGATATAAAAGGGGAGAGAAGAGACGATATAAAAGGAGGAGGGAAAGGATATAAAAGAAGAGTGAGAAGAGAAGATATAAAAGAAAGGGGAGAGGATATAAAGGAGGGGAGAAAGGATAGAAGGACTGGAGAGGAGGGTATAAAAGGAGGGGAGAAGAGACGATATAAAAGGAGGGGAGAGAAGATATAAAAGGGAGAGATGAGAAAATATAAAAGGAGGGGAGAGAAAGGATATAAAAGGGGAGAAAAGATATAAAAGAAGGGGTGGAGAGGAGGATATAAAAGGAGGGGAGAGGATATAAAAGGTGAGAAGAGAAGATATAAAAGAAGGAGGGGAGAGGATATAAAAGGGGAGAAAAGATATAGAAGGAGTGGAGAGGAGAATATAAAAGAAGGAGGGGAGAGAAGAGATGATGTAAAAGTAGGGGAGAGAAGATATAAAAAGGGGAGAGAAGAGAAAATATAAAAGGGGGAGAAAGGAAATAAAAGGAGAGAGAAAGAGAAAAGGGGAGAAAAGATATAAAAGGGTGGAGAGGAGGATATAAAATGGGAGAGAAAGGATATAAAAAGGGTGAGAAGAGAAGATATAAAAGAAGGAGGGGAGAGGATATAAAAGGGGAGAAAAGATATAGAAGGAGTGGAGAGGAGAATATAAAAGGGGAGAGAAGAGACAATATAAAAGGAGGGGAGAGAAAGGATATAAAAGAAGGGTGAGAAGATATAAAAGGAGGAGGGGGAGAAATTTGTTAAGTGTGTTTTGCCCCAATTGATGACTTTTCTTGCCACATTTGTTAAGTGAATCACTGCAGTTGTTAAATTAGCAACACAGTTGTTAAGTGAGCCTGGCTCCCCCCATAGACTTTGCTGGTCAGAAGGTCGCAAAAGGGGGTCACATGACCGGGGGACACTGCGACCGTCATAAATACGAGTCAGTTGCCAAGCATCTGAATGTAAATCACATGACCCTGGGGATGCTGCAGCGGTCATAAGTGTGAAAAATGGTCATAAGTCGCTTTCTTCAGTGCCTCCGTTGTAACTTCGAACAGTCACTAAGCGAACTGTTGTAAGTCGAGGACTATCTGTACTTTATCCCTTTTTTCCTTTTTTTTAAATGGGTCATCAAGTATTTGACACCTTGCTAGGCGACTGGTGGTACTTGGATGTTGCCATATCCTAAAAATTGTAATATGGGTGAAAAGATTGAAAAGCCTTGGACTAGATGACCTCAAGGGTATCCTTCCAGCACTATTCTGATTGAGAATTCAGGTCATAAACCAAGTACAGTAGTGGCCAAAATTGGGAAAAGTGTATTTTTGAGGTTGGGTGGCTAATAACACCCCCTTTTTTGTTTTTGAGTAGTACCATAAAACTATATATCAATGGAAAGATCATTTAATCAAGAACGTAATGCAGCAAAGTTTGTTTGATTATCTGTACTGTATTCTATGAAAAGTTGTAGCCAAATAACCAGAAAAAGGAAGCACACCTTGCTTAGGTTGATCTCAGGTAGCTTTCCTTCACCTGATGGTAGCCAATGAGTGTGAGTGTTTAGAGAGCCAATCGGGTGTCATCTTGTTTTGGCAATGAGCCAATCAGATCACAGTAGGATTCAGTTATTGATGTCTTATATTGAAGCCGAGATATTTGTCAGTGTGTTGTGTGATGGCTATCAAGTTGGTTGGGTTTTTTTTGTGTTCTTTCCTTGAGTGAGCTTGTAAAACGTAATAAAATTAAAGTCATGGTGCAAAGAGTTGACTGGTCACCCAGAAAGCGATGTAAAATAGTATTATTAAGTGAACAAAGCTACAGTTATAAAGAAATGAGAAGAAAAATGGGTGGAAACTTAACCAAAGGTGACATTTCTACTGTACACTTTTCCCAAAAGATTTCCACAATTTTGGCCACTGCTGTAAGTAGGTAAAAAAGATAAATAAATCAGGAGGGCACAAGTATGTCTGGAGTTTAGGGACCTTGTAAAAGTGCTGTGTTAGTCTATAGTAGCTAAAAATCAGGAGGCAGGCGGTGCCCTTTCTAAAGAAACTTTAAGCAGCTCTTAATAGTTGAAATAGTACAAATCTAGACAGCATACTAAAAAGCAGAGACATCACCCTGCCAACAAAAGTGCGTATAGTCAAGGCTTTGGTTTTCCCAGTTGCAATGTATGGCTGTGAAAGTTGGACCATAAGAAAGGCTGAGCGCCAAAGAATGGAGGCCTTTGAACTCTGGTGCTGGAGAAGACTCCTGCGAGTCCCCTGGACTGCAAGGCGATCCAACCGGTCAGTCCTGGAGGAGATCAACCCCGACTGTTCTTTAGAAGGCCAGATCCTGAAGCTGAAACTCAAGTTCTTTGGCCACCTAACGAGAAGGAAGGACTCACTAGAGAAGAGCCTCACGCTGGGAAAAATGGAGGGCAAGAGAAGAAGGGGACAACGGAGAATGATGAGATGGCTGGATGGAGTCCCGGAAGCAGGAGGCGTGAACTTCAATGGACTCCAGAAGATGGTAGAGGACAGGAAGGCCTGGAGAAACGTGGTCCATGGGGTCGCGATGGGTCGGACACGACTTCGCAATTAACAACAACAACAACAATAGTTGATTCCCTCAAATAAAATGTATATCAAATTTAGAAAATGTCTATCTCCCTTAAAAAGCGACTGTGGGCTCTGTGATAAATAGAGGCTCTGTTGGGAAAAATAACATTTTGTTAATTGAGTTTTGCTCACCTTCTTGCAAAGAAGAATCTTTTTTCCCAAAAGGTTTCCACAATTTTGGCCACTACTGTACAACCAGAAAAATTCCTCCCCAGAATATAAAAAAATGGCTACAGGGCCAGCTTCTCTGAATACTTGGGAAGTTAACCCTCTCATCAGGTAGATTCGTTCCTCAAGTGAGGATTTCACAACCTTTTTTTTTGCCACCGTCGGTACAGGAATCATGTGGTCGTTAAGTGAACCCAGCTCTCCCCATTGACTTATCAGAGGCGAGCTTGGACGGTCACAAATTGTGATCACGTGACCTTGAAACACTGCAGCCATCACAAATGCAAGCCAGTTACCCAGCTCTCCAAACGTTGATGACTTGATGCCACAGATGCGACGGTCGTTTACGAGGACTGGTCGTAAGTGACCTTTTCCCAGCACCTTGGTAACTGTGAACAGTCATTAAACAAACACAATTTAGTCCTTGACTTAGAATTTTTCGTTTAGAGACCGTTCAGAGTTTCAGGGGCACTCAAAAACAGCGACTTAATGACCATTTTTCACACTTAACGACTTTTGCAGCGTCCCCATAATCACGTGATCAAAATTCATCCACTTGGCAACTGGCATGTACTTTCGACGGTTGCATTGTCCCCGGATCACGTGATCCTCTTCTGACAAGCAAAGTCAATAGGGGAAGCCAGATCCACTTAACAACTGGGTTACTAAGTTAACAACAGCAATGTTAGGATCAGCTGTCGTAAATTGAGGACTACCTGTACCGGAATGCAGAGGTCAGTCATTTGCATAGTGGCCCATCAAATATTGCTTGAAAATACAGTTTGGGACCCAGATGAATTGGAGGGGGAGGCAAGGATCCTGGAGGGTAGCTTTCTTCTGCTCGCTACTCACCTTCCCAGAATGCCCTGGGCGTGACGGACATCTTTGGTCTGTCCATAGGCCCAGGAGGAGATGGCGTGGAGGATAGCCAAAATGATCGTCAACGACGTCATGCAACAGGCACAACCCCCGGAGGCAGCTGTCGAAAAGGTGACTAAGGTAATGGCTGGGGAATTCTGGGAGCGGAAGACCACCCCTCTTAAAGCATGGCTGGCTGGGGAATTCTGGGAGTTGAGGTCCACCCATCTTAAAGCATGAATGGCTGGGGGATTCTGGGAGTCGAAGTCCGCCCCTCTTAAAGCATGCTGGCTGGGGGATTCTGGGAGTGGAAGTCCACCCCTCTTAAAGCATGCTGGCTGGGGGATTCTGGGAGTGGAAGTCCATCCCTCTTCAAGCAGGCTGGCTGGGGAATTCTGGGAGTGGAAATCCACTCCTTAAAGCATGATGGCTGGGGGATTCTGGGAGTGGAAGTCCACCCCTCTTAAAGCATGGCTGGCTGGGGAAGTCTGGGAATTGAGGTCCACCCCTCTTAAAGCAGGCTGGCTGGGGGATTCTGGGAGTGGAAGTCCACCCCTCTTAAAGCAGGCTGCCTGGGGGATTCTGGGAGTGGAAGTCCACCCATCTTGAAGCATGAATGGCTGGGGAATTCTGGGAGTGGAAGTCCACCCATCTTGAAGCATGAATGGCTGGGGGATTTCTTATTTTTGGGGGAAAACACGGTAGCCAACTCTATAAACCAGATTCCCGGTGTGATCGGGATCCCGTTGTGAGATCTCAGATGCCAAATACAGCAGAATTCAGTGCAGCTTTTGGTCGGAAATTGTGTGCGTCGGAATTGGGAGTGGGGGGGTTGCAAAAGGGGGGAGGGTCTGCTGGCTACCCCAAAAGACCCACTGGGAAAAAAAGACTGAGTTGGATGTTACAAATGGAAGTTTGAGCCCCCCTTTCTGCTTCTTAACCACCCCTTTTTCTTCTGTCTTCCTCAGCTATGATCTTTGGGAGCTTCTGCCTATGAAGCAAAGCGGAGCTGTTTTCTCTCCCCTTCCTCACGGCCGCCTCATCATCACCCCGAACCCCTATGCAGCGGGTACATTTCCCCCCCCTCCCCTTTATGGACAAGAAAAAAAGACTCTTGTCGAGTCCCCGTCGAAGGAAGATTTCCCAGCTCCTACCAAGGATTCTCCCCCTGGACTACAGTTAGGCACGGAGATTTGCCCCGTAGTTTTCCGAGCTGCAGTTTTGTTGTTGTTATTGCAAACTTTAAAAAGAAAAAAAAATCTGCAATCAGAAAGGCTCGCAGCCACCTTCAGCCTGTCGGAGAGGGCTTTGCAGCAGATGGAAGAGCAGTCTTTAAAACAACCCTGGCGCTTGTTTTCGAAAGATCCGGAAATGATGAAGTATTCCATAAAACTGGACTCCGTTCCTCGTGTGTTTGGGCCACTCGGGGGGGAAAGAGAGGAAATTGGGAACAAGCAATTTTTTTCGGGGTCCCGTCTGTCTCTTTGCCTTTCAAAACGCTGGACTCCACGCCGCTATCTCTCTCGCCCCCCCCCCCCCCTCCGCAGAAGAACATTTCATTTTCATTTGGGAAAATGCAAGAAAAATAAGCAATGAACTTTTTTTTTTTTTGGTGCATTCCCGCTTCCTTTCCCTTTTGCAAAAAGTCCCCGTTAAGGTGAAACGACGGCTTCTCGCCCGGGTTAGAAGTGAATTCGGTTTTTGCTGCATCGTTCCAGACTCCATTTCACCTTTCTACCTTCTCCTTTAATGCAATTTGTGGGGTTGGGGGGGGTTGATTGCCTCTTCTTCTCTTTATTTTATTTTCCCTTTTCCCACATAAGTCTGGAACTTCCTCTGATCTCCCGCGCTTGCCAGGCGCCAAACGTTTTACAAGAATTTGGAGTACTTGAGACAAAATCCACTCCGTTGTGCTTGTAAGGGTTTGTTTTTTTTCTCCTTCTGCTTTCTTTTTTTTTAATTCCTTTGGAGTGTTGTTGTTTTTTTTTTTTACGTTCTCACTGGCGTTTGAAAGAAAGAAAGAAAGAAAGAGGAAAAAAGGAGCCTTCATCCAGAACTACACTTTAGGAAAGTTTTTGATTTTGACTCCAGCCCTTTGAAAGTGGAATAGACTCAAATGCACCCCACTTGGCGGTATCGGCTGGAGCGACACGCCCGTCAGAAAGCAAAACAAGTTGTCTCTAGGTTTTTTTGGTACCGTGTACCACCTTATTGTCGGAAACCCAAGTATTCCAGTACTTAAAACCATATTTAATTGTGTTTTGATTGAAATATAAATATCTATCTATATCTATATAAATGAGGCACTTGTGTCCGTTTTCTCTGCGTGGTTTGTTTCTGCTGCACATAACTTTAATCAGGGGAGGGAAGCGGTCTCTTAAATCTTTCGTCTTGACTCCTTGGTCGTTCTTCAGCAGGATCCAATCTGGAGTCGATCACCGGGACGAAAGATTTCTTACAAATGAAGGCAAACATACGTGTCCCAGGATAACGTTGCAGGATTCAATCTGTGTCGATCATCGGGACTGGAAGTTTTGTCTTCTGAGTTTTGGGGCTTGTGCTGTAGTGGTATTCTTTGTGTGGTATTGATATGGTGCCTGATGCGTGTGTCTTTTTAGTTGTTGGTTGGGGTGTCGATAGCTGGCTATTAGCACTTAGCAATACCACTTTACAACACCTTGGTAAGGCCACACTTGGAATACTGCATCCAGTTTTGGTCACCACAATGTAAAAAATGTTGAGACTCCAGAAAGAGTGCAGAGAAGAGCAACAAAGATGATCAAGGGACTGTAGGCTAAAGCATATAAGGAAAGGCTGCTGGAATTGGGGATGTCTAGTTTAATGAAGAGAAGGACGAGGGGGGACATGATAGCAGCCTTCCAGTATCTCAGGGGCTGCCCCAAAGAAGAGGGGAGTCAAGCTATTCTCCAAAGCCCCTGAAGGCAGGACAAGAAGCAACGGAGAGAAACTAATCAAGGAGAGAAGCAACCTAGAACTAAGGAGAAACTTCCTGACAGAACAATTAACCAGTGGAACAACCTGCCTCCAGAAGCGGTGAATGCTCCAACACTGGAAGATTTAAGAAGAGACTGGACGGCCATTTGTCTGAAATGGTGTAGGGTCTCCTGCCTGAGCAGGGGGTTGGACTAGATGACCTCCAAAGTCCGCTCCAACTTTTTTATTATTATTAATATGGATCATTGCACAGCCAAATGTTCAGACTGGATTTGGCATTTTGTCCACCTATCGAGTCCTTATCAAGGACCTGGGGTAGGCAAATGTGGATGTTTGATGTTATTACAGGTATCATCGCAGGATGGAAGCAGTTCCTAGTAAGGCCGCCTTTTGCAATTGACTAATAGCGAATTTGTCAATGCCAATGGTGTTCAAGTGGTGCTCCAGTTGTTTTGGGATTGCACCCAAGGAGCCTATGACTATTGGTACTACCCTTGCTTGCTTTTGCCACAGTCTTTCTATTTCTATTTGTAGGTCTTTGTATTTTGTGATCTTCTCCAGTTCTTTCTCGTCTATTCTGCTGTCTCCAGGCACTGCCACGTCATTATTATTGTTGTTGTTATTATTATTATTATTATTATTTAGACTTGCATGCCGCTTCACAGGGCCTTTTACAGCCCTGTCTGAGCAGTTTACAGAGTCAGCCTATTTGCCCCCCAACAATCTGGGTTCTCATTTTAACTACGGAAGGATGGAAGGCTGAGTCAACCTTGAGCTGGTGAGACTCAACTGCTCGGCTCCTAATTACCTGATAAGCTGGCCGTAAATCAGCACTCCTGTTGACTGGCAAGTAGCCTTTTTCCCTGGCTGTTTTTGTGCCTGCTCCTCTAACAATCTTAGTAGCGGCAAAACCTTGAGCTAGTCAGGATTGAACTGCTGGCAGTGGGCAAAGTCAGCCTGCAATACTGCATTTTAACCACTGCGCCACCATGGGAGGGAGGAGGGAAGGAAGGAGAGAAGGGAGGAAAGGAGAAAAGGTAGAGAGAAAGAAGGAAAGGAAGCAAGGAAGCACTAGCAATAGCACTTAGATTATATACCACTTCACAGCACTTTACAGCCTTCTCTGGGCGGTTTACAGAGTCAGCCTATTTGCCCCCAACAATCTGGGTCCTCATTTTACTGACCTCGGAAGGATGGAAGGTTAAGTCAACCTTGAGCTGGTGAGACTCAACTACTAAGCTCCTAATTACTGATAAGCTGGCCGTAAATCAGCAAGTAGCCCGTTTCCCAGGCACTTCCCTGGCTGTTTTTGTGCCTGCTCTTCCAACAATCTTAGTAGCGGCAAAATTGAAACTACATCCTTCTTCTTCCCTTCTTGTTCTCTTTAAGTCTGAAAGCTCGGAAGACAAAACCTCTGGTCCGGCTGACCGACTCGGATTAGATCTTGCAAAGGTTTCTTTGCACCTGAGCGGTGCAAATGTGTGTGGAGCCTTCTTGGCTGCTGGATGTTTTTCCGCCCTGTGTCCCTTCACTGTTGAAGACGGGCGCAGGCTGTTGGCGATGAGTCTGTGTGACCTGCACCTTTGCATGATTCAGGTGACCCTGAGGACCCAAACCTCCAAATGGCCTCAACGATTCAAAGAATGCAAATGACCAAGAACCATTTGCGCTTCTGTTTGAGATGCAGACAACACAGTGTCATCCCCAACAGCCTGTATGCCTGTCTTCAACGGGCAAGGGACCCAGGGCAGAAACCATCCTGCACCCAAGAAGGCTCCACAACCATTTGCACCACTCAGGTGACCCTGAGGACACAGGTAAACCTCCAAGTGGCCTCAACGACTCTCTCTAAAACAGTGGTTCTCCACCTGTGCGCCGGGACCCCATTTGGGGTCGAACGACCATTTCACGGGGGTCGCCAAACAACACAGTCCGCCATTTTTTTCCCCCTTTTCCTTAGCTGTGCTACTCCCTTTTATTCTATTGGCTTTTGAAAGCCAATAGAATTAGATTCTCTTGAATAGAGTCTAATTCTATTGGCTTTCAGAAGCCAATAGGAATTGTCCAGGCTGTCTCTGCCCTGCTGAGCCCTCCAAAAGTCCCATTCTGCAAATGGTGCTGCAAGTTGTCTGCAGCGAAGGCGAGCTGTCTAGAAGCTTCCACCCCTCCCTGCTGAGCAACTACTAAAAATGTAAGTAAAAGAGGGCCAGGAGTGGGAGGTGGGAGGGCGGTGAGCGCAGGGAGGGTTGCTGGCGTGCGTGGGGCCCGGTGGGTGTCTTACCTCCCTTGGGCTGGACCAGCTGGTGGCCCAGCCGGTGCTCGGCCTGCGCCGTCTCTGCTGCTTGCCAGCTATGCCTCAACGCGGCGCTCCCAGGCAGGGAAAGTCCTCAACTTACCAGTTGGGTAGTCCTCGATTTATGACCGGTTGGGGTTGCGACATTAAAAAGGTTAAGAACCACTGCTCTAAAAGAAGGCAAATGACCAGCAGTCCGCAAGGAGTATAAATCCTTCCATTCCCCACCATCCAGTCAGAGCTGAAGATGCTTCTTGGAGGAAAAGCAAAATTTGTTCAAAGGAAGAACAAGAAAGTCCAGCTGCCTCATAAAAAAAGCCGTGACCTGGAAGATGAAGAATCTCTACATGGCTTGAGTGTGCACATCACAAGCTAACCATAAACCGGTGTTCTTTTTATAAGCCATGATTTAGGTCTCCGTAGCCGATGCTTGAGGTTTTTCAGCACTTTCTAATTGCCTTATAAAACAATGTCTAGTATGGGTATGGCTAGTTTAATTGGGTATGTCTAGTCTAATGAAGAGAAGGAAGAGGGGGGACATGACAGCAGTGTTCCAGTATCTCAGGGGCTGCCCCAAAGAAGAGGGAGTCAAGCTATTCTCCAAAGCACCTGAAGGCAGGACAAGAAGCAACGGGGGGAAACTAATCAAGGAGAGAAACAACCTAGAACTAAGGAGAAATTTCCTGACAGAACAATTAACCAGTGGAACAACCTGCCTCCAGAAGCGGTGAATGCTCCAACACTGGAAGTTTTTAAGAGACTGGACAGCCATTTGTCCGAAATGGTGTAGGTTTCCTGCCTGAGCAGGGGGTTGGACTAGATGACCTCCAAGGTCCCTTCCAACTTTATTATTATTATTAACAACCTGCCTCCAGAAGCGGTGAATGCTCCAACACTGGAAGTTTTTAAGAAGAAACTGGAGAGCCATTTATCCAAAATGCTAGGGCAGTGGCGGCGAACCTATGGCACGGGTGCCAGAGGCGGCACTCAGAGCCCTCTCTGTGGGCACGCGCGCCGTCGCCCCAGTCCTAGGCCTTCAGCTGGGTTTTATAAAACCTTTTCGCTTTAGGCCTCCGCTGCCGTGTGTAAAAAAAAAAAAAAAAGTTCACTCAATCAGTCAATTTCAACTTTTCACGGGGAAAAAAAAAGATCTTGCAAAGTTGGAATTGATAGATTGAACTTGTTAGTCCCACCCAGTCTGTTACCACTGCAGCCACGCCCAGCCAATGGGCCACACCCACCCGGCATCCGACGATGCATAAGTGGGTTTTTGGGTTGCAGTTTGGGCACTCGGTCTCTTAAAGGTTCGCCATCACTGGTATAGGGTTTCCTGCCTGAGCAGGGGGTTGGACTAGATGACCTCTAGGATCCCTTCCAACATTATTTTTGTTGTTGTTGTTGTTGTTGTTATTATTATTATTATTATTATTATTATAGAACCTAACGGCCAATGGGTCACTTCATTCCCCCAAGCAGCCTTTTTTCAACATTCTCACTAGCCTAACTTCACGCATTTTTCTGATGGCTTCTAATGCATTTCCTAGGAACAGAGAGTCCTTCATTTAAGAACCGTTCGTTTTAATGGTGGTCTGGAATTATGGCAGCGTCAGAGACTGGCCCCAACCTGATCCCTGGGAAAGAACCACCCTTGATTCCACAGGGGTTAGAGAAAAGATGCTTTTACTAGAGGTATTGAGTGCAGCGTGACCGAGGCAAGCTCTGAAGAAAAATGGGGTGAAAATCATATATTGAAAGCAATGCCCAAAGTCCCAAACCCTCCTTCCTGGGAGAGCAGTCCAGTCAGGTCCCATTCCGATGTTTTGGGAACGTGGTGCCTCCGACACCAAAGCAAGTTCTTTTCTCGGCCTGTGTCCTTGAAAAGGAAGAAGATGACTCGGCTTAGCACCTCTGCTTCCGGTAAACTGTCCATGCTCCCCGATTTCCCACAAGATTCCTTCACACCTCTGGCACTCTTCCCTTCCCAAATGCCCGCCCCCCTTAATCCCAGGCTATTGCTAGGCAGCTGACAGCCTCGGAAAGGAAAACAGAGCCACAGAGTTAAAAGGGACCTTGGAGGTCATCTAGTCCAACCCCCAGCTCATGCAGGAGACCCTATATCATTTCAGACAAATGGCTGTCCAATCTCTTCTTAGAACCCTCTAGTGTTGGAGCACCCACAACTGTTCCACTGGTTAATTGTTCTCACTGTCTGTGCATTAATGATTCACCTGTGGAGATGGTTACCAGCATCAAATTCCTGGGTGTGCAGTTAACAAGTAGGCTGGCTTGCTCACTCAACAGCGAGACACTGGTGAAGCGAGCACAGCAGTGCCTGCCTTTTCTGCGCCGCATGAGAAAAGCACATCTTCCTTCCACTGTCCTTACCACTTTCTATAGGGAGGGAGATTGAGAGCATCCTGTCACACAGCATCACAGTCTGGTTTGGAAGCATCCCTGCTTCAAACAGGAAGGCGGTGCAAAGAGTGATGAGGATGGCAGAAAAGATCATTGACAGTTCCCTCCCTCCCATCCAGGACATAGCACAGAAGCGTTGCTTGAGCCGGGTCCGTAAGATTGTCTGGGACGCTACACACCCTCTTCATGGCCTGTTTTCTTCATTACCTTCTGGGGGGGGGAGGAGGGGGCTCTGTGGTATCCGAAGCAGAACATCCAGATTCAGCCATAGTTTCGTTCCATACAGTATAAACCTTGTGAACTCTCAAGCTTCCTCCTTCCGTTATATATTCAAGATGGACAATGTTTAATATTCATGTTATATACATATAGAGGTGTAGGTCTATACATATGTTGTAAGTAGTATGTATATGTTGTATATAGTATTTTTAGGTGTGTGTCATGTATGTGTTCACTTTGAGAGGGGGCAACTACATGTCATTTTTGGTGTGTGTCGTCGTGCCCACAGTAAAAAATGACAATAAAAGTTATCTTATTATCTCATCTCATCTCATCATATCTGGTTCCATCCATTGCTTCTTGTCCTGCCCTCAAGGGCTTTGGAGAATAGGTTGACACACACCCCCTCTTATTTATGGCATCCACAGGTTTCTGCAAAAATCCAGGAAATAGGAGGAACAGGAGGTGAATAACAGGAAATAAGGGATTGCAAAAAAAAAAGAGAGAGAGAGAGAGAGGAAGGAAAGAAAGAAAGAAAGAAAGAAAGAAAGAAAGAAAGAAAGAAAGAAAGAAAGAAAGAAAGAAAGAAAGAAAGAAAGAAAGAAAGAAAGAAAGAAAGAAAGAAAGAAGAGAAAAGGAAAAAAAAAGAAATCTGCCAGCCCAGGCAGGGCGAGTGGTGTCAATTCTCATATTTTAGAGAAATTTTCCCAACTTCTGGCGAAAGATCCCCGTTTCCTCCAGCAGGTGGCAGCCGAGTCAGAACTGTGCCCGGCGCGGAGTAATGACGTCAGCCTCCTTTCCCACGTGGAGGCTACTTTGAGCAGAGACGTCCGGCTGCAGGTTTGGGGTGATGTTTTGTTGTTGTTGTTGCAAAGTTGGGAGGGGGAGGTAAGACAGCGCCCCATATTTTGGGAGGGGCGGTGGAGACAGACGGCCCTGGGGGTGGGAGCAGAGAAGGAACCACCATCCCAAGGAATAACAGAATAACAAGACTTGGAGGGGACCTTGGAGGTCTTATAGTCTGACCCCCCCCCTACTCAGGGTTCCCCCTATATCTCATTCTCATCATGGTTGTGCTTGGTTGCTCAGCCAGTCAGACGTTCAGACTGAATTTTGCATTTTTCTCCACCTATGGAGCCCTTCTCAAGGACCTGAAATGGCCAGATGTTCTTGTTTAATAATATAGGTCTGGTTGCAGAATTATTCCAAGTCAAGCTGCCTTTGGAAATTGACCGGGGGGGGGGGTAATTTGTTATTATGAGGGCGGTTCATTGCATAGTCAGCCAGATGTTGAAACTGGATTTGGCATTTTTGTCCACCTATGTAGTCCTTTCCAAGGACCTGGGACAGGCAGATGTGGATGTTTGATGGTGTTTAGAGGTCTGGTTGAAGGATGTCAACTGTTCCCAATGAAGCTGCCTTTTGCAATTGACTGCTCAAGAATTTGTCAGTGCCCATGGTGTTTTAAGGGGTGCTGCAGATGTTTGGCTTATTATGGTTCTTTGCATAGTCAGGCAGAGGTTCAGACTGGATTTGGCATTTTTATCCACCTATTTTTAAGAAGAGGCTGGACAACCATTTGTCTCAAATGGTTTAGGCCAGGGGTCTTCCAACTTGTTCCTTTTATGACTTGCAGACTTCAACTCCCAGAATTCCTCAGCCAGCGTGCCTGGCTGAGGAATTCTGGGAGTTGAAGTCCGCAAGTCATAAAAGGGCCAAGTTGGAAGACCCCCTGACCTATGGAGTCCTTCCCAAGGACCTGGGATGGGCAGATGTTCTTGTTTAATAGTATAGGTCTGGTTGCAGAATTATTCCAAGTCAAGCTGCCTTTGGGAATTGATGGAGGGTAATTTGTTATTATGAGGATGGTTCATTGCATAGTCAGCCAGATGTTCAAAAATGGATTTGGCATTTTAGTCCCCCTACCAAGACCTTCCCAAGGACCGGGGATAGGCAGATGTGGGTGTTTGTGGTGTAAAGTCAGAACAGTCAGAACAATTAACCCGTGGAACAGCTTGCCTCTAGAAATTGTGGGTGCTTCCTCACTGGGGGCTTTTAAGAAGAGACTGAGCAGCCATTTGTCTGAAATGGTAGAGGGTCTCCTGCTTGAGCAGGGGGTTGGACTAGATGACCTCCAAACTGTTATTATTCTGTGTTCTATGTTCATCATCTGTTGAAAATCAAGTCAAGAGCAGTGCCCGTTTTTAAAAGGCCTTATTGCCTCCATCTTGATGCTTTTGACACACACACACAAACACACACACACACATACACACACGCACCCTTCAGATATCTCTGATCTCATCCTTGAAAGCGGATGTTTTAATGAACCCATTTATTGGCACAGGACAGTAGATCTCTCTCTCCAATTTTCGCTCCAAGGGGCTGATGAGACTTTTCGGAACAACTGTGATGGGGAAGGGTGTGTTGCGACAAAAAAGGGAGCTTGGAGGGAGTTGCAGGGCGGAGGCCATTTTTTGTTTTGATTGTCTCTCCTGTTGGTTTCCAGGCCAGAGTGCAAAGAGCTCAACGCCCCGAGGCTTCACCATGACGGCGGATGTTGAACGGCTCCTGATCCAGTTCAAAAATGAAGCCGGGCAAATTCTGGGGGCCCCGTTTGATGTCCCCGTGGATATCACCCCGGAAAAGCTCCAGTTGGTTTGCAATACTCTCTTGGAGAAGGTACAACTGAGGGGGGGGGCTCCTTCCTTTCTTTCTCCTCCTCCTCTCCCCTCCCTCCCTCCTAACTTTCCTTCCTCCTTTCCTCATTTGGCATTCCTTCCTTCTCCTCCTCCTTCTCTTCTTCCCCTTTCACTCCTTCGTTCCTTCATCCCCCTCTCTTTCCTCTTCCTTTCTCCTTCCCCTTCCTCTCCTCCCTCCCTCCTTCTCTTTCTCTCTCCTTCCTTCCTTCTCCTCCTCTTCTTCCCCTTCCTCCTTCCTTCCTCCCTCTCTCCTCTCTTTCTTTCCATTCCTTCCTCCTTCCCTTCTTTCTCTTTCTCCTTTCTTCTTTATTCCTTCCTTCCTTTTTCTCCTCCTTCCTCCCTCCCTCCCTCCCCCTCTCTCCTCTCTCTTTCTTTCCCTTCCTCCTCCTCCTCCTTCCTCTTTCTGCTCCTCCTCCTTCCTCTTTCCTTCCTCCTTCCTTCCTCCCTCCTTCTCCTTCCTCCTTCCCTCCTTCTCCTTCCTCCCTCCCTCCTTCATTCCTTCCTCCCGCCCTCTCCTTCCTCCCTCCCTCTCCTTCCTTCCTTCCTTCCTTCCTTCCTTCCTTCCTTCTCTTCTTCCCCTTCCTCCTTCTCCTTTCTTCCTTCCTTCCTCTCTCCCTCCCTCCTCTCTCTCTTTCCATTCCTTTCTTCCTCCTTCCCTTCTCTCTCTTTCTCCTTCCTTCTTTCCTCCTTCCTTTCTTCCTCCCTCCCCCTCTCCTCTTTCTTTCCCTTCTTCCTCTTCCTCCTCCTTCCTCTTTCTGCTCCTCCTCCTTCCTTTCCTCCCTCCCTTTTTCCTTCCTTCTTGCCACCCCCCAACCCTTCCTCCCTCTTCCTAACCCTTCCTTCCTGCCACCCACCCTCCCTCCCTTCCTGCCACTCCCCAACCCTCCCTCCCTCTTCCTAACCCACCCACCCACCCTTCCTTCCTTCCTTCCTTCCTTCCTTCCTTCCTTCCTTCCTTCCTTCCTTCCTTCCTTCCTTCTTTCCCCGGCTCCTTTAAAACAATCCAAATTGATACAGTCCTCAAACGAATGTGGAATTACCACCTCACCACGTCCAGTTTTACAGCCTTCTTTCTTGCGTGGTTAAGTGAGCATCTGGTAGTTAAAGGAACCTGTTTTCACCATAAGCAATTTTTTGCCAGAAACCATAAATAAATGCCTGAAACAAGGGGGGGGGAAGCACCAGACATCATGGTGGGAGGCAGCAAACAGCCATAAATGCAAGCCAAGTGCCCATAATACATTTTGTGTATGTGGGGAGGTGTGCGTGTGTGTGCGTGCGTGCGCGCATTTGCAGCTGACATGACTGCGAAACAATGTGCAAGTAGCTCTGGGGACGCCCGTTGTAACTTTAAACACACTGGTCATTCTGCAAGAACTACCTGTATTCGGAGATTGTATTCATTTATTTGTGAAATAGTTGTAATATAGCCGCCCAACTCACACACACAAGGACTCTGGGCAGCCTATAAGATTAAAAAGCCACTCCCCCCTCCGCCTCCAATCTCCATTTTTGGGGGGGGGGGAACCGTGTGTGAAGCAGGACACAGTCCCGACAACCCAAAGCATGGGGAAACCCAGCAATTCCGTCTCTCACCACTACCCCTTACTGCCTACCAAGCGTTGACCCGCCCCTTCCCCATCTTGTCTCTTGCAAGGAGGAGCCCCTGCCCTTGGCCTTCTACGTCCAGGAGTCCGAAATCGTGGCCTCCCTGCAGAAGACCCTGTCCGAACTGACCCTCGAGACCGAACGGGTGGTCGAGATCGTCTACCAACCCTTGGCCGTGTTCCGGGTGCGAGCCGTGACCCGCTGCACCAGCTCCTTGGAGGGCCACAGCGAGGCCGTCATCTCGGTCGCCTTCAGCCCTACGGGAAAGTAAGGGGAGACGTAGGTCGGATCAGATGCTGGAGGGAAGGGGAGCTCAGGGCCCGGAGGACTTAGCCCAGGGGTAGGCCACCTTGGCTCTTTTATGACTCGGGGACTTCAACTCCCAGAATTCCTGAGCCAGCCATGCTGAGGGGAAAGGGAGAGGTTTCCAAGCTGAGACATGCTGGCTCAGGAATTCTGGGAGTTGAAGTCCACAGGTCATGAAGGGGGCCATAGTTCCCCCATGCTGGCTCAGGAATTCTGGGAGTTGAAGTCCACGAGTCATGAAGGGGGCCATAGTTCCCCCATGCTGGCTCAGGAATTCTGGGAATTGAAGTCCACGAGTCATGAAAGGGGCCATAGTTCCCCCATGCTGGCTCAGGAATTCTGGGAGTTGAAGTCCACCAGTCATGAAGGGGGCCATAGTTCCCCCATGCTGGCTCAGGAATTCTGGGAATTGAAGTCCACGAGTCATGAAAGGGGCCATAGTTCCCCCATGCTGGCTCAGGAATTCTGAGAGCTGAAGTCCACCAGTCATGAAGGGGGCCATAGTTCCCCCATGCTGGCTCAGGAATTCTGGGAATTGAAGTCCACGAGTCATGAAAGGGGCCATAGTTCCCCCATGCTGGCTCAGGAATTCTGAGAGCTGAAGTCCACAAGTCATCAAGAGGGCCATAGTTTCCCCCATGCTGGCTCAGGAATTCTGGGAGTTGAAGTCCACTAGTCATGAAGGGGGCCATAGTTCCCCCATGCTGGCTCAGGAATTCTGGGAATTGAAATCCACGAGTCATGAAGGGGCCATAGTTTCCCCCATGCTGGCTCAGGAATTCTGGGAGTTGAAGTCCACAAGTCATCAAGAGGGCCATAGTTTCCCCCATGCTGGCTCAGGAATTCTGGGAGTTGAAGTCCACAAGTGATGAAGGGGGCCATAGTTCCCCCATGCTGGCTCAGGAATTCTGGGAGTTGAAGTCCACCAGTCATGAAGGGGGCCATAGTTCCCCCATGCTGGCTGAGGAATTCTGGGAGTTGAAGTCCATGAGTCATGAAGGGGCCATAGTTCCCTCATGCTGGCTCAGGAATTCTGGGAGTTGTACTCCGCGAGTAATAAAAGAGCCAAGGTTGCCTACCCCTGACTTAGCCGCTGCTTAATGGTTTTTATCCGTGTATGATTCCCTTAATAACCAGATGTGGCAAAAAATAGGTCATAATATTGGATGTGACTTAATAGCCATCTTGAGCTGTGGTGGCGCAGTGGTTAGAGTGCCGTATTGCAGGCTGACTCTGCCCACAGCCAGGAAGTTCGATCCTGACCGGCTCAAGGTTGACTCAGCCTTCCGTCCTTCCGAGGTTGGTAAATTGAGGACCCAGAGTGTTGGGGGGGGGGCAATATGCTGACTCTAAACCACTTAAAACATTGTGAAGCGGTATACAAGTCTAAGTGCTATTGCCTGGGGAGGGAAGGGGGGAGGGAGGGAGGAGAAAGGGACAAAAGGGGGGAGGAAGAAAGGAAGTAAAGCAGGAGGAAAAGGAATGGAGGGAGGAAGGAAGGAAGGAAGGAAGGAGAAAAGGAGGGAGGGAGGAAGGAAGGAATGAGAAAGGGAAGGAGGGAAAAAGAAAGAGAGAAAAGGAGGAGAACAGAACGAAGAGAGGAAAGAAGGAACAAATGAGGAAGGGAGCAAGCAAACAAGCCATGGCTGGCGCACTGGCTAGAATCCAGCATTGCAGGCTGACTCTGCCCACAGCCAGGAGTTCGATCTTGACCAGCTCAAGGTTGACTCAGCCTTCCGTCCTTCCAAGGTTGGTAAAATGAGGACCCAGATTGTTGGGGGCAAATAGGCTGACTCTGAAACCGCTTAGAGAGGGCCGTAAAGCACTGTGAAGTGGTTTATAAGTCTACATGCTATTGCTAAGTGTTGTTGCTTAGCAATGGAAGTTTTGTTCCCAATTACGGACATAACTTGAGGACTGCCTACATAACCTAGAGGCCTGGGAGGAAGATCTGCTACAAAGATGGCGGTTGGAAGAAAGAGGACTATGAGTCCAGGGCACGAATGTAATCTGAGAGAGCCTCTCAGACAAGTCCCCCCTTCCCCCCACCAGTTCTCATAAAGACAAAAGGGAGGGAGGGATGAAACGGATTAAGACTTGCCAGATTTGGGTTAGTGTAAACCAGGGGTCCTCAAATGTGGCCCTTTTATGGCTTGTGGACTTCAACTCCCAGAATTCCTCAGTCGGCCATTTTGATGAAACCGCGGGCTTGGATCCACACCAGGGGTCTTCAAACGTGGCCCTTTTTTGGCTTGTGGACTTCAACTCCCAGAATTCCTCAGTCGGTCATTTTGATGAAACCGCAGGCTTGGATCCAAACCAGGGGCCTTCAAACTTGGCCCTTTTATGACTTCTGGACTTCAACTCCCAGAAGGAATTCTGGGAGTTGAAGTCCACAAGTCATAAAAGGGCCACATTTGAAGATCCCCAGTGTAAACTTACACAGGTAGTCCTCAACTTACAACCGTTTATTGACCAAAGTTACAACAGCACCGAAAAAAGTGACTTCCTGATGGATGGTCCATTGGAAACGTCCAGCGGGTCCAATGTTTCCAATGGATGACCATTGGAAGGTGCCCATGGGTTGCGTGATCAAACTTTGGAGGCTTGGCCACTGACTCGTATTTATGGCAGTTGCAGAATCCTCAGGGTCACATGATCAAAATTCATGCGCTTAGTAACTGACTCATATTTATGACGGTCGCTGTGTCCCGTGGTCACGTGATCCCCTTTTGTGACCTTGTGACCAGCAAAGTCAATGGGGAAAAAGCCTGATTCACTTAACAACCGTGTGACTTACTTAACGACGGCAGCGGTTCACTTAATTGTAGCAAGAAAGGTCGTAAAATGGGGCAAAACTCACTTAATGGTCTTACATAGCAACAGAAATTTGGGGCTCTCCTGTGGTCGTAAGCTGAGGACTACCTATAATAAAGATAGAACGAGTCATCCTTGCTGAATGACCCATTTGTTTAGTGACTGTTCGAAGTTACGACGGGGCTGAAAAAGTGATTGCTGCCGGTCCTCACACTTATGACTATTAGACTGTGCCGATTGTGATTGTGATTCAAGCGCTTGAATTTATGACAATTGCACTGTCCCGGGGTCACGTGATTGCCATTTTGGATCTTCCAAGCCGGCTTCTGAAAAGCAAAACCCATGGGGGAAGCCGGCAAGGAAGGGCAACCTCATGATGTCCTGCTTAACGACCATGGCAAAAAGGTCACAAAATCTCATTCGGTCATGTGACGCTTCACTTACCGACCACTTAATGATGCCTGATGTAAGTGGAGGACTACTTTACATTAAGGTGTATGACTTCGGGTTTCCTAGTCTGAGCTACCTTGGATGGCTCATTGGGGGCTTTGGTCAGGTGGGCAAAGTGGCCATCTTGACTTTTTTGACCCCCGAATGCCCTCCGGTCATCACTGTCCCTCGGCTGCGTCAGCATGAGGGTTTGTCTCCCCAGGTACCTGGCCAGCGGATCTGGGGACACCACCGTGCGCTTTTGGGACCTGAACACGGAGACCCCACACTTCACAGCCAAGGGTGAGTCTCGACGTGGGGAAGGGAGACTGGGTTGCTTCTCAGCCATGGGAATTCCCAGAATTCCCTAGCTGGCTGGGGAATTCTGGGAGTTTGAAGCCCACCCATCTTAAAAGTGTCCAAGGTTGAGAAACATAGTTCTGGAGTTTAAGACTTTATAATAGCCACCTCTCATTTCCGCCATAGCAGCCCTGCGAGGTAGGTTGGAATATAATCACTTGAAGAAATACTAAGCAAGGGAGGGCATGCTGGCTGAGGAATTCTGGGAATGGAAGTCCATCTTAAAGAATGGCTGGCTGAGGAATTCTGGGAGTGGAAGCCCATCTTAAAGTATGCTGGTTGGGGAATTCTGGGAGTGGAAGTCCATCTTAAAGAATGGCTGGCTGAGGAATTCTGGGAGTGGAAGCCCATCTTAAAGTATGCTGGTTGGGGAATTCTGGGATTGGAAGTCCCTGCATCTTAAAAGTGGCCAAGGTTGAGAAACATGGCTTTGTGTCATGCTGGCTGGGGAATTCTGGGAGTGGAAGTCCAACCCTCTTAAAGCAGGTTGGCTGGGGGATTCTGGGAGTGGGAGTCCACCCATCTTAAAGCATGCTGGCTGGGGGATTCTGGGAGTTGAAGTCCACCCATCTTAAAGCATTCTGACTCGGGGATTCTGGGAGTGGAAGTCCACCTGTCTTAAAGCATGCTGGCTGGGGGATTATGGGAGTGGAAGCCCACCCCTCTTAAAGCAAGCTGGCTAGGGAATTCTGGGAGTGGAAGTCCATCCCTCTTAAAGCAGGCTGGCTGGAGGATTCTGGGAGTGGAAATCCACCCCTCTTAAAGCAGGCTGGCTGGGGGATTCTGGGAGTGGAAGTCCACCCCTCTTAAAGCATGCTGGCTGGGGAATTCTGGGAGTGGAAGCCCACCCCTCTTAAAGCAGGCTGGCTGGGGGATTCTGGGAGTGGAAGTCCACCCCTCTTAAAAGTGACCGAGGTTGAGAAACACTGGGCCAGAATAAGCATCTTGAGATCTTTAGGGGTTCATGGAACTGGAGGGCGCTGTTCAGTCCCTGTCTCTCTCCTTCATTCCGCCACAGGTCACCGCCATTGGGTGCTGAGCATTGCTTGGTCGCCCGACGGAAGGAAACTGGCATCTGGGTGCAAGAACGGACAGGTGAAGATTTTCGGCTTTTTTTTTTTTTTATTTCCTGAGCTGGGTTGTTTGCCATGTGTCCCACCCCCCTCCCCCGGAAGACACAACTCTTCTTGGAAACATCGAGGTTCATGAGGACTAGAGGAACATATAGGCAGTCCTCAACTTACAACCACTCCTTTGAAGTTACAAGGGCCTGTTTTTCACACTTAACAGTCGAAACCTTCCCAGGATCACGTGATCAAACATTGGGCATTTCTTGGGAGCATTTGCTGTGTTCCCAGGGTCACGTGGTTGCCATTTGGGACCCCCGGAGTCAGTGGGGGGGGGAACCAGATTCACTGAATGACTGATGATTCACTTAACAACTGTGGCAAAAATAGGTCTGAAAAAGGGGGGAAACTCACTTAAAGGGGTTAAACAACACCTTGCCTTGGAAAGGAAACATTAAACAATGCAGGTTGGGTAACAGCGGTGTTATACGCACCATCCTGGGGCGGAGCGGTTAAGACTATCCGTGCTGCCGCATTCTTCACCAGCTATAGCATGTGAATACTCTTCAAGGGGAGTCCCATGTAGGGCTCATTGCAGTAGTCAAGACAAGAGATGGCCCAGGGCATGCGTGACTGAGCACGGCTTCACGATCCAGGAAAGGAGGCAACTGGCCTTAAAGTTGCCAAGATTGCTAATTCAAAGTAGCCATTTTGGTCTACTGGTTAAGGCCTCAGGCTAGAAACCAGGAGACAGTGAATTGTAGTCCTTCCTTAGGTACAAAAGCCGGCTGGGTGACTTTGGGCCAATCACCAGCAGATGGTGAGATCTAGTCCTGCTTTAACCATGAAAGCCAGTTGGGTGACTGGGCCAATCACCAGGAGACTGGGAGTTCTAGTCCTGTGTAAGTCGTGAATGTTAGCTGGGTGATTTTGAGCCAATCACCAGGAGACAGAGAGTTCTAGTCCCACCCTAGCCACGAAAGCCAGCTGGATGACCTTAAGCCAATCACCAGGAGACGGTGAGTTCTACTCCTGCCTTCAGCATGAAAGGCATCTGGGTGACTTTGGACCAGTTGCCAGGAAACTGGGAGTTCTAGTCCTGCTTTTGGCAGGCAAGCCAAAGTCCCTCTCTTTTGGCCCAATCCACCTCACAGGGTTGCCGTTGAAAGGAGTATAGGAGGAGAAAGGTCTATTTAGCATGTTCACCGCCTTGAGTCATTTATAAAAATAAAGGAAGATACAAAACACACACACAATTTTGAGGAAATGTTTCTTAATGTGTCCCATGTACCTTCTGCGCAGATAATGCTCTGGGATCCAAGCACTGGAGCCCAAATTGGCCGCATCCTGGTGGGACACACCAAGTGGGTCACGTCGCTCTGCTGGGAACCTCTGCATTTGTAAGTCCCCCCCCGCCCCCCCTCTTCCCTGGCTCTGCACTTCTAAACTAGGGGAGTTTAAATTAACAATCGTGGCTTAAAATTTAATCGTGGCTTAAATTCTTTCTTTTTTTAAATGAAACTTTTATTAATTTTCTAATTTTACATTTAGGTATTTAAAAAGCAAGGTGGTGGCTGGGTTAATCAATAGTTCAGTAACATACAAAATTTTTTTAACACAAATCTCAAACTATAACCTCCAATATTTCCTCTCTTTTCCCCTTAATATCTACTATCTCATATTTAAGTTCTTATTATATCAACTAAGTAAAAACATCATTATTGCATTTATCAGTACGTTTCTAGCTTATCCATATCTTAATTACTTTTACATTCGATCTTTACATTCAATCAATGTATGGCTTAAATTCTAATCGTGGCTCAAATGGCCATTGTGGCTTAAAACACAAGTTTAGCTTAAATCCCCACCTGTACACAATTGCAGTTGTGTACAGGCAGTCCTCGACTTAACAGCAGTTTGTTTAGTAACCGTTTGAAGTTACAACGGCACCCAAAAAAAGGGACTCAGGACCTTTTTCACACTTAGAACGGTTGCCGCATCCCCAACAGTCACCTGATTTACATTTGGATGCTTGACCACGGGTTCATATTTAATAATAATAATAATAAAGTTGGAAGGGATCTCGGAGGTCATCTAGTCCAACCCCCTGCTCACGCAAGAAATTGATGACGGTCGCACCGTCCCGGGGTTACATGATTCCCTTTTTTGCGACCTTCTAACAAGCGAAGTCAAGGAGGAAAGCCGGATTCACTTAACAGCGTTACTCATTTAACAACGGCAGCGATTCGCTGAGCAAACGTAGCGAGAAAAGTCGTAAAATGGGGCAAAACTCCCTTTAACAAACGTCTCCCTTAGCGACATAAATTTTGGGCTCCATTGTGGTCGTTAAGTCGAGGATTACCTGTAATTATTTCTTTCCTATAATTCCTGTAGTTTTCAACTGCATTTCCACCTAAGGTGCAGGGGAAAAAAAAAAAAACAAGCCTGTACAGAGAGTCCTTAACATACAGCAGTTCATTTAGTGACTGTTCAAAGTTACAGCGGCACTTTTTTACCGTCACAACCTTTGTAGCGTCTCCATGATTAAAATTCAGCCGTTTGGCAACTGGTTCATACTTATGACCAGGGTCCCGGGGTCATGTGATTCCCCCTTTGGCGACCTTTTGACAAATTCAATCCGGAAGTCAGATTCATTTGACAGCTGGGTTACTAACTTAATCTACCGCGGTGATTCATTTAACAATTGCGGCAAGCAAGGTTGTAAAATGGGATGAAATTTATTTAACAAATATCTTACTTAATGACAGAAGTTTTAGGCTCAGTTGTGGTCGTGAGGACTCCTGTATTCAGCACCCTAAACGCCTCCAAAAAAAAATTCAAGATGGAGGCCGTCGCCATTTCTCTTTTCTCCTTCAGCAACAGAGAGGGTTGCATTATTGAACATTTCCCTGGTTTTGATTGTTTTTAGGGCAAATTTTACAGCTTCTCTCCATCTACCTGTCTGTCTATCATCTATCCATCTATCATCTATCTATATCTACCTATCATTTCTATATCTGTCTGTCTGTCTGTCTATCATCTCTATGTCCATCTATCTGTCTATCATCTGTCTCTATCTATCTATCTATCTATCTATCTATCTATCTATCTATCTATCTATCTATTCTGTCCTATCCTGTCTGTGTCCATCTATCATCTATCTCTTATCCCTCCATCCATCCATCTGTATCTGTCTGTCTGTCTGTCTGTCTATCATCTCTATGTCCATCTATCTGTCTATCATCTGTCTCTATCTATCTATCTATCCTATCCCATCTGTGTCCATCTATCATCTATCTCTTATCCGTCCATCCATCCATCTGTATCTGTCTATCTATCTATCCGTCTGTCTATCATCTCTATGTCCATCTATCTGTCTGTCTATCTATCTATCCTATCCTATCCTATCCTATCCTATCCCGTCTGTGTCCATCTATCATCTATCTCTTATCTGTCTATCTATCTATCTATCTATCCGTCTGTCTGTCTGTCTGTCTATCATCTCTATGTCCATCTGTCTGTCTGTCTGTCTGTCTATCTATCTATCTATCTATCTATCTATCTATCTATCTATTCTATCCTATCCCGTCTGTCCATCTATCATCTATCTCTTATCCATCCATCCATCTGTATCTATCTATCTGTCTGTGTCTATCTATCTATCTATCTATCTATATATCTATCTATCTATCTATCTATCTATCTATCTATTCTATCCCGTCTGTGTCCATCTATCATCTATCTCTTATCCGTCCATCCATCTCTATCTATCTGTCTGTCCGTCTGTCTGTCTGTCCATCATCTCTATGTGCATCTATCTGTCTATCATCTATCTATCTATCTATTTATCTATCTATCTATCTATCTATCTTATCCTATCCCGTCTGTGTCCATCTATCATCAATCTCTTATCCGTCCATCCATCCATCTGTATCTATCTATCTATCTATCTATCTATCTATCTATCTATCTATCTATCATTCTATTCTATTCTATTCTATCCTATTCTATCTGTGTCCATCTATCTCTTATCCGTCCATCCATCTCTATCTATCTATCTATCTATCTATCCGTCTATTTGTCTATTTGTCTGTCTGACTATCATCTCTATGTCCATCTATCTGTCTATCATCTATCTATCTATCTATCTATCTATCCGTCTATCTGTCTGTCTGTCATCTCTATGTCCATCTATCTGTCTATCATCTATCTATCTATCTATCTATCTGTCTATTTATTCTATCCTGTCTGTGTCCATCTATCATCTATCTCTTATCCGTCCATCCATCCATCTGTATCTATCTATCTGTCCGTCCGTCTGTCTGTCTGTCATCTCTATGTTCATCTATCTGTCTATCATCTGTCTCTATATGTCTATTCTATTCTATTCTATTCTATTCTATTCTATTCTATCCCATCTGTGTTCATCTATCATCTATTTCTTATCTGTCCATCCATCTGTATCTATCTATCTGTCTATCTATCTATCTATCTATCTATCTATCTATCCGCCTGTCTATTCTATCCTATCCTCTGTCTGTCCATCTATCATCTATCTCTTATCCGTCCATCCACCCACCCATGTCTCTCTCTCTCTTTCTCTCCCTCTCCCTCTCTCTCACTCTCTCTTTTTAACTCTGCCTTCAGGAACCCCGAGTGTCACTATTTAGCCAGCTCTTCCAAAGATGGCAGCGTTCGAATCTGGGACACGGTAGCCGGCCGCTGCGACAAGATCCTCACCAGCCACACTCAGTCGGTCACCTGCCTCCGGTGGGGAGGGGATGGCTTGTTGTATTCCTCTTCACAAGACCGCACCATCAAAGTCTGGAGAGCCCAAGATGTAAGTCACTCAGTTGTGGGGAATCGGGGAGCCCACAGATTGAAGAAATAAAATAAAAAATAGGTTAACCCCTCTTCCCTTTTTTCCAAGTCTGCATGGTGTCCCCATCATTGTTTGGGTTGGCCAGCCAGGCAAGGCAATTTATTTATTACTGTTTTATATATTTGTTTGCATCCCACTTTTATTATATTGTCAAATAACTCAAATTATTATGTCCAACACACCTTCCTTCCTATAACAACAACCCTGTGAGGTGGGTGGGGCTGAGAGAGAGTGACAGGCCCAAAGTCACCTGCTGGCTTTCATGCCTAAGGCAGAACTTGAACTCAACGTCTCCTGGTGCTTGGTCCAAGGTCGCCCAGCTGGATTTCATGCCTAAGGGAGCACTATAATTCCCCATCTCCTGGTTTTTAGCCCAAAGTTACATAGCTGGCTTTCATGCCTAAGGCAGAACTTGAACTCACCATATCCTGGTGATTGGCCCAAAGTCACCCAGCTGGATTTCATCTCTAAAGCAGAACTAGAACTCACCATCTCCTGCTTTCTCGTCTGGTGTCTTTTTTTATTTTATTTATTTATTTATGTATTAAAAAATTATTTTTTTCTTTTTCTCTTTACAAAAAACAAAATACAAAGTACATTTTCCTTTTTTCTTAACAATACTATGTCCTATATCTCTTACATTTATTTACATTACTTCTCATATTTTTTTATTCCTCAATTCTAACCAATTGTAATATCTGTCCCATATCTCATAAAATTCTGTAACTTCTTTGTCTTTTATTTCTAGAGTAAGTTTATACATCTCAGCACATTCTAGTATCTTATAAATAATCATTACATTTGTTGGTATCTTTTCCCTTTTCCAGCATTGCGCATATGCAATGCGTGCAGCAGTTATTATGTGTATAATGATGTATTGAAGTTGTTTTTCCATCTTTGGATTGATTATGCCTAATAGGAATATTTCGGGTTTAAGTTCAATTTGTTCTTTTGTTATTTCCTGGATCCATCTCCTTATCTGCTCCCAATAAGTCTTTGTTTTGGGGCATTGCCACCACATATGATAAAATGTTCCCTCTTTATTTTTACATTTCCAACAGTCCGGATTCATATTTTTATATACCTTAGCCAATCTCACCGGTGCTAAATGCCATCTATAGAACATTTTATATTGGTTTTCTTTGTATGCGGTTGACAACGTTAGTTTGTAATTTTTGTTCCATACTCTTTCCCATTCATGTAATTTTATATTTCTACCTATATTTCGTGCCCATGCTATCATTGGACCCTTTACTATTTCTTCTTCCAGTTCAACTTCTAATAAAAATGTATAGGTTTTTGTTAAAAATTTTCCTCTCTTGCTTGTCAATATTTTGTCCACTTGCTGTGGTATCCAACTTATTCCATACTCTTCCATATCTTTGCTATATTTTGATTGTATCTGTAAATATGGCCACCAATCGATAATTATTCCCGTTCTTTTAATTCCTCCCTTGATCTAAGATTCCCTTGATTGTCTAATAATTCTTTATACCTTATCATCTTTCTTTTATCCAGTGTGTTTGGGTGAATCATTGCCTCCATTGGTGAGGTCCAATTTGGAATTTTCCTATAATGGGTTTTGTTTTTTTTTACTTTTTCCCATGTCCAAATTAATGCATCTCTTATCTGGTGCAGATAAAAGTATGTGTGGGACTTCTTATCTTTTCCCCATAAAAAAGCATGCCAACCAGCCTGTAAATCATGACCTTCAATTGTTAGAATCCTTTTATTTTCTAAATTTATGCAATCGCTAATCCAAAGCAACCCCGCTTAATAAGTTTCCCATTTTGGAAGCCCAAGGCCACCTCTACTTCTACTATCCTGTAACTCTTTAACATTTATTTGTGCTTTTTTGCCTAACCATATGAATTTATTAATCAGTTTGTTTAAATCATCAAAAAAATATTTCCCAATTTTATTGGAGCTGTCTGAAATAGATATAATAATTTTGGTAGAATATTCATTTTGATCCCAGAAATCCTTCCTAATAATATTAATTGTAGTTTTCCCCAAATCTCTAAATCTTTTTTCATTCGTAGTGTCAATTTTCTATAATTATCTTCTTTTATTGAAGAACATCTTATAGTGAGCCAAATTCCTAAATATTTCATCTTTTTTACAATTTGCAATCCCAAATTTTCTTCTAATCTCCTTTTTTGTTTGTCAGTTAAATTTTTAACTGACATTTTGGTCTTTGTTAATTTTTAGTCCTGCCACTGTCCCATATTTTTCTATTTCATTCATCAAAATATTACCTTTTTCTAATGCAGTGGTTCTCAACCTGTGGGTCGGGACCCCATTTGGGGTCGAACGACCATTTCACAGGGATCGCCAAACAACGCAGTCCGCCATTTTTTTCCCCTTTTCCTTAGCTGTGCTCCTCCCTTTTATTCTATTGGCTTTTGAAAGCCAATAGAATAGACCAGTGGTTCTCAACCTTTTTAATGCCGCGACCCCCCAACCGGTCGTAAGTTGAGGACTACTCAACCGGTCGTAAGTCGAGGACTACTCAACTGGTGCAGCACCATTTGCAGAATGGGACTTTTGGCGGGCTCAGCAGGGCAGAGACAGCCTGGACAATTCCTATTGGCTTTTGAAAGCCAATAGAATTAGACTCTATTCAAGAGAGTCTATTCTATTGGCTTTCAAAAGCCAATAGAATAAAAGGGAATAGCACAGCTAAGGAAAAGGGGGGAAAAAATGGTGGACTGCGTTGTTTGGCGACCCCCGTGAAATGGTCGTTCGACCCCAAATGGGGTCCCAACCCACAGGTTGAGAACCACTGAAATACTCTCTTGAATAGAGTCTAATTCTATTGGATTTCCAAAGCCAATAGGAATTGTCCAGGCTGTCTCTGCCCTGCTGAGCCCGCCAAAAGTCCCATTCTGCAAACGGTGCTGCACCCATTGAGTAGTCCTCGACTTACGACCGGTTGAGTAGTCCTCGACTTACGACTGGTTGGGGGTCGCGGCATTAAAAAGGTTGAGAACCACTGCACTAGGCCAAGTGGTATTTCCTGTCTTCTCCCCTGGGAGGTCCAGATAGCAACCACATTTGGATGGCTTAGCACAATGATGGAGAACCTTTTAGAGACCGAGTGCCCAAACTGCAACCCAAAACTCACTTATCCATTGTCAGGTGCCGGGTGGGCGTGGCCCATTGGGTGGGTGTGGCCCATTGGGTGGGCGTGGCTGCAGTGGTAACAGCAGACTGGGTGGGACTAAAAAGTTCAATCAATCAATTCCAACTTTGCGAGATCTTTTTTTTTCCCGCGAGAAGTTGAAATTGACTGATTGATTGAACCTTTTTTTTTGCACACGGCGGCGGAGGCCTAAAGCGAAAAGGTTTTATAAAACCCAGATGAAAGCCTAGGACTGGGGCGACGGTGCACGTGCCCACAGAGAGGGCTCGGAGTGCCGCCTCTGGCACCCGTGCCATAGATTCGCCACCATTGGCTTAGCATCTTTTCAGATGAAGGGGGTCTCTCTACAGAATGAAGGAAGGAAGGGATTGAGGCTTGCGTTTTGGTCCTCCTCAGGGCATCCTGTGCCGCACCTTGCAGGGCCACGCCCACTGGGTCAACACCATGACGCTCAGCACGGATTATGTCCTCCGGACAGGAGCCTTTGAGCCGGCCAAAGCTTCTATCAACCCCCAGGATGTGAGCGGATCACGTAAGAGCATCTGGCACTTTTGAGTTTCCTTGTTCAGTGTTTCTCAAACCTTGGGGATTTTAAGAGGGGTGGACTTCAACTCCCAGAACGCCCCAGCCAGCCATGCTTTAAGATGGGTGGACTTCCACTCCCAGAATTCCCCAGCCTAAGGCCGCATAATCGCCATTTGCAACCTTCCCTGCTGTTTTTCTAAAGGCAACACCAATGGGGAAGCCAGCAGGAAAGGTTGCAAGGTGCATGGATAAGTCTCCCCACTCGTGGACCCTCTCCCAGCTCCTTGGCGCTTCTGCCATGCCAGCCATCGGTATACCCTCCTCTGCCGCTCACACACCATCTCCTGCCCAGTAGCAACCACTCACTGCCCTGCGGTCTGCTTTCAAACTGCTGGGACTTGCAATTTCCTGCCGGCTTCCCCAATGACTTTGCATTGGGGAAGCCATCGGGAAATTGCAAGGAGCTCTTTGCTTAACCGCCCACTGTCCTTGCTTAACCGACCGCAACAGGGACTGCTGGGATTGCCGTCGCTAAGAGAGGCAGTCACGAGACATCATGCTTTGTGAACACATTACTTAGCAGTGGAAATTCCAGTCTCTGAACAACCAGATTTAGTAACAAGTGTGTTCCATATAGCATCAACCGTGTTAACTCTCAAGACTTGTTTTTCGGCTACGTATTCGAAATGGACTCTGATTAGTTTTTGGTGTCATTTTTATATAACTTGGCATTTTGGGTGGTGGCTGCTGCTATTATGTTGTTATTGTCATCTTTGGGATGATGACATTGTTTGGTGGGTGGTACTCCTTATTTTGAGAACGGGACGTTTGGAATTTTATTTAACGAGTGTCATTGTGCATGCAGATAAATGACAATTAAGGTTATCTTATCCAGTTAATGACCGTCGTTAATGCAAGAACTACCTGTAATGTCCACACATCCTATTTATGCTTTGCTTTGCTTTTTCTACAGTGGCAGAGATCAAGCAAAACGCACTATTGAGATACAATCAGATTAGGGTAAGAATCGCAGATTTTTTTTTAATTTTTTGCCACTGGACATTGGATATTTAAGATGGGCAGGTCTTCCAAAATTGTTTTGCGTTCTTTGTGTGATTTGACTTACTTCTGCAGTAAACCTAGCTTGTCTCAGTCAGACCACAGCTGATCATGATTGCTGCGTGCTTCAGTTTAAAAAAAAAAATAGCTGCTGTGCAAAATGTTTTTAGAACACATTTTAAAATTATCGGATGGACCTCCTGTTCATGCAGCCTCCTACATTGCCATCTTACCGGAATTCGCCTAAAAATGTTGTGTGTGTGTGTGTGTGTGTGTGTGTGTGTGTGTGTGTGTGTGTATGTCTGAAGGCTACAAAGGAGAGTGAGATTCAAATTAAATTTATGACTATGAATCTTACTTTTAGAAGGGATTAGACCAGTGTTTCTCAACCTTGACAATTTTAAGGCATGTGGACTTCAACTCCCAGAATTCCACAGCCAGCAATGCTGGCTGTGGAATTCTGGGAGTTGAAGTCCATATGCCTTAAAATTGCCAAGGTTGAGAAACACTGGATTAGACTGAACCAGCTGGCTGGGTAGATCTTTAAATCAGAATATTCTACGTAATCATTTTGCTGCCAATCTCCATGTGGAATAGAGGCAGTGCTTGATCTATGACCACAGAACTTCAGTTGCTAAACAAAATAATAACAACAACGTTAGAAGGGACCTTGGAGGTCATCTAGTCCAACCCCCTGCTCAGGCAGGAAACCTATACCATTTCGGACAAATGGCTGTCCAGTCTCTTCTTAAAAACTTCCAGTGTTGGAGCATTCACCACTTCTGGAGGCAGGTTGTTCCACTGGTTAATTGTTCTCACTGTCAGGAAGTTTCTCCATAGTTCTAGGTTGCTTCTCTCCTTGATTAGTTTCCATCCGTTGCTTCTTCTCCAGCTTTCAGGCGCCTTGGAGAATAGCTTGACTCCCTCTTCTTTGGGGCAGCCCCTGAGATATTGGAACGCTGCTATCATGTCCCCCCTGATCCTTGTCTTCATTAAACTAGACATACCCAATTCCAGCAACCGTTCCTTATATGTTTTAGCCTCCAGTCCCCTAATCATCTTTGTTGCTCTTCTCTGAGTCTCAATATCTTTTTGACATCGTGGTGACCAAAACTGGACGCCGTATTCCAAGTATGGCCTTACCAAGGCCTTGTAAAATGGTATTAACTCTTCACGTGATCTTGATTCTCTCCCTCTGTTAATGCAGCCTAGCACTGTGTTGGCTTTTTGGGCAACTGCAGTAGATGTCTGGCTCATAGTTAAGTGATTGTCCACTGTGACTCCAAGATCCAAGTAGCTGTTAGGAGAGTTGCCTTCAATTTCATAACCCTTTTGTGGTTTTTTTGGCTCTTTTCTTCCCCAGGGCCAAGGACCGGAAAGGCTGGTGTCTGGATCAGATGACTTCACCTTGTTCCTTTGGCTTCCGGCGGAAGATAAGAAGCCCTTGACCAGAATGACAGGCCATCAAGCACTGATCAATCAGGTCCTCTTCTCCCCCGACACCCGCACCATTGCCAGCGCATCCTTCGACAAGTCAATCAAGCTTTGGGATGGACGGACTGGGAAGTAGGTTGGGATTTTTTTCTTCTTTCTTTTGGAACGTTCTGGAGATTGCCTTCCTATGGACCACATCGATCCAGATGTAGTGAGATGGATGCTGTGGTTTTTCTGGAGGATGTTTCTGGAGTGATGCCTGGTGTTCAGGATATGTTCTTGTTCAGGGGTCTCCAAGCTTGGCAATTTTAAGACTTGTGGACTTCAACTGGCTGGGGAATTCTGGGAGTGGAAGTCCACTCATCTTAAAGCAGGCTGGCTGGGGAATTCTGGGAGTGGAAGTCCACCCCTCTTAAAGCAGGCTGGCTGGGGAATTCTGGGAACTGAAGTCCACCCCTCTTAAAGCAGGCTGGCTGGGGAATTCTGGGAGTGGAAGTCCACTCATCTTAAAGCAGGCTGGCTGGGGAATTCTGGGAGTGGAAGTCCACCCCTCTTAAAGCAGGCTGGCTGGGGAATTCTGGGAACTGAAGTCCACCCCTCTTAAAGCAGGCTGGCTGGGGAATTCTGGGAGTGGAAGTCCACCCCTCTTAAAGCAGGCTGGCTGGGGAATTCTGGGAACTGAAGTCCACCCCTCTTAAAGCAGGCTGGCTGGGGAATTCTGGGAGTGGAAGTCCACCCCTCTTAAAGCAGGCTGGCTGGGGAATTCTGGGAACTGAAGTCCACCCCTCTTAAAGCAGGCTGGCTGGGGAATTCTGGGAGTGGAAGTCCACCCCTCTTAAAGCAGGCTGGCTGGGGAATTCTGGGAACTGAAGTCCACCCCTCTTAAAGCATGCTGGCTGGGGAATTCTGGGAGTGGAAGTCCACCCCTCTTAAAGTAGGCTGGCTAGGGAATTCTGGGATGGAAGTCCAGCCCTCTTAAAGCCTGCTGGCTGGGGAATTCTGGGAGTGTGTACCTAAAACGAATGAATCAATTTGAATTTGAGTTAAGATGAATTCATTCATAAAATTAACTGAAAACTGTTCAAGCCGGTCACTAAAGAACTGGTTGTAATTCTGCACTGCCTGCAATAAAAAAATAAAAACAGGGAGATTTGGGGAAAGGAGGGGAGCAGGCAATCCCCACCGTAACTAGCTTTTTCTGACCGCAGGTATCTCACGTCCCTGCGTGGACACGTCTCAGCCGTGTACCAGATTGCATGGTCGGCCGACAGCCGCCTCTTGGTCAGCGGAAGCAGCGACAGCACCCTCAAAGTGTGGGACACCAAGACGCAGAAGTTGGCCGTTGACCTGCCTGGACACGCGGATGAGGTATGGTGGGTCTCCCCCATCTCGGATTGTCTTGGGGTGCCTGCAACGACATAAGGTGGCTGGAAGAAGGATGGGGTTTGTCCTCATCATTTAGAACAGGGGTCTTCAGACTTGGCCCTTTTATGACTTGTGGACTTCAACTCCCAGAATCCTTCAGCCAGCAACGCTGGCTCAGGAGCAACCTGCCTCCAGAAGCGGTGAATGCGCCAACACTGGAAGTTTTTAAGAAGAAATTGGACAGCCATTTGTCCAAAATGGTATAGGGCACTGGTTCTCCACCTGTGGGTCGGGACCCCATTTGGGGTTGAACGACCATTTCACAGGGGTCGCCAAACAACGCAGTCCGCCATTTTTTTCCCCCTTTTCCTCAGCTGTGCTACTCCCTTTTATTCTATTGGCTTTTGAAAGCCAATAGAATAGACTCTCTTGAATAGACTCTCTTTCAAAAGCCAATAGGAATTGTCCAGGCTGTCTCTGCCCTGCTGAGCCCACCAAAAGTCCCATTCTGCAAACGGTGCTGCACCAGTTGAATAGTCCTCGACTTACGACCGGTTGAGTAGTCCTCGACTTACGACCGGTTGGGGTCACGGCATTAAAAAGGTATAGGGTTTCCTGCCTGAGCAGGGGGTTGGACTAGATGACCTCCAAGGTTCCTTCCAACTCTATTATTATTATTATTATTGTCATCATCATTATCATTATCATTATTATTATAAAAGGGCCAAGTTGGAAGACCCCCTGCTCTAGAATATTGTTTCTCACTTCAACCACTTTGAAATACTGTATATGGACTTCAATTTCCAGAAATTCCCTTAGATATGGGGTGTCCACCCATCTTAAAGCAGGCTGACTGGGGGATTCTGGGAGTGGAAGCCCACCCCTCTTAAAGCCTGCCTGGCTGGGGGATTCTGGGAGTGGAAGCCCACCCCTCTTAAAGCATGCTGGCTGGGGAATTCTGGGAGTGGAAGCCCTCCCTTGTTAAAGCATGCTGGCTCGGGAATTATGAGAGATGAAATCCACCTATCTTAAAGCATGGCTGGCTGGGAAACTCTGAGAATCAAAAGCCATTCTTCCTAAAATTGCTGATGTTAAGAAACACTGATCTGGGTAGCAACCAGTGAGGGGTAGGATTGTGAAGACTGCGTTGTATTGTACCCAGCCTTGTTTTACAGGCTGTTTTCCTGGATGGCAAATGAGCAGCGATTGAGTGGTATCAATTTTCTAGTCCTCAAGATGGGTTTGAAAATCCACAAAGGAGGTCTTCGAGAAACAAAATTCCTGTTTTCTCCCTTGTTTGGGGGATGGGGAGGCAGGGGTCCAGTTTAAAGTTGTTTCAGCCTCTTTATTGCAAGGGTTGATCTGCTTTTGTGATATATTCCTTTCCCAGGTGTTTGCAGTGGACTGGAGTCCTGATGGCCAACGAGTAGCAAGTGGAGGGAAGGACAAATGCCTCCGGATGTAAGCTTCCCCCTCCCCCTCCCCACTTCCTCTGTGTTGTTTTATTGTTGTTGTTAGTTGCGAAGTCGTGTCTGACCCATCGCGACCCCATGGACCACGTTCCTCCAGGCCTTCCTGTCCTCTACCATCTTCTGGAGTCCATTGAAGCTCACGCTTACTGCTTCACTGACTCCATCCATCCAGCCACCTCATTATTCTCCGTCGTCCCCTTCTTTTCTTGCTCTCCATCTTTCCCAGCATCAGGCCCTTCTCCAGTGAGTCCTTCTCATCAGGTGGCCAAAGTATTTGAGTTTCAACTTCAGGATCTGGCCTTCTAAAGAGCAGTTGGGGTTGATCTCCTCCAGGACTGACCGGTTTGGTCGCTTTGCAGTCCAGGGGACTTGCAGGAGTCTTCTCCAGCACCAGAGTTCAAAGGCCTCCATTCTTTGGTGCTCAGCCTCTCTTATGGTCCAACTTTCACAGTCTTTAAGGGGTGCTCCAAGGAAACCAGACCCTCCCTTCCATCCAACCATCTCATTCTCTGTCGTCCCCTTCTTCTCCTGCCCTCCATCTCTCTCAGCATCAGGCCCTTCTCCAGTGAGTCCTTCCTTCTCATTAGGTGGCCAAAGGACTTGAGTTTCCACTTCAGGATCTGGCCTTCTAAAGAGCAGTCGGGGTTGATCTCCTCCAGGACTGACCCGTTGGGTCGCCTTGCAGTCCAGGGGACTTGCAGGAGTCTTCTCCAGCACCATCGTTTTATTAAGATAGTCAAATTCAAATGTCGCTAGAGACGGAGGACGTCCCAGGCCTTGCCCCATCTGCTAGAGTTTGCACGTGTAATTTTATGCACATTTTATTTTCTTTCTTTATTCACATCTATGGAGATTCTCAGCCCTCCAGGTTGTGGTTGTCCCAAAGGTGCCTTTTCAAGAGGCCACTGGACTTTCTTGTTTTTCTCTGAAGACGTTTTGCTTCTCATCCCAGAAGCTTCTTCAGCTCTGACTGGGATTGTGGGGAATGGAAGGATCTAAAGCAGTGGTTCTGAACCTGTGGGTCGGGACCCCATTTGGGGTCGAACGACCATTTCACGGGGGTCGCCAAACAACACAGTCCGCCATTTTTTTCCCCCTTTTCCTTAGCTGTGCTACTCCCTTTTATTCTATTGGCTTTTGAAAGCCAATAGAATAGACGCTCTTGAATAGAGTCTAATTCTATTGGCTTTCAAAAGCCAATAGGAATTGTCCAGGCTGTCTCTGCCCTGCTGAGCCCGCCAAAAGTCCCCTTCTGCAAACGGTGCTGCACCAGTGGAGTAGTCCTCGACTTACGACTGGTTGAGTAGTCCTCGACTTACAACCGGTTGGGGGTCGCGGCATTAAAAAGGTTGAGAACCATTGATCTAAAAGGAGGCAAATGACCAGCTCCCTGCAAGGAGTATAAACTCTTCCATTTCCCCAGGATCCAGTCAGAGCTGAAGAAGCTTCTGGGAGGAGAAGCGAAACGTCTTCAGAGAAAAAAAACAAAGAAAGTCCAGTGGCCTCCTGGAAAAAGGACCTTTGGGGTTTTATTTATTCGGTTTCTACAGCCACCAATCCAATTGACTCGACTCTTAATACACAATTAGCTTCTGTGGTTCCTGCCTCTCCTGTCTAATCTATTTTAAAATGTTTTGTAGGATATAAATATTTACCCATAGAAGAGAATATTTGTAGCTCGGGTTGAACTGTGGGGTCTGAGGAGGAGGAAGTGGGGAACTATGGGCTCCCTGGCGATCTTTGAGGGTTCTCGCTCACGTTTCATTACCCAGTTAGGTAATGTCATCAGTGCTGGAAAGGACAGGGGTTTGTGGTGAGGAGGAGAAGGACAAAGGGAGGAGGAGGAGGAAGAAGTAGAAGAGGAAGGAAGAAGAAGAGGAGGAGGAGGAAGAGGAGGGGAGGGGGAAGAGGAAGAAGAAGAGGAAGGGGAAGGGGAGAAAGAGAAGAAGGAGGAGGAGGAGGAGAAGAAGAAGAGGAGGAGGGGAGGAAGAGAAGGAGAAGAAGAAGAGGAGGAGGAGGAGGTGGTGGTGGTGGTGGTGGTGGTAGTAGTAGTAGTAGTCCTTGTTCATCCCTGACCTGGGTTCTTCCAGACGTTGCATTACCCAACTAGACGATATCATCAATGCTAGAAGGGAGGAAGGTTTGGCCTCTCTCTGTTTACACACGTGACTTGCCCTAATTAAACAACAGCCTAATTAAAGAACCACCAAGAACACTCCCAGCAACACTGAGGAAGCCAGCCGCTTGTACATAAACAGAGAGCAAACTCTATTCCCTTCTAGTACTGATGATGTTACATAGTTGGGTAAGGAAATGTCTGCAAGAAAATCACCAAGTTTAGAGACCACCAAGGATCCTAAAGTTGTCATAGTCCTTCTCCCCTTTTCCCCCTTCCTCTTCCTCCACTCTGCAAACCCCACTGCCTACTTGCACAGATGATGTTACCTAGTTGGGTCATGTAACGTCTGCAAGAAAACAACCAGGCTCAGAGAGCACCAAAGACGCCCACAGTCCTCCTCCTCCTCCTCCTCTTCCTCCTCCTCCTCCCCCCCCCCCACAAACCCCGCTCCCTTCTGGCATTACTCTAATCCAATTTTTCTCAACCTTGGCAGTTTTCCAATGTGTGGACCTCTGGACCAAAGTTATTAAGCTTTTTTTTTCCTTTTCTTTCCAACAGATGGAGACGATAGCGGAAGGACTGAAGATCAACTTTTTAAAATTCTTTTCTGACCCTAACTGTGGTCTCCTCCTCCTCCTGTTTTAGGGAAGATTTGGGGGGGTTTGAGATCGGGGCCCTTGTGTGCAGAATACTTGCAGAGAGCTTCCTTTTATATTGAACACTGGAACACTATACTGAATATTTTCATCCACGTTAATATCAACCTGGATGCTACAGCGCAAGCAGGAAGACTTTCAGATCACATTTCACCTTGAGTAATGAACTATGCTGGTCAGGAACAAGCCACCATTCCCTTGCTTTGGATGCCCGTCAATAAGATGGATATCAATATCTCATTCCCTCTAATAGCAAACTCTGAGATGAGTACAGATCAATTGGGACTCTTGACAAACGAAATGAAGGTTTCGTTCAGGCTTGGCTGAACTTAAATATTTAGATCACTTTAAAAAAAGAGGGAAAGAGAGAATTATCCAGGAAGACCGAAAAACCACCAGAAAAAAAATTCAAGGAGGAACTGAAGATATAGCACAAGATAGCCACAATTTTGACTAAAGTTTGATAAAAATGAAGAAACAAAGATGGAATGGAGGTCGCCCAAAGAAGGATGGAGACGGGCGGGAAATCTGGAGCAGTTAGGATAGGATTACTGTATGCTGCAATGTGGGGTGGGTTTTTTTGCAGATAATATTTCTTTAATTATATCCTTTTAAGTCACATCTCCGGTTTTTAAATCAAAATGTATTAGCAGCGATACAGAAAATACAGGTAATTCTCACTTAACGTCCCAGGGCGAGCAGCTCTGTTGTCAAGGTGCATGATGGTTAAGCATGGATGTTGCTTGTTGTTTTGGGATAACCCTGTTTCTCTCCCATCCAGTGAGTTCTCTTGCATTATGGCTGTAAGGAGGAAAGTTGTATTATACAAGTGGTCCTCAACTTACAACCATTCATTTAGTGGCCGTGAATAGAATAGAGTAGAATAGAGTAGAATAGAATAGAATAGAATAGAATAGAATAGAATATATGGAATGGAATGGAAGAGAAGAATGCAGAATGGAATGGAATACAAGAGAAGAGAATGCAGAATGGAATGGAATAAGAATAGAATAGAATAGAATAGAATAGAATAGAATAGAATAGAATAGAATAGAATATATGGAATGGAATGGAAGAGAAGAATGCAGAATAGAATGGAATAGAATAGAAGAGAATGCAGAATGGAATGGAATAAGAATAGAACAGAATAAAATAGAATGATGAAAGAACAGAATAGAATAGAATAAATGGAATGAAGAATGCAGAATAGAATGGAATGGAAGAGAAAAGAATGCAGAATGGAATGGAATAAGAATAGAATAGAGTAGAATGATGAAAGAACAGAATAGAATGAATAGAATAGAATAAAACACAATACAATAAGATTAGTATAAGAATAGAATAGAATTTTTTTTTAAAACAAGTTTTATTAATTTTTCAAATTTTAACATCTAGATACTTAGGAAGCAGCATGGTGCTAGGGAAATCGGTCAATAACAAAATCATTCATATATATCTCAGGTTACATCATTAACATTCCCTCACTGTTTCCCATAAATAGATCATATTCATGTTAATAAGTTTCTAACTAAGCTCAATCAATCAGTAGATTTTTTTTTTATTATAAGTTTTATAAGTTTTACAAAAAAAAGGAAAAAAACAAAACAGTACAAAGACAAAAAACATATACAAAGAAAAAACTAAACATTACACAACAAACCCTCCCTTCCCCAACCTCCCCCAAACACCCCCCCTTCTCCCCCCGAGCTTCCCAGAGCAGAATATAGGCTTAATTAAAAAACAATTAGAAAAATTATATTTTAAAATATATATGTATATATATAAAACTAAAAATTAAGAAAAAGCTATATAATATTTTTTAATATCCATTTTAAACTGTATAAATTTTATCCATTTATCCCAAACAGCAAGAAATTTCTCTTGCGTTTGTTGCTTTAAAAAAGCCGAAATCTTTGCCATTTCCGCCAAATGGGACACTTTAAGAAACCATTCCTGCAGTGTAGGCAAAGATTCCTTCTTCCAATATTGTCCAACTAACAGCCTCGCGGCTGTAATCAAATTTAGCATCAATATAACCTCCTTTGTATCACAATCAATAACTATACCCAACAAAAATAATTGCGGAGTAAATTTTACCCTCCTTCTAAAAATTCTCTGGATATTCCACCATATCTTAATCCAAAATGCTTTTATCTCTCTACACGACCACCAAATATGATAATAAGTAGCATCCGTACAGCCACATCTCCAACATTTGGGTTGTAGGTCAGGGTACATAAAAGACATTTTTTGTGGATCAAGGTGCCATCTATAAAACATTTTATAGAAATTCTCCCTTAAGTTCTGTGCTTGTGTAAATTTGACATTTCTCACCCAAATAGTTTCCCAGGTGTCCAATGGAACTGGCTCACCAAAATTCTGCGCCCATCTGATCATACAATCTTTAATTAGTTCCGTTTCTGAGTCCAATTCAACTAAAACCCCATAAATTCTCTTAATGTGGGCTTATCTTTGATCCTTCACTTGCTTAATAAAATTTTCATCTTCTCTAAGAAAGCCCACCTTACAATCCACCTTCCATCTATCTGCTAATTGCCTATATTGGAACCAAGAATAAATAATATTTTCTTGTGCTAACTCTTCCCGTGATTTTAACTGCCAGTTTTGTCCATCCCATCTAAGTAAATGTCTATAAGACACCATGTCCATTTTAGCACCTCTTTTTATTCCTTCTATCGCATGCCAAGGTATAACCCATAATGGTACTTTAAAATCACTTTTATAATATTTTCTCCAAGTCCTAAGTAAAGAAATTCTTAAAATATGAGATTTAAAAACCCAATCCATCTTTTTGTTAAATATTAAATAGGCATGCCACCCAAAAAGTAAATCCCATCCCTCGAGATAAAGTATCTCAGGATTTGTCAAATTTACCCAATCACTAATTAGTGTTAAAACCACCGCATCATAATATAGTTTCAAATTCGGTACCTTGAGCCCACCCCTCTCGCGGAAGTCTTGCATAATTTTAAACTTAACCCTTGGCTTTTTCCCTGCCCAAATAAATTTATTAAAACCTTTCTGCCATTCACTTAGATTAATCTCATTCTTCAAAATCGGTAACATTTGAAACAAAAAGAGAAACTTGGGCAGAATATTCATTTTTATCACTGCAATTCTTCCCATGAGGGATAATTGCAACTTCTCCCAATTCTTCAAATCATTCTGTACCCTAACCCACAACCTTTCATAGTTACGTTGCTCCTTCTCTTTACGTCTATAAGCTGCGCGAGTCATTCTCTGCTCTTTAACCTCTGTTTGGCGTTGCCATTCAGCTTGCAGCATCCCAGCAGAAACCAAACGTAATGTCTCAGATTGCTGGTCCGCCTCTTTACGACTCAAAGATTTCTGAACAGGTAGAATTGAGCCTGCACCCAGGACCGTATTATAAAACTCTCTAGCTTTATCAACCGTATTCAATCTATAACGTGTCCCCGCATGGCTCAAAACAATACCCATCGGGATTTCCCATCTAAATGGCATCAATCTAGCTTTAAGCTCATTAGCTAGGAAGGCAAAATCTTTCCTGCTTCTTAAAATTTTTGATGGGATTTCCTTTAAGATAATGACATCTTGGGCAGCAATCTGGAATCTTTTATTATAAAAGGCTTGTATAATCTCATTACGCAGAGACTTCTTTGTAAAATAAATCACCACATCTCTAGGCAAATTCTTCTGCTTAGCAATCCAAGAGTTGAGTCTATAAATTTTTTCCACTTCTCTGCGCAATTCTCCTTTATCCATATTCAGAACCACAGCTAAATCAGTAAGGACCACCTCCATCAAATCTTGATTCATATCTTCCTTGAGGCCTCTGATCCTCAAGGCGTACTCCATCTGTCTGTACTGAAACATCAAAATATCTTCTTGTGAAGTCTCCACCTTCCTTTCCACATCTTGAATTTTATCATCAAAAGAATCAACTTTATCTTCGACTTCCTCCAGTCTTGCATCCAGCTTCACCACCACCGTAGCCAGGCCTGAGACTGCTGCAAGTATATCTTGTCGCAAAATGTTATTATTATCTTCCATTTGATCCTTTATCCCACTTATCTCTTCTTTAAAGTCAGATTTAATGTCTGATTTAATCTGTATAGCAAATTGCTTCATTTCCTCTCTCATTTGAGCTACAGCATCTCCCATTATGCCTCTAGCCTCTTGTGCTGAAAATCCTGGCAAAGGAGGGGAGGGTGGTGGCTGAGCCGGTGGTGCATGTTTAGATTGTTGTTGTGGTTGTGCAGTAGAGGTTATAGGAGAAGAAACCACCTTAGATGTTGTAGAAGGCAGCTGTCTCTTTGAAGCCATTTTAGATAACCCAGTTCTCACTTCCCTTTCCCCCAAGAAAAAAGAAAGGAGGGGGAGAGAGAAAAAAAGTTTTTTTCTTCTTTTAAAAGAGACAGCAAAAGCACTATAATCCTTAGAAATCCAGAGAGAAAAAACCAAAAAAAAAAAAATCAAAAAAAGGAATTCAATACCAAAAGCAAAAGCAGAATCCAGTCCTTAAAGAAAAAAAAATGAAACAAAAGACAAGGAAAAAAAAACTCCGACACTTTCAAAGCGCCATCTTAATTCCTTTATCCAAACTAATAAAAAGAACAAAGGAGAAATAATCAAAGCTAAATAAAAAGAAATTAAAAACCTAAACTATATAAAAAAAATCCTTTAAACCACTCTGTCCGTTATAAAAACTACTCACCAATACACTATAGGCACGGAGATAGAAGCGGCGGTTTCTTTTGCTTCCTAGGAAGCAAAAACAGCTGGGAGGCGGAGATCAGCAGGAGCTCCGAGGGAACACTCCATTCACCCCCTCTAGGAAAAAATCCAGAGGGAGTGCAGGGGTTCTACCTCTACTCCTGCGTTCTCTGTCCCTTCCCTTTGCCCGGGAAGGGAATTCCGAGCCGCGGGCCAGCTGATACACGCTGCGCTCCGCGGTTCTGACACCTTCCCAGCTGGACGGCTACAAAATAGCCGCCATCGCCGTCGCCTCGTACCGGAAGCTCTAATCAATCAGTAGATTTATCAATAGTATTTTACTTATATATATCCAAGTCCTGTTTAGAGGTTTTTTTTAAATTCCAATTTATATATTCCAATTTAGCCTTTTATACCCAGTGTTTAAACTTCGGATAACCTTGATTTCCCTCATTTCATTATAATATAATTAACATAACTAAAATACGCATATTATTCCAACATTTACCTTCTTTATAGACCAGTATATTTTAATTCTCATTCTAATAACTCCTCTTTTAATAACAAAATATCTTTCATTATCACAAATCTATTTCCATATTACAATTAAAGTTGTAGTCTAACAGTTCATTTTAACTCCCATTATAAGTCTAAGTGCTAAATATAAAAAAAAAGCATACTCTAAAAGGCTGCTTTACCCATTCAGTAGATTTCTAAATCCCATTTTTAAATCTGACTCTGGCTTTCCTTTTGTGCCAAGTAGGTTTCCATGCCAGTGCCTCTAAAACCTCGGATGTGTCTCCCTTCATCCCTACACCTGTTGTTTGAATCAACTGGAGAACGTCCAGTTATCAGTCTTTCAAAAGAACTGGCCCCTTGGTAATTGTTAAGTTCTTGCCCTAATAATTCGAATCTCCATGTTTGGTTTAGGTCAGGGGTGTCAAACTCAATTTCACTGAGGGCCGCATCAGCATTACGGTTGCCCTTGGGGGGGGCAGGTGGGTGTGGCCAGGGTGGGTGTGGCCTGGGTGGGCGTGGATGGAGTGGGTATGTGGCCTACTGGGTGGGCGTGGCCAGCTCTACATCGTTCGCGTCAAGGATGCCTGTGAGGGCCTGGGCAGGAGTGGGACAGATCTGGGGGTCTCTGGCAGAAGGGGGGGGGACCGGGGTAAGCGCCAAGGCATGGTCCATTTCTTCATTCCTCACAAAGGGGGACACCTCCTCAGCATGCACCCAGGGGACGGGGCTGACACGGCAGGGGCTGGTTCCTCGCTGTTTTCAGACGGCCTTGTGGAGCTAAAACTGAATGCGTTTCAGCATAGATGGCCACCACAAAAGTGTACATTGGCTCCCAGCCGGCCTGTTCCCTCACTGTTTCCAGGATGGCTTCACGGGCCACATGAAACCACTTTGCGGGCCGGATCTGGCCCCCGGGCCTTAATAATAATAGTAGTAGTAGTAGTAAAGTTGGAAGGGACCTTGGAGGTCATCTAGTCCAACCCCCTGCTCAGGCAGGAAACCCTACACCATTTTGGACAAATGGCTGCCCAGTCTCTTAAAAACTTCCAGTGTTGGAGCATTTACTGCTTCTGGAGGCAGGTTGTTCCACTGATTAATTGTTCTCACTGTCAGGAAGTTTCTCCTTAGTTCTAGGTTGCTTCTCTCTTTGATTAGTTTCCACCCGTTGCTTCTTATCCTGCTTTCAGGCGCCTTGGAGAATAGCTTGATTTCCCTCTTCTTTATGGCAGCCCCTGAGATATTGGAATACTGCTATCATGTCCCCCCTTGTCCTTCTCTTCGTTTGACATGTCTGGTTTAGGGTATTTGTAGTCGGATCAGTAGTCTGGTCCTCTTCTTGCAATTTCATCTGAGTAGAATAGAGAGTCATATCTGGTGTTGTTGTTTGTTTATCTAAAATGTCTAAGTTCTTTGCTTTTGAAGTTACAGGTGCTATAGTTAAAGTCAGTGATTGAACACCAAAGTTCTCAGCCACTTGTGCATGTTGTATGAAGTCTTCTTTAATGTTCAATTGTTGATCTTCTGTTATTTTTAGGGTTACAGGTTGATCAGTTTGAGTCTGAGGTTCAATTTGTAGTTTTGTAAAAATGTCTTTGGTTTTCACTCCCAAAATGATTAGCTCTGTTGCTTCACGGATTTTTCTCAAGGATAAGTTTGTAATTAAGTTGTGGATAGGATTCATCCATTTCCATGGTGATTAAAAATAGTCCTTTAGTGGAAGCTATGTTTAGTAAGACTCATCTATTGTCCACCTCCACGATTTGTAAGAATTATTGTCACCACAGCTGCTTCTACATCTTATCTTTTTTTGATGCTATGAAGGACAAAACAAAGTGATCAACAAGCACAAGTAAAAAAAAGAATTCCAGTTGCTATGCCAAATTTTGCCACAAGATGTCCCCAGCAGACCACATAATCTTTTTCTGAATGCCAAATAGCTTCTTATTCAGTTAACACACACGAAAAAGCCGATATTTTGCAAAGTTAATAGTTAAATAAGTTTTAAAAAATGCTTAATAATAATAATAATAAAGTTGGAAGGGACCTTGGAGGTCATCTAGTCCAACCCCCTGCTCAGGCAGGAAACCCTATGCCATTTTGGACAAATGGCTGTCCAGTTTCTTCTTAAAAACTTCCAGTGTTGGTGCATTCACCGCTTCTGGAAGCAGGTTGTTCCACTGGTTAATTGTTCTAACTGTCAGGAAGTTTCTCCTTAGTTCTAGGTTGCTTCTCTCCTTGATTAGTTTCCATCCATTGCTTCTTGTCCTGCCTTCAGGCGCTTTGGAGAATAGCTTGACTCCCTCTTCTTTGGGGCAGCTCCTGAGATACTGGAAGGCTGCTATCATGTCCCCCCTCGTCCTTCTCTTCATTAAACTAGACATTCCCAATTCCTGCAACCGTTCCTTATATATTTTAGCCTCCAGTCCCCTAATCATCTTTGTTGCTCTTCTCTGCACTCTTTCTAGAGTCTCAACATCTTTTTTACATCACGGTGACCAAAACTGGATGCAGTATTCCAAGTGTGGCCTTACCAAGGCCTTGTAAAGTAGTATCAATACTTCACGTGATCTTGATTCTATCCCTCTGTTAATGGAGCCTAACTCTGTGTTGGCTTTTTTGGCAGCTGCAGCACATTGCTGGCTCAAATTTAAGTGATTGTCCATTAGGACTCTGAGATCCCTCTCAAAGTTGCTGCTATTGAACAAGGTACCACCTAGTATACCTGTACATTTGTTTTTTCTTGCCTAAATGTAGAGGACTACCTGTAAGTATCTTTTGGGGGGCCCATTATAACTTTGAACGGTCACCAAGGAAAGGTCGTAACTAGAGGACTGCCAACAAACAGCTTTTTAAAGTAGCCCACGGCAATAAAACTGGCCTTCCTCACCATTGCAAAGACTTGGAAGGGAAGTGCTGAGAATTGAAGGAGTTGCTAAAAGATGTAAGCATCGCCTAAAAATGTTCAGAAAAGCTTTTGGGGATCAGATTGATTGCCTATTGACCCTTATTGGTCCCTTGCTATTGCTCACTTGCTACTTGGTAGACTGCCCCTGAACCTGGAGGCTCCTGATCCCCCCCCCATCCATATTGCCATATCGTTCAATCTTTCATTTTTTAATACATTGTCTATCATTCTCTGTGCCCTAGGAGTAACTCACCCTTGAAATAATTAGGATGTCAAAAGGATAGTGCTGGTTGCTCACCGCAGCAAAAACCATTTTAATTTTTTAAGTTTCACGGCAGGCTAAATTTGCCGTCTCAAAATAGCTTAAATCTTTTAAGGTCCTGCAAAAGCCTTATAAAAAAGGACCTTTTGTCCCGATTAATATTATCCCTGTCATCTTTGAAGCTGTATCGGAGATCAGGAGCCAAAAAGATGTAGCAGATTGAAATATTGATCACCGGTAATAGCCATTCATAGATTTGCTCCTTTAAAAAGGAGTTCTTGTCCTTTTTTAAAAGCCATTTAAGCAAATGGTCTCTTTTGGTAATGGTTAGTACTATGATCAAATAATAGCAAAATAAAGGATGTGGTCGTCTTAGGAAAAAAATCCATCTGCTTCTTTGGATAGAATAGCCTCAGAAGATCAGGCAGGAAGATGTGATTTGATTGGTATTTGAACAGGAGATTATTAAAAGGCTGCTAAATTGCAATTAATATTTGAGTTCACACATTGCACTAAAAAGTTCACTTGTTTTGATCTTAAGAGCATTTAGAATAGATTAGAATTAGAATGGAATGGAATAGAATAGAATAGAGCAGTGGTTCTCAACCTTTTTAATGCCACGACCCCCCCCATCCGGTCGTAAGTTGAGGACTACTCAACCGGTCATAAGTCGAGGACTACTCAACTGGTGCAGCACCGTTTGCAGAATGGGACTTTTGGCGGGCTCAGCAGGGCAGAGACAGCCTGGACAATTCCTATTGGCTTTGGAAAGCCAATAGAATTAGACTCTATTCAAGAGAGTCTATTCTATTGGCTTTCAAAAGCCAATAGAATAAAAGGGAGTAGCACAGCTAAGGAAAAGGGGGGAAAAATGATGGACTGCGTTGTTTGGCGACCCCCGTGAAATGGTCGTTCAACCCCAAATGGAGTCCCGACCCACTGGAATAGAGAATAGAATAGAATAATGAAAGAAAGGAATAGGATAGGAAAGAATAGAATTAGAATAGAATAATGAATTAAAATAGAATAGAATTAGAATGGAATAGAATAGAATAATGAAAGAATGGAATAGCATAGGAAAGAATAGAATAGAATTAGAATAGAATAATGAAAATGGAATAGAATAGAATAGAAACCTCATTATCGCTTTAAATGTATACTAATTAGGATACATTAAAATGAAATTTCGTTGCATTCAGCTTTCAAAAAAAACATGCATGTACCCCCGTCCGCACACACATATGACACAAAGAAGCATCACAGTCTAGTTTGAATGTATACATGGTGGTGGGGGGGAAAGGATCCTACAAATTTATCAGACGGATGACGTAAAGAGCAAAGCTGTTACAAAATCTAGTAGTTTTGCTATAAACCAGTGTTTCTCAACCTTGACAATTTTAAGGCATGTGGACTTCAACTCCCAAAATTCCACAGCCAGCAATGCTGGCTGTGGAATTTTGGGAGTTGAAGTCCACATGCCTTAAAATTGTCAAGGTTGAGAAACACTGCTATAAACAGTGCTTTTTTTCTTAAAAAAAAAAAAAGGTGCTGGAACTCACACACATCATACAACCTGCCTTGCCTACCCTACAAGGTTCCATCCCAAAAAAGGTGCCGGAACTCCGTTCTGGGCGTTCTATGAGAAAAAAAGCCCTGGCTATAAATACTTCGAAACCTCCTTTAGAGTGGAGCAACGGGAACAGACCCTGAAGTGGGTGTGTGGGATCTTTAACAATGCTGTGCGCTCTAAGCACATGTAAGCGCTTGTAAGCAGCATCCTGGATCACGGGAAGCGAGCTTCCTATAATCCTTTCAGCTGTCCTCGCCACTCTCTGCGTGGAGCTTCTATCTGACGCTCTGCTACCACCAAACCAGACAGTGATGCAGTTTGTTAAAGACACTCAATCACGCCTCTGTAAAAAGTGGCCAGGACAGAAGGAGAAAGATGTGCTCTCCTGCAAGAAATGCAAACGCTAAAGGTGACGTATGAAGAGACCAAGTCAGATTGTTAGTTATCTGCACCCCGCAGATACTTTAATATCTTCGACCACCGCCACAGCTGCAGCTTTGATGCAAAGTGGAGTATAGCTATGCCGGCTCTTTCTAAAATCAACCACGATCTCCTTTATTTTATTAACCTTTAAAAATCTGGCTGTTTAGATTTCCACATCGCTAGACCCAGAATCTTTGTGTATTTGCCAACATTGCAGTCATATCAGGTCATTTAAATGTCATCGCATCTTATACCTGTTCACCGCTGTGATGTTGTCATGGTTCTGACAGATGAAACTCTTCAAAGAACTTGGAGGCAGTGTTTACCTTAAAGAATCTTTATTTAAGTTGCCTAGCATTGGCACTAACATAATCGGAGCCAAAAACTGAATTCCCCTCCCCTGAGCACATAGTATCAAAAGCACAATTCTCTCCTCCAATTAACAGTCATCAATCACATCCCCTAATTAGTTTAAAGCCCTGGCTTCCCTTCCCGCTCTCCAGCCTGCCAATTCTTATCATCTCTTATTTCAATAACCTTAGTTCTCACACTAGGTACAGGGTTATTATGTCTAGCTAGACTCTCATGCGCATTCCCCCCCCCCAGCATCATATAACTCTAAAGGCAAAAATAAGAAAATGGCTGCATCTCCATCTGTTGTCAGTGCTAAAACATCCAATGTCAGCGTTGACAGATGTGATGTGGTACCACAAAATTAAAACAAGGCGTCAACGCTGCTAACATCGGATGTTCTTGCTTTGACAACAGATGGAAATGCAGCCATTTTTCTCTATCGCTTTTGGAGTTAGTTGATGCTGGGAGGGGGAATGTGGATGAGATTCCAGCTAGTCATAACAATAATAACTCAGCCGTGGGAACCTAAGGTCATTGGGCCCAGAGCTGATAGAGTTTTGGCAGTGCTGGAGAGCTGGGGAGAAAGCTCAGGCTTCAGGTTAATTGGGGGATGTGATTTATGACCGTTTATTGGAGAAGGGAATTGTGCTTTGTTACTTTGTATCCAGGGGAGGGGAATTTAGTTTCTGGTTTCAACTATGTAGTGCCCATACTTTGTTTCTTAAATAAAAGATTCTTTAAGATAAACAATGCCTCGAAGTTCTTCTGAAGCGTTTCATCTGTCGGAACCATGACACAAGGGAGGAAAGTAGGATTAGGAGCTTCTGGGCTCATGTTTGGATGATAAGGAACTGGGGAAAAATATATACATGTGGCATGGGATTAAAAAATCCATGGCAGCAAAATACATTCACTGTCATTGACTCTAGCTAGGGCGGTGGTGGCAAACCTATGGCACGCGTGCCACAGGTGGCACGCAGAGCCCCCTCTGTGGGCACGCGCGCCGTCGCCCCAGTCCTAGGCCTTCAGCTGGGTTTTATAAAACCTTTTCGCTTTAGGCCTCCGCCGCCGTGTGCAAAAAAAAAAAAAGTTTCAATCAATCAATTTCAACTTCTTGCGGGGAAAAAAAAGATCTTGCAAAGTTGGAATTGATTGATTGAACTTTTTAGTCCCACCCAGTTTGCCGTTACCACTGCAGCCACGCCCACCCAATGGGCCATACCCACCCAATGGGCCACGCCCACCCATCAGCCGACGATGCATAAGTGGGTTTTGGTTGCAGTTTGGGCACTCAGTCTCTAAAAGGTTCGCCATCACTGCGCCAGGGTATTGATCTGAGCATTATGCCCTTTGTACAACTCAACCATACAACATAAAAAGTAGATGCTACAGCTTTTTTAATGTGGCATCAAGCCATACTAGGCTTTATTTCAGTGTTTCTCAAACTTTAAGGTGTGTGGACTTCAACTCCCAGAATCCACTTCTATCCCTAGAAGCTGACTGGGGAATTCTGGGAGTTGAACTTGACACATCTTAAGATTCCCAAGTTTTCGGAAATAAGCTTTATTTGGTTGAGATTTGTAAACACATCTGGGATTTATCAGGGTTTATGGATTGGCATGCAGATGCTCCTGATTTACGACCACAATTGAGCCCCAAAATTATGTTATTAAGCGAGATTTGTTAAGTGAATTTTACCCCATTTTATGACTTTTCTTGCGACAGCTGTTAAGTTAATCAGTACAGTTGTTGAGTTAGGAACACAGTTGTTAAGTGAATCTGGCTTCCCCATTGACTTTGCTTGTCAGAAGTTCGCAAAAGGGAGTCACTAATGTAATAACTACATTGATCTCCAAACAAACTTAAGTAAGGTGGCACATTCCAATATTTGTCACTTGCTTCCAGAAGGATTATCTATTTACCTCCCAGCTTCTTATCTATTTACCATTGCAATTTTGAAATTTCGTAAAGCTTTCACCTTAGCCAGGCTGGATGCATTGCCTTCGGCAGTCCTTTTTGGACGGTTTAACGGCACTCCTATGCACTTTTGGTTGTGTCCATGTGGTGATGGCTCTATAGAAACCCTAAGCCACATGCTGCTTCATTGTTCTTTATATAAAGACTCTAGACCAGGGGTAGGCAACCTTGGCTCTTTTATGACTGGTGGACTTCAACTCCCAGAATTCCTGAGCCAGCCATGCTGGCTCAGGAATTCTGGGAGTTGAAGTCTACCAGTCATAAAAGAGCCAAGGTTGCCTACCCCGGCTCTAGACAGATTCTTATATATCCGATATTGAAGACGTTTCCAGGTAGGGGATATAATTTTATCTAAAGTTGCTATTTTCGGATAAGGATCCGAAAATATCAATTCAGGTTGCCCAATTTTCTGCCACCATTTGCACAATACGCCGCACCATTATCAAGGTCTGAAAAATTTTAATATGATGTTTTATTTTGAGAATTTCAGATTATATTACATTGATTGTTTGGTGGTTTTATATTCTGTAAATATGGAAGTAAAATTGTCACTGTTGTTACATTTTGGTTATGTCTGGCCTTACGGCTGTAATAAACAGATTGATTGATTGACTTAAGTGGCAAGAAAGAAAAATCATAAAATGGGGTAAAATTTACTTAACAACCATCTTGCTTAGCAACATAAATTTTGAGATCAATTGTAGTCGTAAGTCGAGGACTAACTATATACCTGTATTTATTAATCTGATACACCCTTTCAAGGAAACTGCAAGAACATCTGTGGCTCTTTTTCCATCTGCTTGGATGTTTCTCCACAACACCCCTGCAGAGTAGGGTATTCTGACTACATAAATCAAATAATATAGGTATGAATAAAAATAAATTTGAATCAAGTTCCTAGTTACTTGGGCCTTTGAACCCTAGAAAAGCCATGAGGTATGGATAGGCTGAACCTGTGTGTGTTTTTAAAGAAGGTAAATAGTGATATATATATATATATGTTTTCTGAGGTTTTCGCGGGTATTTGTATGTAGGTCTTTGGTTGTTCGGGTTTTCTCCCGCGTAAAATTGGAAGTGTCTTGGCGACGTTTCGACGAAGTCCCATTCGTCATCTTCAGGCTGGTGTTTTCAGCTTCGTGCTTTGAGCAGCAACGAAGCACGAAGCTGAAAACACCAGCCTGAAGATGACGAATGGGACTTCGTCGAAACGTCGCCAAGACACTTCCAATTTTACGCGGGAGAAAACCCGAACAACCAAAGACCTACATATATATATATATGTATGTATGTATGTATGTATGTATGTATGTATGTATGTATGTATATGTATGTGTGGGTATATACATGTTTTATATAGCATATGTGTGTTATGCATGTATACACTTTTGAGAGTAGGCAACAGAATGTCATTTTTAATGTGTGCCCACAGTAAAAAATGACAGTAAAGTTTATTTTATCTTACATTACTTTAGGTTAGCACTGTAAAATTTCAGAAAGGACAGCTCCATTTCTAGAAAGCAGTAGGTGGGGTACATCCCAAAAGAAGCCGGCTGAATAACTTGGCCAGAGGAGCAGAGTCCGAGGAAAAAGTGGGTCACTCATCCTCACTGAGGTCTTCCTCCTTTAGAAGTCCAACTTCTGCCAACCTCCGCCTCAGAACACCGCTTTGGAGGCGGAGTTCCCTATCATCCTTTTGTTTATTCTTTTGAGGTTAGGTGGGCGTGTTTTTGCCTGGCTTCTAACCGCTTATTTTCTAAACTCCAATTTTATTATATATATCAATATCAATATCAAGATGGCGCCCACAGCCATTCCCCTCCCCCACCCCACCTCTTAGGGCAACTTTTCGCCCTCAAACTTTCCCGCGCGCGGACTCTTTTTTTTTCCCTTTTCTCCCGCTTCGCTCCGCCCACTCTTGTTTTTCCGGCGGAGGGAGACGGGGAGGAAAAAAAAAAAAGCTCCTGCGCGCGACGTCCCTATATAAATAGCTGCGCCGCGCGGAAGTTTCGCCAGTCGCGCCCGGACGCCGGTGGGGAAGGGTTGGGCTTTTACGCTCGGAGGACGCGAGGGGCGGCAGCGGCCTAAGGCGGAGGACTCGTCCCGCCGCTCCTTCTCCTCGGCAATACTTGCAGCTTTCCCCCTCGTTTTCGGCCTCGGTCGATTCTTCCACGAAGGGCCGCCTGCCCCCCCCCTAAAACCGGGGTAGAGGTGGGGGGGCCAGGATGTAAGGGGGTGATGCGCAGGGACCCCTGTGGGGGTGAACTCCCTCACCCATTCCCCCCCCCCTTAATTCTCAGGCCAGATATCGCTTTTGAGGAATATTTTCGTTTCTTTCCACCCTTACAAACGATCCTAATTCCCCTTTTATCGCCTCCCTTCGCAAAAGAAAAAAATACAATCCTTTTGCTCTCTCTCTCCCCCCCCCCCCCCGTATCTTAATCTCTCCTGTATTAACGGGTTTTTTTTCCCCGCGATCTGTCCTCTTTCCCCTCCTCGGGGCAACTGTCATTGCCTCCTTTTTATTCCATTCCCACCCCCCACCCCCCAAAAAACCCCTCCAGGCATTGTCATAACTAGCTTGGGACTCCCCCCCCCCCAACCCGTATTTTAAGGGAGCTTTGGATGACAGCAAATCTGCTTTTTGCTCCTGTATGGCTTTTTATGGGCTTCCTTACTCGTAAATCCCACTCCCCACCTTTAAAAATAAAAATTAAAAATAAGGTGGGCTTTATGCTTCTTCATTCCCTTCCAAGGCTAGGAATTTAGGTTTTAGTCCATCGTCCCTCCGCCTGAAATTACCTTTGAATGCTTGCCTGTTAAAGGGGGCCACTTCTTGCCTCTGGTGCTTTCGGCATCTTTTGCCTTTCCCAAAGAGGCTTCACCCCTCTCCCCATCTTTTCCTCTCCTCCCCCCCCCCCATGCCAGCAAACACCCCCTGCCTATGGGAAGCTGGCTGGTGCCCCCCAATCACAGCAGCAGCGTCATGCCAGCAGGTGCCCCCTTTCTTTGGGGGTGGCCGGGACGCAGGCAGAGCCAGCCTCCTTGCCTCTCCTCCCCCAGCCTGCTGATGTGAGCTTCGGCTTGCCCTTCCCTTTCTGCTCGTCCTCTTCCTCCTCCTCCCTGCATTGTCCCCCACCCCTCAAGCTTCATGCCCCCCTGAAGAACATGGAGGTGGTGGGCGATTTTGAATACAGCAAGAAAGACCTGATTGGGCATGGAGCTTTTGCCGTGGTCTTCAAGGGTCGGCACCGCAAGGTACGGGCGGAGAAGGGGAGAATTGGGGTCTGGACTCTCTTGCTGGTGGTTGGGGGGCTTACAGGGCTTGCCATTTGGGGAGGGAAAGCCTTGAAGTGTGTGCTTTTTTTTTCCATCCCCAAATTTAGCTGGGAAGCTGTTCTCCTTTAGCTGCCCTGTCTTCCTGCTTCTCCTAACTAGCTTCCTGCAGTTTGGTGCACTTCGGGCTAAACCCTTGAATTGCTGGTGGTTGGGGGGCTTACAGGGCTTGCCATTTGGGGAGGGAAAGCCTTGAAGTGTGTGCTTTTTTTTCCCCCCCCCATCCCCAAATTTAGCTGGGAAGCTGTTCTCCTTTAGCTGCCCTGTCTTCCTGCTTCTCCTAACTAGCTTCCTGCAGTTTGGTACACTTCGGGCTAAACCCTTGAATTGCTGGTGATTGGGGGGCTTACAGGGCTTGCCATTTGGGGAGGGAAAGCCTTGAAGTGTGTGCTTTTTTTTTTCCCCCCATCCCCAAATTTAGCTGGGAAGCTGTTCTCCTTTAGCTGCCCTGTCTTCCTGCTTCTCCTAACTAGCTTCCTGCAGTTTGGTACACTTCGGGCTAAACCCTTGAAAGGAAAGCGGTGTATTTTTTAAAAAAGCTGGGTGTATTGCCACAAAAACGGTTGCTTTTCCTCCCTTTTCCCCCTTTCCTATTTTTTTTTGGGGGGGGGGGCTGGCAGGGGTGTTGCTGTACTGCCCGCTGCCCGGCTTGCCAGCTTTGTTTTCCTTCCCCAACAGCCAGGATGGGATGATGTCAGCCTCGGAGTGCCTGTTTGTTTTTTTCCGCCCCCCACCCAGCCTTCTCCCCTCTCATCCACACCAATGGCAAACCTGTACTCTTTTAAAGAGGCTGGGGATTCCAGGAGCATGGGTTTTGTAGTTTGGAGTCTCGGTTCTGCCAGCAGGGTGCCAACCTCTTGTCAAAATGTTTGAATGAAGTTCCCAGATTGGGTAGAAAGGTGGTAGACCTTTGATGTGTGGTTGAAGGGGGGCAGCAAACCCCCCCCCCCCATTGTCCCCCATTGCCTGCCAGGATCCAGTGAGTGTCTGATGGAGAGTTGGCCAATTTCAAATGGGTCCTCAAATTTTGTTGAGGATCCCTTCCCTTCTTTTCTTGCCATTTATTGCAAGAATTTCTTTGTTGTGGGTGTGTTTTGTTAAGTGTTGACCTCCGTTCTTGGTTATTACGGTCGGTCGGTGTATTCCTGTCATTGTTTATTTTATGGCGCTGTTACTTCAGGTTCCTTTCCTTCCTTTTTACTATTGTAAGCCGCCTAGACTAGCCCCATGGGTGAGACTGGTGGCCAATAAATCTAACAAATATAAGTAGTCCTCGACTTAAGACCACAGATGAGCCCAACATTTCTGTTGTTAAGTGGGACATTCGTTAAGTGAATGTTGCCCCATTTTACGACCTTCCTTGCTTCAGTTGATAAGTTAGTAACCCAGTTGTTAAGTGAATCTGGCTTCCCCATTCACTTTGCCTGTCAGAAAGTTGCAAAAGGTGAGCCCATGGCCCTGGGGACACAGCAACCGTCATAAATATGAGCCAGTTGCCGAACCTCTGAGTCATGGCGATGCTGGAAAGGTCGTTAACTGAAAAACAGTGACTTTTTTTCGGTGCCGTTGTAACTTTGAACGGTCACTGAAAGAACTGCTGTAAGTCGAGGACTACCTATAATTCTTCCTACTGCCAAACCTAAGCTGTCCCTCTTCTCAGAGGTTTTCCTGTGAATCCACTAGCTTGCCTTATGGATATCTTCACAGATGTCCTTTTTTAATTGGATATCTTTGAACAACTTGGGATTTCTTTGTGTGTGTGTGAGAGGGGGGGGGAGATTCATTTTGGGTACCTGGAGCTTCTGGGCATTCTGTTCAAGATAAGGTCTGGTACCATTACATGAGTAACTAGCATAGTAGGAGGTCCCTGGTCTTCTTGCCTGTTAAGCCCTTGAACCCGAGTCTAGAGTGTGCTGAAGCTTATTGCCTTATTGCAGTGGTTCTCAACCTTTTTAATGCCGCGACCCCCCAACCAGTTGTAAGTCGAGGACTACTCAACCGATCATAAGTTGAGGACTACTCAACTGGTGCAGCACCGTTTGCAGACTGGGGCTTTTGGCAGGCTCAGTAGGGCAGAGACAGCCTGGACAATTCCTATTGGCTTTTGAAAGCCAATAGAATTAGACTCTATTCAAGAGAGTCTATTCTATTGGCTTTCAAAAGCCAATAGAATAAAAGGGAGTAACACAGCTAAGGAAAAGGGGGAAAAAATGGCAGACTGCCTTGTTTGGAGACCCCCGTGAAATGGTCATTCGACCCCAAATGGGGTCCCGACGCACAGGTTGAGAACCACTGCCTTATTGACTCTCAAAAGCACAAAGCTAGAAGAAAAGTGTGAGTGATCCTCTCATGCTTACAAAGGAGTTGTTATTGTGATCCGTTCTTGTCTTGGAGACATGCAACCACGTTTCCTGTTTAAGTTGCACGTGGGTAGAGTTTGGGCCTGTGGTCCTGATTGTAAATTGTCCTCTTTACACGGTTTGCAACCTGACATTCTTGTAGACCAGAGGAGTCCAGTTTTGGAAACTTTAAGACCTGTGGACTTCAACTCCCAGAATTCCCCAGCCAGTTCTGGGAGTTGAAGTCCACAAGTCTTAAAGTTGCCACGGTTGAACGCCCCTTGCTTTTTTAGACTGTCTTAGGCGGGGTTGGCAGTTGTGCTTAGTCGTTGTGGGAAAAAAAAGGGTCTGCTAGCTTCTTCAGGAATCTTAATCATCTTAACAGTTTTGAAAAAGAAAAAGAAAAAAAGACCAGATCTGCTTGCTTCTCATGACTATTTACAAAATAAGAACACTTTGTTTGTACTCAAAAGCATTTCTCCATCCTCTTTTCAGAAAACGGACTGGGAAGTGGCTATAAAAAGCATTAACAAAAAGAACTTGTCGAAGTCACAGCTGCTGCTTGGGAAGGAGATAAAAATTTTGAAGGTACTGTATATTGGCGATTTTCTTCCAAGCACCAGCCTCCTTATCCTGTTGTGTCGCTAACAAAATGGGGAACTCTGACAATCACAGCAACCTAGCATTGTGTTGATACTTAGCAAAGCTGGCCTGGCCCAGAAATATCACTGGGCTTTCTTTCGTAGCTTTAGATTTCACAATGCATTGTAACCTTTATATCGACTACGAGCAGGTAGTCCTCGACTTACAGCAGTCCATTTAGTGACCGTTCAAAGTTACCACGGCGCTGAAAAAAGTGACTTAGGGCTGTTTTTCACTCTTACGGTATTCCAGCGTCCCCGTGGTCACGTGATTAAAATCCAGACCCTTGGCAATTGGCCTGTATTTATGATGGTTGCAGTGTCCCAGATTGTGTGATCCCCTTTTGCGACTGTCTGACAAGCAAAATCAATGGGGGACACTGGATTCACTTAACAACTGTGGCAAGAAAGGGCGTAAAACTGGACAAAATTCACTGAACTGTTTCACCTAGCAAAATAAATGTTCAGCTCAATTGTGGTTGTCCGTCAAGGACTACCTGTATACAGAGACTAACCTCTGTTTGAGGGCCTTTTGTCCTGCTTTTTTCGTTTTACTCTTTTTTCAACTTGATTTCGAATAGATGGAGGAGGGCTTCCGGAATGATGTGGGATTTCCCACAATTCTGTCGCCCTAGCTTTTCCTTTTTGTTGTTGTTGTTGTTCCAAGTGAAATGCTAAGCAAAGAAAAAGGAACAAACCTAAGCTATGTGTTAGAAATTTCTGAATTAGACACACTTGGCCAATGAGAGCAGTCTGGCAGCCGTGTGGAGGCGGACGGCACAAGCCACAATACGTTTGCCTGTGCATAGTGCTTTTAATTTATTCTGGAGGATGCAGAATCCTTGCAAATTCCACAGTGGTGGCGAACCTATGGCATGGCTGGCTCAGGAATTCTGGAAGTTGAAGTCCACGAGTCATAAAAGAGCCAAGGTTGCCTACCCCTGACCTATACTATACCTGTGCATTTGTTTTTTCTTGCCTAAATGTAGAGGACTACCTGTAAGTATCTTTCGGGGGGCCCATTATAACTGTGAACGGTCAGCAAGGAAATGGTTGTAACTGGAGGACTACCAATACACAGCTTTTTTAAGTAGCCCACGGCAATAAAACTGGCCTTCCTCACCATTGCAAAGACTTGGAAGGGAAATGCTGAGAATTGAAGGAATCGCTAAAACATGTAAGCATCGCCCAAAAATGTTTATTGTGATGACCAAAACCGGATGCAAAAAAAAAAAAAAAAAAGATGTTGAGAGTAGAAAGAGTCTAGAGAAGAGCAACAAAGATGTTTAGGAGGCTGAAAGACGAAGAATGGTTGCAGGCATGAAAAATCAACTTTTGCAGGAACAGTTGCAGGAGTTTTGAGCTGTCCTGTTCTTGGTTCTGCACTAGTCCTCGGGCTTAAGAGCACCTCATGGAGGACTAGAATCTTGTTCATAGTTAGAGCATGCTTTTTGTTGCTTTCTACCCTGAGATAAGTGTACAGGAAGTCCTTGACTTATGGCCGTAATGGAACCTGTCTGTGATCATTATAAAGCGAGTCATCCCGTGACCAATCCAATTTTATGGCCTTTTTTTTTAAAGTGATCCTTAAGCAAATCATGGTCATTAAATGAATCTGTGGTCGATAAATGAACCCATGGTTAAGGGGCGTTTTTACCCCAAACTGGAAGTAAACTTTTTTTTTTTTTTGGCAAAAACATTTTAAATCTTGATCATGTGACCGCGGGATGCTGCAAACGGTTGTAAATGCAGGCTGGTTGCTGAGCCCCCCCCCCCCCGAAATAGAGAGTCATGTGACTTTGGGGAGGGGGGTGTTTCAGAATTTCAGAACCTGGTCATACGTACTTTTGGGGGGACCCGTCATAACGTTGAACGGTCATTAGGTGACCAGTTATAACTTGAAGACTTATTCTGTGCATTCTGAGCTTGTGTTGCTTTTTTTTACTTCCTGCCGTCAGTTCTGGCTAGCTTTTTTTGTTTTCCTCTTCTTCTGCTCCAACTTACAAAAATTCCCAAGCCAGCTCTGAGCTGGGCTATACAAGTTGGTTTTATATGACCCCAGGCAGACCGAGTTCAGGTGTGATGCCAAAATAATGCGGTTTGCTTGCTCTTGGCATGATACATTTGGTTAATCCAGTAGTTGTGGTTTATAAACCATAGATCATGGCTACCTTTGAGCAGACAGCATGCCGCTTCCAGGAACCTGTTTTAGAGCATCCCAAGAGAATATTGTCAGAATGTGGTGGTAAAATGGTCAAATTCCAGAAATGTATTTTTCAGGGGAAGGGGGTTTAGGTAGTCCTTCATGTTGTTGTTGTTAGTTGCAAAGTCGTGTCCGACCCATCGCGACCCCATGGACACCGTTCCTCCAGGCCTTCCTGTCCTCTACCATCTTCTGGAGTCCATTGAAGCTCACGCCTGCTGCTTCAGGGACTCCCTCCAACCACCTCATTCTCTGTCGTCCCCTTCTTCTCTTGCCCTCCATCTTTCCCAGCATTAGGCTCTTCTCCAGTGAGTCCTTCCTTCTCATTAGGTGGCCAAATTATTTGAGTTTCAGCTTCAGGATCTGGCCTTCTCAAGAGCAGTTGGGGTTGATCTCCTCCAGGACTGACCGGTTTGGTCACTTTGCAGTCCAGGGGACTCGCAGGAGTCTTCTCCAGCACCAGAGTTCAAAGGCCTCCATTCTTTGGCGCTCAGCCTTTCTTATGGTCCAACTTTCACAGTCTTTAAGGGGTGCTCCAAGGAAACCAGACCCTCCCTTCCATCCAGCCATCTCATTCTCTGTCGTCCCCTTCTTCTCTTGCCCTCGATCTTTCCCAGCATCAGGCTCTTCTCCAGTGAGTCCTTCCTTCTCATTAGGTGGCCAAAGGACTTGAGTTTCAACTTTAGGATCTGGCCTTCTAAAGAGCAGTCGGGGTTGATCTCCTCTAGGACTGACCGGTTGGATCGCCTTGCAGTCCAGGCGGTCCTCGATTTACAACGCCCAAATTTCTGTTGCTCAGCAAGACTGTTGTTAAGTGAGTTTTGTTCCATTTTACAACCTTTCTTACCCTAGTTGTTAATCTCCGGATGAAGGGCCCAAAGTCACCCAGTCTATTTTTGTGCCGAAAGCAGAACTAGAACTCACCATCTCCTGGTGATTGGCCCTAAATCAGCCAGCTGGTTTTCATGGCTCAGGTGAGATTAGAAGTCACCGTCTCCTAGTGATTGGCCCTAAGTCACCCAGCCAGCTTTCTTACCTAAGACAGATCTAGAATTCACAGTCTCCTGGTTTAGGCCAGCATCTTAACCACTAAACCAGGCGTAGGCAACCTTGGCTCTTTTATGACTCGTGGACTTCAACTCCCAGAATTCCTGAGCCAGATGTTTTCAAATTTGGCATGCAGGAATTGTTGCTTTAACCCCAATATGCCCTTTCTAGCCCACCCCTTCCAATTGCCTCTTAAGGCTGCACTGAACCTTTGCTGAAATCTGCAAAGACCCCCTCTCTCAAACTTGCCTAATGTGATGCCTTCCAGATGTGCTGGGGCCTTTTACTCCCACACAGGTGATAGAACATGAGAATTGAAGTCTATAGATGGGGGCCCAAGCTTAGGGAATGGGGAGCTGGCTAATTAATAGTTGATTCCTTGTCACTTTGGTTCCTGTGATGTCTAATTTAAGACCATCTAGGATGGGTGGGGAACCATGGCCCTTTTATGACTTGTGGACTTCAACGCCCAGAATTCCTGAGCCAGCATGGGGAACGATGGTTCTTTTATGGTTTGTGGACTTCAATTCCCAGAATTCCTGAGCCAGCATGGGAAATGATGGCCTTTTTATGACTTGTGGACTTCAACTCCCAGAATCCCTGAGCCAGCTCCCAGAATTCCTGAGCCAGCATGGGGAACGATGGCCTTTTTATGACTTGTGGACTTCAACTCCCAGAATTCCTGAGCCATGGGTAGGGAACTATGGTTCCCCAACCTTGATCTTAGGAACACAGGTCTTCTGAATTTTTTATTCATCTTATAATTCCATCCACGCTACCTCTGCACTGCAGGCACCCCTCATTTTTTTTCTTGCAGAAAGTTGCGGTGGGAGCATAAGCACAATTTTTTAAAAATAGCGAGCAAGTATTTTATGTTACAGTGAACATGTGACATCCTGTTTGACACTCAAATGATCTCGGTTGTCAATCAAATGTGGAAGTGTTGTCAGGCATGGCCAAGGGCTGTCCTGTCTGCTGTGCAGAATCAACAATTTGTTTTTTTATTAAATTTATACGCCGCCCGTCTCTCACTGTTTCGAGTAACTCTGGATGGCTTACAAGAATGCAAGAGCATACGATAGTAAAGCATTAAAAACATTGCAATTAAGTTTAACAATAAATCCAAAGTAAATTTGGAGAAAATCTCTCAGAAGGAGCAAAGGAAGGCTGTGTCTCATTTATAGTGACTGCTTAAGATACAGGTAGTCCTCAATTTATGACCACCATTGAGCCCCAAATTTTTGTGGCTACGTGAGACATGTATTGAGTTTTATCCCATATATATGACCTTTCTAACCACAGCTGCTGAGTGAATCATTAGAGTTAATAACATGGTTGTTATTAACATGGATAATGGTTAATAACATGGTTGCTAAGTGAATCTAGCTTCCCCCTTGACTTGGCTTGTCAGAAGGTCCCAAACAGTGATCACGTAACCCTGAGACACTTCAGCTGTCATAAATATGAATCAGTTGCCAAGCGTCTGAATTTTTATCGTGTGACCACAGGGGATGCTGCAGCGGTCATAAGCGTGAGAAACGGTCATAAGCCACTTTGTTTCAGTGCCGTTGTAACTTCGAAGAGTCACTAAATGAAATGTTGTTAAGATGAGCATTACCTGTAATAGAATTTTCAGATCCGTTGGCTCTAGATCACGGGTGGGGAAGCTTGGCTCTTTTATGATTTGTAGACTTCAACTCCCAGAATTCCCGAGCCAGCCACGCTGAGGGGAAAGGGAGAGGTTTCCAAGCTGAGCCATGCTGGCTCAGGAATTCTGGGAGTTGAAGTCCACGAGTCATGAAGGGGCCATAGTTCCCCCATGCTGGCTCAGGAATTCTGGGAGTTGAAGTCCACGAGTCATGAAGGGGCCATAGTTTCCCCCATGCTGGCTCAGGAATTCTGGGAGTTGAAGTCCACAAGTCATGAAGGGGCCATAGTTCCCCCATGCTGGCTGAGGAATTCTGGGAGTTGAAGTCCACAAGTCATGAAGGGGCCATAGTTCCCCCATGCTGGCTGAGGAATTCTGGGAGTTGAAGTCCACAAGTCATGAAGGGGCCATAGTTTCCCCCATGCTGGCTCAGGAATTCTGGGAGTTGAAGTCCACAAGTCATGAAGGGGCCATAGTTTCCCCCATGCTGGCTCAGGAATTCTGGGAGTTGAAGTCCACGAGTCATGAAGGGGCCATAGTTTCCCCCATGCTGGCTCAGGAATTCTGGGAGTTGAAGTCCACAAGTCATGAAGGGGCCATAGTTCCCCCATGCTGGCTGAGGAATTCTGGGAGTTGAAGTCCACAAGTCATGAAGGGGCCATAGTTTCCCCCATGCTGGCTCAGGAATTCTGGGAGTTGAAGTCCACAAGTCATGAAGGGGCCATAGTTTCCCCCATGCTGGCTCAGGAATTCTGGGAGTTGAAGTCCACAAGTCATGAAGGGGCCATAGTTCCCCCATGCTGGCTGAGGAATTCTGGGAGTTGAAGTCCACAAGTCATGAAGGGGCCATAGTTTCCCCCATGCTGGCTCAGGAATTCTGGGAGTTGAAGTCCACAAGTCATGAAGGGGCCATAGTTTCCCCCATGCTGGCTCAGGAATTCTGGGAGTTGAAGTCCACAAGTCATGAAGGGGCCATAGTTCCCCCATGCTGGCTGAGGAATTCTGGGAGTTGAAGTCCACAAGTCATGAAGGGGCCATAGTTTCCCCCATGCTGGCTCAGGAATTCTGGGAGTTGAAGTCCACGAGTCATAAAAGGCCCAAGTTTTATACTGTGCCTGTGCATTTGGTTTTTCTTGCCTAAGTGTAAAACCTGACATGAACCCTTACACCAGAGGTGGAGAACTATGGCCCCTTTATGACCTGCGGACTTCAACTCCCAGAATTCCTGAGCCAGCATTAACATGGCTGGCTCAGGAATTCCGGGAGTTGAAGTCCACAAGTCATAAAAAAGCCAAGGTTCCCCACCCCTGCTCTAGTCTAGATCAGTGATGGTGAACCTTTGAGAGACTGAGTGCCCAAACTGCAACCCAAAACCCACTTATGCATCGTCGAGTGCCGGGTGGGTGTGGCCCATTGGGTGGGTGTGGCCCATTGGGTGGGTGTGGCTGCAGTGGTAACGGCAGACTGGGTGGGACTAAAAAGTTCAATCAATCAATTCCAACTTTGCAAGATCTCTTTTTTTCCCCGCAAGAAGTTGAAATTGACTGATTAAACCTTTTTTTTTTTTTTTTTTTGCACACGGCGGCGGAGGCCTAAAGCGAAAAGGTTTTATAAAACCCAGCTGAAGGCCTAGGACTGGGGCGACGGCGTGCGTGCCCACAGAGAGGGCTCTGAGTGCCGCCTCTGGCACCCGTGCCATAGGTTCGCCACCACTGGTCTAGATCATTGGGGAAAACAGATTTTGTGGATAGGGACCAGGCCTCCGTGCTAAATTCAGAACTTTGGACCCAAAGGATTGTCCAGCTTTGGTTTTGATGCCTCGTCAGCTGAGATTCTAGTCCCTAACGTTCCAAAAGGCATGAGAAATACCAGGTTTTCTTTTATGTCGAGCCAAGGATAATCAGCCATGGATGCTTTGATTTGGCTTCTACTGATCAACACATTGGCTCAAGTTCCTTCCTTTCTCCCCCAATTATTTTGAGTCGGGGAAGCTTTAGTCATCCCAAAGTAAGACAAGGCTAGTCTGCTTCCTTATTCCAGACCCCCCCCCCCCTTTGCCAGGATAATAAAACCCAAAGCCAAAAAAAAAAAAAAAAAGTCTAAAGGGTGTTAGTGACCTAAAATCTCTGCTCTCTTTGTTTACAAAACCCCAAGGAAGGAAAGAAACTCTTACATCTGTAAAAGTATCTTACTTGGAGAAAGCCTAGGGCCCTTTGCCTTTGGTGAGTCAACTTTTCCAAGAAACTCCTGGGCCTGCTTCTGGGAAGCCTGTTCCCGGTCTAGTTAACGTGGGGCTGGTTTCAAAGACATCACAAGGCTGGGTCGACTGAGAACTTGGCAACCATTGTGCCTTGGCTCATTAGAGGAGCATATTATCCATATATTGAGAGCGAACCTCTTAGTTTCTAGGTCAGAGATCTTCAAACTGGGCCCTTTTATGACTTGTGGACTTTCAACTCTCAGAATTCCTCAGCCAGGATGCTTTAAGACAGGGGTCTTCCAGCTTGGCCCTTTTATGACTTGTGGACTTCAACTCCCAGCATTCCTCAGCCAGGATGCTTTAAGACAGGGGTCTTCCAACTTGGCCCTTTTATGACTGGTGGACTTCAATTCCCAGAATTCCTCAGCCAGGATGCTTTAAGACAGGGGTCTTCCAACTTGGCCCTTTTATGACTGGTGGACTTCAACTCCCAGAATTCCTCAATCAGGATGCTTTAAGACAGGGGTCTTCCAACTTGGCCCTTTTATGACTTGTGGACTTCAACTCCCAGAATTCCTCAGCCAGGATGCTTTATGACAGGGGTCTTACAGCTTGGCCCTTTTAGGACTTGTGGACTTCAACTCCCAGAATTCCTCAGCCAGGGTGCTTTAAGACAGGAGGCTTCCAACTTGGCCCTTTTATGAGTTGTGGACTTCAATTCCCAGAATTCCTCAGCCAGGGTGCTTTAAGACAGGGGTCTTCAGACTTGGCCCTTTTATGACTGGTGGACTTCAACTTCCAGAATTCCTCAGCCAGGATGTTTTAAGACGGGGGTCTTCCAGCTTGGCCCTTTTAGGACTTGTGGACTTCAACTCCCAGAATTCCTCAGCCAGCGTGCCTGGCTGAGGCATTCTGGGAGTTGAAGTCCACAATTCATAAAAGCACCAAGATGGAAGACCCCTGCTTGTGGAACTCAACTCTCAGAATTCCTCAGCCAGGAAGAAACTATGGAAATAATTTTTATGGCAGCCACATACAGATAATCTTTGACTTATGACTCCAGTGGAACCATCCCATTACGGTCATAAGTTATGATGATCATAAAGCGGGTCATGAAGTGACTGACTTTATTTTACAACCATTTTTGTGGTGGTCGTTAAGTAAATCCACAGTTGTTAAGCAAAGCCTTTGTTCACTATGGGACATTTTTGCCAAGAACTGGAAGTAAATTTAGGCAGAGGTTGGTTCTTCAAGCTTACTGTGGGTTTGGGGCTTTGGCTCTAAGCTGGGGGATCACCTCTGTCTAAATCACAGCTTGAGCAAGAATTAGAAGAATTAAGAATGGAATGGAAGAGAATATAGAATGGAATAGCATATGGAATAGAATATGGAATGGAATGGAATAGAGAATGGAATGGAATGGAATATGGAATTGAATGGAATGGAATTGAATGGAATGGAATATGGAATAGAATATGGAATGGAATAGAATAGAGAATGGAATGGAATATGGAATAGAATATGGAATGGAATGGAATAGAATAGAATGGAATAGAATATGGAACGGAACAGAACAGAACAGAATATTCTTTATTAGCCAAGTATGATTGGACAAGGAATTTGTCTCTGGTGCATAAATTCTCAGCGTACACACAAGCAACAACAAGCAATAATAAAACAACAACTACAACAACAATAGAGTTGGAAAGGACCTTGGAGGTCATCTAGTCCAACCCCCTGCTCAGGCAGGAAACCTTACACCATTTCAGACAAATGGCTGTCCAGTCTCTTCTTAAAAACTTCCAGTATTGGAGCATTCACCGCTCCTGGAGGCAAGGAGTTCCACAGATTGTTCTCACTGTCGGGAAGTTTCTCCTTAGTTCTAAATTGCTTCTCTCCTTGATAGGTTCCCATCCGTTGCCTCTTGTCCTGTCTTCAGGGGCTTTGGTTGACCCCCCTCTTCTTCTTGTGGCAGCCCCTGAGATACTGGAACACTGCTATCATGTCCCCACTCATCTTTCTTTTCGTTAAACTAGCCATACCCAATTCCAGCAACCGTTCTTCATATGTTTTAGCCTCCAGTCTCCTGATCATCTTAGTTGCTATGAATATTCTCTACAATTTCTAACTGGAAGTAAACGCTGAGTTTTGCCAAAAAATACTGTAAATTGTGGTCATTTGACCACAAAACACTACAAAGAGCTGGTTGAGAGTTCCCCATTTGTCCAAAATAATATTGTGTCTTTTGCTTGAGCAAGGGGTTTGGAATATGAGCCTTCTAACTCTTATTTAGTGGCTTTAACAAGGTGTGGATAGGCTGCAAAAAAAAGTCCTTTAATTTATTTGAGGAAGGGGCATGTTGGCGTTGTTACTCAGAAAAAAAATAAAAGCTATTAATATTACCTTACTTAGCTGCTGTTTCCTTCCCAGCACTGACTTGCTGAGGTTTCTCTGAACTATTTGCCTTTTATTTTCCAGGAACTACAGCACGAAAACATTGTGGCCCTGTATGATGTCCAGGTGAGTTTATATTTCTGAGTGCTCCCTTGCCCCCCTTTTTTTTTATTAAACAAATGTGTGTCACTATAACAACCCCCCCCCCAGCTCTCCTGTTTTATCTCTCTCTGCAAATGTGCCCTTGTAATATTGGTGCTTTGCGATCGGCTTTATTTGTGTTAATGCCGTCACAGCATAAGAAATCTGATTGTGAAGGGGGGAAAAATGCCTTTTTGGTGATAAATACATGGAGTTGTGAGAGAACCATTGTTTTGAATCTGATTAAAATATGGTACAGGCAGTCCTCAACTTACAACAGTTTATTTACTGACCGTTCGAAGTTAACAATGGCACCAAAAATGTGACTTACGACTGCTTCTCACACTTATGACCATTGTGGCATCCCCATGGTCATGTGATCAAAATTCAAACAGATTTTGAATGTATTTTAGCTTAAGAGGGACATGTTTTTCAAGTAATGTATTCTTTCTTTTTGCTTCTTTTTGTTTTTGTTTTTAAGATACGAGAAATGTAAAAGTGTCGGGATGGCTTGGATGAGGAAAAAGACTTAAATACTTAAGTGTAATTAAGTCTAAGAAAATAACAAGGTTTTTTTTTTGAACATTGTGGGGAAAACAAATTGAAATGAGAACTTTAAAAACAGGATTTATGACAAGGGGATTAAGACGATTAAGAAAGAAGCTTCATATAGATGGGGTTGTCACTTGTAGAAATACTAGAAAAAATGTTTACGTTCAATTATCTACTAAAATTATTAAGAAATGTACTAATTTAAGATTGATAGAAGAGAAAATTGGAAGAAGAGAAAATAAAGGAAAGCTATTACGTGGAGTTTGGAATTATAGAAACTAATTGTTATCGATCGTTTGTAAATATAAACCCAGACAACGTGTTGTTTACCAAATATTAATGGTGATTATGTTAAAAAAATAATAAAATATATTTTTAAAAAATTCAAATGATTGGGAACTGACTCACATTTATAATGGTGGCACTGTTCCGGGGTCACCTGATCCCCTATTTCAGGGGTCTTCCAACTTGGCCCTTTTATGACTTGTGGACTTCAACTCCCAGAATTCCTCAGGCAGGCAGAGTAATTCTGGGAGTTGAAGTCCACAAGTCATAAAAGGGCCAAGTTGGAAGACCCCTGCTTTAAGTCATCTTTGGATCTAGACTTGACTGCTTCTTGTCCCTGTGGCTAATGCCTGCCAGCCTAGTTGAGAAAGACCTGAATAATTATGCAATGAAAGTTTATGTGTTCCAGTGAAAAAGAGCAAGTGTGTGTGTGTGTTAACTCTCATCACACAATTATCCAGGTTTTTCTCAACTAGGCTGGCAGGCATTAGTCCAGTGTTTCTCAACCTTGACAATTTTAAGGCATGTGGACTTCAACTCCCAGAATTCCACAGCCAGCATTGCTGGCTGTGGAATTCTGGGAGTTGAAGTCCACATGCCTTAAAATTATCAAGGTTGAGAAACACTGCATTAGCCACAGTGAGAGAAGCAGCCAATATATAAAGAAATTGATTTGAGTTTGGCTGCTGACCTGGATTGTGAATGTGTGAATGAGGGACCCATCTTCAAACGTGGCCCTTTTATGACTTGTGGACTTCAACTCCCAGAATTCCTCAGCCAGTGTGCACACTGGCTGAGGAATTCTGGGAGTTGAAGTCCACAAGTCATAAAAGAGCCAAGTTTGAAGACCCCTGCCCTTATTGTAACTTTTGAGACAAGCAAAATCAGGAGGGAAGCCAAATTCACTTTACAAATGTCTTGCTAACTTTAAAACAAATGCAGTTACTCACTTAACAACGGGGCCACGAAAAGTCCTACAATGGGGCAAAGCTCATTTAACAGCTGTCTCGCTTAGCGACAGAAATTTTGGGCTCACCGATGGCTGTCAGGCGACGACGACCCGTATATCCTAGTTGTGCTTAAAAGAGACCGAAGTTTCGACTGCATGCAGTTGGCCAGTCAAGCTCTGTGGCTCTAGGACCCTTTAAAAAGGCTCGCGAAATCGAAAAATAAAATTAAGGGTTCAAGCCGTGCTTTGCTTTGTGGATTCCGCCCCCTCCCCTCCTTTTTTCTCTGCCTCACATCCTCAGCGCCTCTGCCTCTGTTCATCAAGGTGGAAATATTATTAGCCTAATGTGCTTGAGGCGACATAATGCGCCTCTTAAGAGGCAGCGAAGGGTGTCTCCTGGTGAGAATGCCGTTGTATTTATGAAATTACAGCTTCATCCTGTGGGGAGCAAGTTGCGTTTCCCCTGTTTTTTTTCTGGTGTGTTGCCTTCTGTTCTGGTTGTTACCTCTCACGTTGGCAGGGAAACAAGATTGCGGTTTGAAAAGGGTTATTGTTGTTGTTGTTAGTTGCGAAGTCGTGTCCGACCCATCTCGACCCCAGGGACAACGTTCCTCCAGGCCTTCCTGTCCTCTACCGTCTTCTGGAGTCCACTGAAGCTCACGCCTCCTGCTTCAGGGACTCCATCCAGCCACCTCATTCTCCGTCGTCCCCTTCTTCTCTTGCCCTCCATCTTTCCCAGCATTAGGCTCTTCTCCAGTGAGTCCTTCCTTCTCATTAGGTGGCCAAAGGACTTGAGTTTCAACTACAGGATCTGGCCTTCTAAAGAGCAGTCGGGGTTGATCACCTCTAGGACTGACCGGTTGGATCGCCTTGCAGTCCAGGGGACTCGCAGGAGTCTTCTCCAGCACCAGAGTTCAAAGGCCTCCATTCTTTGGCGCTCAGCCTTTCTTATGGTCCAACTTTCACAGCCATCCATTGCAACTGGGAAAAACGTGGCCTTGACTATACGCACTTTTGTTGGCAGGGTGATGTCTCTGCTTCTTAGTATGCTGTCTAGATTTGCCATAGCTTTCCTCCCCAGGAGCAAGCGTCTTTTAATTTCTTGGCTGCAGTCCCCATCTGCGGTGATCTTGGAGCCCAGGAAAAGGGTAGGTGGGGGGAAACGCAATGAAGGCAGGGTGTTATAGGACAGGGGTCCCCAACCTGTGGGCCACAGCCCACTACCAGTCCATGGCCTGTTCGCAACCGGGCCGTGTGAGTGGCTGGCTGGTGAGTGCAGGCACTTGGGACCTCACATGTGTGAATATCACGGGTGCTTGGGACCTCATTTGTGCGAGCATCGTGGGAACTTGTGGCCCCAGTCGTGTGAGCATTGCGAGGGCTCGGTCTAACTCGTGTGAGCATCGCAGGTGCCCAGGGTCTCGTGCAAGCGTTTTGGGTGCTTGCGACCTCACACACGCGTGTCGCAGGCACTCGGGGCCTCACTCGTGCGAGCATCATGGGTGCTCTCAACCCTATCCATGTGAGCAACGGGTGCTCATGTGCACATATGCGTGTGCACACGGACGTGCCCTCCCACAAAACCATCCCTTCTTTCCCCCCTTTCCCCCCTCCGGGCCAACAATGCGAAAAGGTTGAGGAACTCTGTTATAGGGGGATCCCACTCCCCTTTGTCGTGAAGAGATCCTCAACTTACAACCGTTCGTTTAGCGACCGCTCAAAGTTACAGCAGCCCAGAAAAAAGTGACTTACGAACATTTTTCACAGGGAGGCCTGTTGCAACATCCTCGTGGTCACGCGATCAAAATTCAATACGCTTGGCGACCGACTCATATTTATGACGGTTACCGTGTCCCCGGGGGTCATGTGAATCCCCTTTTGTCACCTTCCGACAGGCAAAGTCCACGGGGAACCCAGATTCATTTAACAACTGCGCTGCTAACCTCATTGATCCACTTAGCGACTGTGGCAAAAAAAAAAAGATCGTAAAGGGGGCAAAGCTCACTTAAGAAATGTCTCATTTAGCAACCATGGTGGTCGTAAGTGGAGGACTACTCATACTCAGCATGGGAACTTCTTATAAGAGTATTATAGTTGGTTTTATTTTGGCAGCTATGTTCTTAATTGTCCAAAAGGCAACCGGACTTTCTTGGTTTTTTGGTTTTTTCCCTTTGAAAATGTTTTGCTTCTCTATCCAAGAAGCTTTTCAGTTCTTCACTGGAGAAGCTTCTTGGATGAGAAACGAAACGTTTTCAAGGAAAAAAAAACAACAACCCAAGAAAGACTAATTGCTTTTTGGAAAAAACACCTTTGGGGACAACCAGGACCTGGATGGTTGAGAATCTCCACATGTTCTTAATTATTTTTAGACTCCATTACACTTACTGTTTTCCACCTATGTACTTTACATACATATTGAACGATGCAATCCTCCTTTTTTCAGTATCTTGCTTGTATCCAGCCTCATGGCGCTAATAAATACATTTGAATTTGATTTCCACTGTCTCGGTTCCAGATTTTTAGGATACCCCTACAAATGGGAACAAAATGGGGCTGGTAATAACAAAAATAACAATAACAGTAACAATAATAATAATAATAATAATGTTGGAAGGGACCTTGGGGGTCATCTAGTCCAACCTCCTGCTCAGGGAGAAAACCCTATACCAGTGATGGCGAACCTTTTAGAGACCGAGTGCCCAAACTGCGACCCAAAACCCACTTATGTATCGTCGAGTGCTGGGTGGGTGTGGCCCATTGGGTGGGCGTGGCCAGTTGGGGGTGCGTGGCCCATTGGGTGGGCATGGCTGCGGTGGTAACGGCAGACTGGGTGGGACTAAAAAGTTCAATCAATCAATTCCAACTTTGCAAGATCTTTTTTTTTTCTGCGAGAAGTTGAAATTGACAGATTGACTGAACCTTTTTTTTTTTTTTTTTTGCACAGGGCAGCGGAGGCCTAAAGCAAAAAGTTTTTATAAAACCCAGCTGAAGGCCTAGGACTGGGGCGACGGCGCGCGTGCCCACAGAGAGGGCTCTGAGTGCCGCTTCTGGCACCCGTGCCATAGGTTCGCCACCACTGCCCTATCCCATTTCGGACAAATGGCCGTCCAGTCTCTTCTTAAAAACGTCCAGTGTTGGAGCATTCACCGCTTCTGGAGGCAGGTTGTTCCACTGGTTAATTGTTCTAACTGTCAGGAAGTTTCTCCTTAGTTTTAGGTTGCTTCTCTCCTGGATGAGTTTCCATCCGTTGCTTCTTGTCCTGCCTTCAGGCGTTTTGGAAAAGAGCTTGACTCCCTCTTCTCTGGGGCAGCCCCTGAGATATTGGAACGCTGCTACCATGTCCCCCCTCATCCTTCTCTTCATTAAACTAGGCATACGCAATTCCAGCAACCGTTCCTTGTATGTTTTAGCCTCCAGTTCTGGCTTGATATCTTAGCAGCCGCTGTGTCTTTTATACAGAGCCGGCCGTGAATTCGCTCTTGATGCCACAGTTTTGGCCCCAACCTTCTCAGCCCAGCCTTACGCTTCTGGATGCCATACTGCCTTGCCCGTATCTTTCCTTTCTGGATCTTCTCAGGCATGTTTCCCCTGGGGGGGAAGTAATGGCAGGAGTCCAATCTTTGCTTTTGATTCCCTTACTAATTTTTCCTACCACCAGCATAAACTGGAGGAAGGAAGCAGGAACATCACAGCTGCAATGCAGTTCGTCTTGGGAAAGGCAGAGAATCTGCCCTGACAAATACCGGGGCTAGGAGATTAACTGATACTGCACAGCATCTGCATTAATTGTTGTTGGTGGGTCTGACACACACACGCACACCACACAAACACACACACACACACACCCAAGCTGGAACTTTCATTCCTGAGGAATTGCTGTGGTCCAATGCTGCAGTTTTTATGATCACATTTTAATTTTCTTTTATTCATACATTTCCTCTCCCAAAAAGTTAGGATGTAAAGCAGGAGTGTCAAACTCAATTTCACTGAGGGCCGCATCAGCATTGCGGTTGCCCTTGGTGTGTGTGTGTGTGGCCAGGGTGGGTGCGGCCTACTGGGTGGGCGTGGATGGAGTGGGTGTGGCCTACTGGGTGGGCGTGGCCAGCTCTACATCATTCGCGTCAAGGGGGCCTGTGGGGGCCTGGGCAGGAGTGGGACAGATCTGAGGGTCTCTGGCAGAAGGGGGGGGGACCAGGGCAGAGCCCATCAAGCCGCATAGGTGAAGTAGGCGAGGGCCATTTGCTGGCCACTTCCAGGCCATGGTGCATTTCTTCATTCCTCACAAAGGGCGACACCTCCCCAGCATGCACCCTTCCTTTCTGCTCTCCTTGCTTTGCAGACCACAGGTCCCCACCCTTTTCGGGTTAGCAGCCCGGAAGGAAAGGGAGGAGGAAGCAAATTTGTGCATGCATGCGCGTGCATGCACAAAAGGGACTGCTAGTGCCTGCCTGCATATGCAAACGGGGCTACTAGCAGCCATGCGGTGGCGCTAACACTCATGCACATGTGCAAATGGGGCCGCCAGTCGCACGGGCGGGGCCATCGCGGCAGGGGCTGGTCCCTCGCTGTTTCCAGACGGCCTTGTGGAGCTAAGACTGAATGCGTTGCAGCATAGATGGCCACCACAAAATTGTACATTGGCTCCCGGCCAGCCTGGGCCAGGGCCAAGGCAGCGGGGGCCGTTCCCTCACTGTTTCCAGGATGGCTTCGTGGGCCACATGAAACCACTTTGCGGGCCGCATCCGGCCCCCGGGCCTTGTGTTTGACATGTCTGGTGTAAAGCATAGTGAGTGCTTTGCTGTTTTGTGACACATGGGCAGCTTATACACAGGCAGTCCTCGACTTCACGACCACATTTGGGGCTAGAATTTCCACTGCTAAGCAAGGTGGTGGCTAATTCGCCCAATTTTACGACCTGTTTGCAACGGGTGTTTAGCAAAACATAGAGTTCGAAGGGGGCTTGGGAGGTCTTCTAGTCCAACCCCCTGCTCGACATAGGAAGCCCTACGTTAGTAACTCGGTTGTTAAGTGAATCTGGCTTCCCCCATGGACTTTGCTTGTCAGAAGGTCACAAAAGGGGAATCCCGTGACCTCGGGACACGGCAACCCGTCATGAGTACGAGCCAGTTGCCGAGCCTCTGAATTTTGATCACGTGACCCTGGGGATGCTGCAATGGTTGCGAGTGTCAAAAATGGTCATAAGTCACTTTTTTTCACTGCCGTTGTAACTTCGAACAGTCACTAAATCAGGGGTCTTCCAACTTGGCCCTTTTATGACTTGTGGACTTCAACTCCCAGAATTCCTCGTGCCTGGCTGAGGAATTCTGGGAGTTGAAGTCCACAAAGAAGAGGGAATCAAGCTATTTTCCAAAGCACCTGAAGACAGGACAAGAAGCAATCAAGGAGAGAAGCAACCTAGAACTACGGAGAAACTTCCTGACAGTGAGAACAATTAATCAGTGGAACAACCTGCCTCCAGAAGCAGTAAATGCTCCAACACTGGAAGTTTTTAGGAAGAGGCTGGACAGCCATTTGTCCAAAATGGTGTAGGGTTTCGTGCCTGAGCAGGGGGTTGGGCTAGATGACCTCCAAGGTCCCTTCCAACTTTACTATTATTATTAAGTCACAAAAGGGCCAAATTGGAAGACCCCTGTTCTACAGACAATCTAGACCGGGGGCCTTCAAACTTGGCCCTTTTATGACTTGTGGCCTTCAATTCCCAGAATTCCTGAACCAGCGTGCCTGGCTGAGGCATTCTGGGAGTTGAAGTCCACAGGTCATAAAAGGGCCAAGTTGGAAGACCCCTGCACTAAATGAACTGTTGTAAATCAAGGACTGCCTGTATGTTTATTTGCCCTGTTTATGGAGCCCAAGATGTTTGAAATCTGTGCTTATATGCTAGATAGGCAGACTTGCTCTTTTGGAATGTTACAGTACCCATTTTGAGGATCATAAGTAGTTGGCAGGAACAATCTGGCCAGGCAGAGGCATGTTGCCACCCCTCTGGGCACACTAGGGCTTGTTGCCTGAACACAAAAGGTCACTCAAGGTGGAAGAGTTTAAGATACAGAGTCGCTGACTAGAAACAACAACATGCTCTTTTGTTTGTTTGTTTGTGTGTGTGTGTGTCAACGCTGCCAACATCGGATGTTTTTGCATTGACAACAGATGGAAATGTAGCCATCTTTCACCTTTCGCTTTCAGAGTTAGATGATGCAGGGAGGGGGGATGTGAATGAGAGTCCAGCTAGACATAACAACACTAAGCCTAGTGTGAGAAACAAGGTTATTGTAACCAGAGCTGATAAGGAATTGGCGGGCTGGAGAACTGGAGAGGAAGCCTGCACATGCTTCAAGCTAATTGTGGGAATGTGATTTATGACGGTTAATTGGAGGAGGGAATTGTGCTTGGATACTATGTGCTCAGGGGAGGGGAATTCAGTTTTTGGCTTCCATTATGCAGTGCCGATGTTACGCTACTCAAAATAAAGATTCTTTAAGGTAAACAATGCCTCGGAAGTTCTTTTGAAGAGTTTCATCTGTCGGAACCATGACAGTGTCTGTGTGTGTGTCACAAGAAGGCTTGTTCAGTTCTCTAGTGAAGCTTGTGTAGCTGTGTTGATGTTTTTGCTCTTCTTGCAATCTGGAATTAATTTCCATCACTCTTTGTCATTTGGCCCTTAATCCGGCCTAATTTATATTTTGTGCCCGCCCTGATTTCATGGAAAGCGTCTTTAAGCAGCTAACATCAGCCAAAGGCCTAACAGAACACCAGACTATGTCTAGTTTAATGAGAGAAGGATGAGGGGGGACATGATAGCAGTGTTCCAATATCTCAGGGGCTGCCCCAAAGAAGAGGGAGTCAAGCTGTTCTCCAAAGCACCTGAAGGCAGAACAAGAAGCAACGGATGGAAACTGACCAAGGAGAGAAGCAACCTAGAACTAAGGAGAAACTTCCTAACAGTTAGAACAATTAACCAGTGGAACCACCTGCCTCCAGAAGCGGTGAATGCTCCAACACTGGAAGTTTTTAATAAAATACCAGACAGCCATTTGTCTGGAATGGTGGAGGGGACACTGGTCCCCAACTTTTCTGACTCTATGGACTGACGGGGCGGGGAGGGGGGAGGAGATAGTTTTCTGCATGAGCCACTTGCGCAAATGCAGCTTTGCATGCTCACCTGCCACTTGTGCAGCCCGGTTCCAAACCACAGACCAGGGGTTGGGGACCCCTGGTGTAAAGTTTCCTGCTTAAGCAGGGCGGTTAGACCAGAGGACCCCAACCTTTTGGGCCCCGGGGACCGGTTCTGTGGGGAGAGATTTTTCCACAGACCGGAGAGTGCATGGCTTTGTGTGCTGCCTGCATCCCACAGATGGGGCTTTGCTTGTTTGTGCGGCCCGGTTGCTGGCATGCCGCAGCCCGGTACTGCTCCACGGACCGGGGGTTGGTGACCTCTGGGTTAGACTAGTCCAGGGGTAGGCAACCTTGGCTCTTTTATGACTATGCTGGCTCAGGAATTCTGGGAGTTGAAGTCCATGAATCATAAAAGAGCCAAGGTTGCCTACCCCTGGACTAGTCACTAGAAGACTTCCAAGGTCCTTCTGACTCTGTTATTACGTTATTCATTCTTCTCAACGTTTGCTCAACAATTTTGTTTTCTTGTTTTCCTCCTGGCTGTTATCCAGCTCTGCTCTTTGTGGCTCATGCGTGAACTTCTAATAAGGCAGGAAGGGAAGGACTGCAGCTACTTCTTTGGCAAGATGACTTGCCCCTATCTCGTTCCTGGATAGTTGAAAAGGTGCCGGCTTGGCAAACATTTGTCGCGATGCTTTTTCTTGTTTGGTGGCCATGCCAACGAAGTTGGAGGCTTGGCCAATCCCTCCAGCTCTCGACATAATGAATAGCTTTTACACAGGAAAGGATGCGTGTGAATGTCAAGAGCGCCCGTCATAAAATATGAGACTTGACAGGCAGTTTGAACGTAGGGCAGTAGAAATAATTGGCACCAAAACCGAGGCTGAAGTTCACCAAGCTTGTGACTTTCCCCTGTTAAGACACTTGACAACATGGGGCTAATATTTGTGACGTACACCGCCCACGCTCATTTGTCGGGATTGGCAGCTGTGGAAATCAAACAAAAAACAACACGTAGTCTCCAGAGCAGAGGCAAATCTTTAAAGCCAAACTCCATAACTTCTTTGTTTTTCCTATTTTCAATGTCTCTCCCTGAAACCCTGAACATCCACCGTGGGGGTTTCCCCCCGCCCTATTTTCAGCATTTTTTGGGGGGGGGAATGATGATGATGATGATAATAATAATAATAAAGTTGGAAGGGACCTTGGAGGTCATCTAGTCCAACCCCCTGCTCAGGCAAGAAACCGTATACCATTTCAGACAAATGGCTGTCTATTCTCTTCTTAAAAACTTCCAGTGTTGGAGCATTCACCGCTTCTGGAGGCAGGTTGTTCCACTGGTTAATTGTCCTCACCGTCAGGAAGTTTCTCCTTAGTTCTAGGTTGCTTCTCTCGATGAGTTTCCACCCGTTGCTTCTTGTCCTGCCTTCAGGTGCTTTGGAGAATAGCTTGACTCCCTCTTCTTTGGGGCAGCCCCTGAGATACTGGAAGACTGCTATCATGTCCCCCCTCGTCCTTCTTGTCATTAAACTAGACATACCCAATTCCTGCAACCGTTCCTTCTATGTTTTAGCCTCCAGTCCCCTAATCATCTTTGTTGCTCTTCTCTGTACTCTTTCTAGAGTCTCAGCATCTTTGTTACATCGTGGTGACCAAAACTGGATGCCGTATTACCAATGCGGCCACCAAGGCATTGTAAAGTGGTATTAATACTTCTCATAATCTTGATTCTATCCCTCTATTAGTGTTAATCATTTGCCTTTGTGTCATCTTTTTCCAAATAACATTACTCAGTCCACTTTAGCTTCACTTTTAGCCCAGTGTTTCTCAGCCTTGGCAACGTTCAAATCTGTGGATTTCAGCTCTGAGAATTCCCCAGTCCACAGATCTGAAAGTTGCCATGGTTTTAATACACTGTATTTGACCTCTTTCTTCGATCCTTAACATATTTATTTATTTATTTATTTATTTTATTTATGAGACTTATATACCGCTTTAAGTGCAAGCACTCTCTAAGCGGTGTACACCAGTAAGCAATGTATATATATATTTACATTGCCCCCAACCATCTGGGTCCTCATTTTACCTACCCCGGAAGGATGAAAGGCTGAGTCAACCTTGAGCCGGTGAGATTTGAACCGCTGACCTGCTGAACACAGTCAGCTAAAGTGGCCTGCAGTACTGCACTCTAACTGCTGCGCCACCTCGGCTCTCTCATATATAAGGACCTATATAATCCTAGGAGCAATCAGAACACAACGGCCACCAAATTGGAGAAAGTGGCTTTATTTAGTAAAGAATGTCACAAAAAAGTTGGCCCACAGGGTAATAAAATAGACGCTGGTAGAAAATCTATTCCAGAAGAGGGGGTTGAATCTATTTTCCAAAGCAACTAATTGGATAGATATTCCGAGCCTGTGGTGTCTCCATCTGATTTATTCCAGGCAAAACCAATTTATCCACTCCTGTTTACACAATGCATCGGTGTCTGTCTACTTGATTATGCCACCCGCCGGCTCTGATTATGCCAATCCGAGCCGGCTCTGATTGTGCTAGGGGGAGTAGATTTAAAGGCACGCACTTTCCCCCCCCCCCAGACCCTAGAATTGAAAAAAGGCCAAAACAAGCCAGGGGCACAAAGTCCTGATTCAATAACACAGAACGGTTGCTGGAATTGGGTCTGTCTAGTTTAATGAAGAGAAGGACCAGGGGGGACAGGATAGCTGTGTTCCAGTATCTCAGGGGCTGCCCCAAAGAAGAGGGAGTCAAGCTATTCTCCAAAGCGCCTGAAGGCAGGACAAGAAGCAACGGATGGAAACTCATCAAGGAGAGAAGCAACCTGGAACTAAGGAGAAATTTCCAGATAGAACAATTAACCAGCGGAACGGCTTGCCTCCAAAAGTTGTGGGTGCTCCAACACTGGAGAATTTTAAGAAGAGACTGGACAACCGTTTGTCTGAAATGGTGTAGGACAGTGGTTCTCAACCTTTTTAATGCCGTGACCCCCAACCGGTCGTAAGTCAAGGACTACTCAACCAGTCGTAAGTCGAGGACTACTCAACTGGTGCAGCACCGTTTGCAGAATGGGACTTTTGGCGGGCTCAGCAGGGCAGAGACAGCCTGGACAATTCCTATTGGCCTTTGAAAGCCAATAGAATTAGACTCTATTCAAGAGACTCTATTCTATTGGCTTTCAAAAGCCAATAGAATAAAAGGGAGGAGCACAGCTAAGGAAAAGGGGGGAAAAAATGACGGACTGCGTTGTTTGGCGACCCCCGTGAAATGGTCGTTTGACCCCAAATGGGGTCCCGACCCACAGGTTGAGAACCGCTGGTGTAGGATTTCCTGCTTGAGCAGGGGGTTGGACTAGAAGACCTCCAAGGTCCCTTCCAACTTGGTTATTCTGTTACCTCATTGTTATTAAACTTTATTCAACAGTTCCTCTGCCCTCAGGTTTTAAAAAGCGGGTTCTTTACATTTAAGCCCTGATAGCCTTTTCCCATTTAGTCTCCTCTTTTGGTTTTTGCACAATATCCTTGTTATGGTTTGAGAAATGGGGCACGGGAAGTTTAATCACAGCCTCTCTGCCCTCAGCCAAGTATGTTTTGGGTACTAGAACACATAAGCACCCATTAATTTTAAAAACCAGTCCAGCAGTGTTTGTATTCCAGTGCACCATATAAATTTTCTACTCTTTATCCTGGCGAGCTGGACTACAAAGCACCTGCCTTCTTCCTTGTTTCTTTTTCACCTTTAATTATAAGGCTGACACCTGCAGATCCCCAGGAAAAGAATTCACTTCCTTCCAAGCCTAATTAGGGGACACGTTTTCCTCTCTTTGTCGTATGTAAGAAGCTGCCCTTAAGGGCCCACGTCTCTGGGTCCTTTCTGTCTCTTTCTTCCAATTAATTAAATACCAGCAAATCCTGTCCAAGGGCTGTGCTTGAAAACAAAAAACACTATTATTGCATTCCAAATCTAATATCAAGGTAATAGGCACAGTTAGTCCTCCATTTACGACCGTAATTGACTACAGAATTATGTCTATAAGTCATACCAATAGTTAAGCAGGTCACCTGATTTTACAGCCTTTTTTGTGGCAGTTGTAAAAAAAATCCATTGCCCACTAATGGAGGGGGGGGGGTTGTCAGAAATCCCAGAAGCAAATTGTGATTTTTGGCAGAAAAAAATGGTAAATTACGGTCATTATGCATACGTGTGGTCTGGTTGCTGATGCCCAAAATGTGATCTTGTAACTTCATGGGGGGGGGGGTTGTGTGGACAGTGGTAAGGAGCCCTGGGGAGGTCTGTTGAAACTTCAAATACTAGTTTAAGTGGCCAGTCATAAGTCAACTTTTAGCCTAGAGAGGGAGGGAGGGATGAAGAGATAGAGGGATAGAGATATGGATGGATAGACGGATAAGAGATAGATGATAGATGGATAGACAGATGGAATAGGATTGGAGAGAGAGATGATGGATATAGAAAGATGATAGATGGAGAGATGATAGATACACAGATGGATGGATGGATGGATGGATGGATGGATAGATAGATAGATAGATGATAGATGATATAGATAGATGATAGATGGATAGATGATAGATATACAGACAGGTGGATAGATGGATAAACACACAGATATGATAGATAGATAGATAGATAGATAGATAGATAGATAGATAGATAGATAGATAGATAGACGGATAGATGATAGATACACAGAAGGATGGATAAACAGATATGAGAGAGAGAGAGAAATGATATAGATAGATGATAGATGGATAGATGAATAGACAGATATAATAGGTAGACAACAGTTAGGATACAGATAGATAAGAGATAAATAGTCAGATATAGAAGACAGATTAGGTAGATAGACAGACAGACAGACAAATAACCTGTTACATAGGTGCTATAATGGAATGGAGTGGGGAAATGTGTTGAATTACAAAGTAGACATTGCAGAGATTTACGCCATTTTGTAAGATAATATCTGTGAGCAAGTTACAGCCCCCCCCCAAAAAACCATGAAAGATTGAGCCGCTGCACGTAACATCCATTGTATCAGATCTGCTAAAAAGATTAAAAACAGGACACCTGCCAAAGCCGGCCTCCCTTTTTTGCTAGTCAGCTGTGTTTACACAACATGAGCTTAGTTACATCACACTTTAGAGAGCAGTGTTTTCTCAACCCTGGCAACTTCAAGAGGGGGGACTTGAACTCCCAGAATTCCCTAGCCAGCCTTGCTGGCTAGGGAATTCTGGGAGTTGAAGTCCACCCATCTGAAGGACTTGTTAAGGTGAAGAAACACTGCTGTCAGAGGCCTTGTTTGTCAAATTTCTAAGACCACCTTACCTCCATAACACTCTGGGTAGTGTAGAACATTGAAAACAGATTAGCCCAGTGTTTCTCAACCTTGACAATTTTAAGGCATGTGGACTTCAACTCCCAGAATTCCACAGCCAGAAATTCTGGGAGTTGAAGTCCACATGCCTTAAAATTGTCAAGGTTGAGAAACACTGGATTAGTCCATTTCTTCAACCAACTCAGTATTTTTTTGTTTTTAGAAGACTCCGTGATACTATGTCTTCTGCAGTCACGACATAAGCCTAAGACTGAAAATCAGGCTTGTCAGATGCTATATTTTTCCTATCCTGCTCTATGGAGTAGAGCAGTGTTTCCCAAACTTGACAATTTTAAGGCATGAGGACTTCAACTCCCAGAATTCCACAGCCAGCAACGCTGGCTGTGGAATTCTGGGAGTTGAAGTCCTCATGCCTTAAAATTGTCAAGTTTGGGAAACACTGGAGTAGAGAGTTGGTCTCTGACAGAAGGCTACCTGAAGAGACTAGAAGCATTTGAAACGTGGATTGACAGGCGGCTGTTACGTACAAGCTGGGTTGACAAGATCAGAAATGAGGAGGTGATAAGCCACCTGGGAAAGCCAAGGGAAATCATCAAAACCATTAAAAAACAAAAATTAGAATATTTCGGACATGTGATGCGACACCCAGAAAAATACGGCCTACTCCCATTTAATCCTCCGGGGAAAGACGGAAGGCAAACGAGGTCCAGGCAGAAGAACATCGTGGCTTCAAAATCTAAGGGATTGGTTTGGACAAAATTCAGCCGCGCTTTTTCGTGCAGCTGCTGATAAAAACAGGATCGCCAACATGATCGCCAACGTCCGATAACGGATATGGCACAAGAAGAAGAAGAAGAAGTGCTACTAAGCCAGGGGTAGGCAACCTTGGCTCTTTTATGACTCGTGGGCTTCAACTTCCTGGCTCAGGAATTCTGGGAATTGAAGTCCACGGGTCATAAAAGAGCCAAGGTTGTCTACCCCTGTACTAGGCTAACGCTTTGAGTGGAAAGATTGGTATAAAATGCTGAAGTAATCGGAAAACATGGGAGAGGGAATAGAGAAGGAGACGATAAACAAGGCTTCTCTACTTTCTCAAGTGCCCCTACGTTTCTAGTTGGCTTTTTAAGGGGAATGGATGTTTTTGTTTTGCACGCCGCCCCTGCTGATAGTCGGTAGTCAAGATTTCAAGGAAGTTTGCCCAGGAGGATGTGTGGGTTGGATATTAAGGAGGGGGAAAAAATCGTGCAGAAATTGAGATTTCCTCAAACGCCTCTCTGGGGATTAATCAACTTGTCAGCGAGATGTGTAATCTCCAGCTGGGGAGGCCTCCTGTTGGGAGCACAAAGGCTTGTTCAGAATGGCCAATTGTGTGTTTTTCTTCCTTTCGTTGAAAAGGGTGGGAACAGGCACTGGAGGCCAGTAATTCCCGTTGCCCCTTCAACTCCCAAACTTTCCATGGGTTTTGACTGTGTCATCAAAATTGAGCTGTGATGGCTGAATTTCAGCGGTGTGATTTTTGGCCCACGTTTGTGTGCTGTGTCAGCAAGAGTCGCTTATTTGTCCCTCGGAGGCCTCCTGCCGTACTTTGCTTCAACTTCCTGAAAGAGGCATTGAGAAAGAGTCTTGCAGTTGGGCCAGTCACCCTCTCCTGGTTATTGGGCCAAAGTTACCCAGCTGGCTTTCGTGCCTAAGGCGGGACTAGAACTCCCAGTCTCCTGGTGAATGGCCCAAAGTTACCCAGCTGGTTTTCGTGCCTAAGGCGGGACTAGAACTCCCAGTCTCCTGGTGAATGGCCCAAAGTCATCCAGCCGGCTTTCGTGCCTAAGGCGGGACTAGAACTCCCAGTCTCCTGGTGATTGGGCCAAAGTCATCCAGCCGGCTTTCGTGCCTAAGGTGGGACTAGAACTCCCAGTCTCCTGGTGAATGGGCCAAAGTCACCCAGCCGGCTTTCGTGCCTAAGGCGGACTAGAACTTCCAGTGTCCTGGTGATTGGCCCAAAGTCACCCAGCCGGCTTTCGTGCCTAAGGCGGGACTAGAACTCCCAGTCTCCTGGTGATTGGGCCAAAGTCATCCAGCCGGCTTTCGTGCCTAAGGCGGGACTAGAACTCCCAGTCTCCTGGTGATTGGGCCAAAGTCATCCAGCCGGCTTTTGTGCCTAAGGCGGGACTAGAACTCCCAGTCTCCTGGTGAATGGCCCAAAGTCATCCAGCCGGCTTTCGTGCCTAAGGCGGGACTAGAACTCCCAGTCTCCTGGTGATTGGGCCAAAGTCATCCAGCCGGCTTTCGTGCCTAAGACGAGACTAGAACTCCCAGTCTCCTGGTGAATGGCCCAAAGTTGCCCAGCCGGCTTTCGTGCCTAAGGCGGGACTAGAACTCCCAGTCTCCTGGTGAATGACCCAAAGTCACCCAGCCGGCTTTCGTGCCTAAGACGAGACTAGAACTCCCAGTCTCCTGGTGAATGGCCCAAAGTTGCCCAGCTGGCTTTCATACCTAAGGCGGGACTAGAACTCCCAGTCTCCTGGTGAATGGCCCAAAGTCACCCAGCCGGCTTTCGTGCCTAAGGTGGGACTAGAACTCACCCTCTCCTGGTGAATGGCCCAAAATCACCCAGCCGGCTTTCATCGAGGGGAACAAAATTCCAAAAGGCAGGAACTACGGGAGAAAACGCTCTTCTCCTGGACCTCCCCAACAGAATTCCTTGACCAAAGGGGCCTGTAGCACAGGTGGAGGCAGGTCCAACCCACTGTGGCAAGACAGTTCCTCAGGTAACCTGGACCCAGAATAGCTGTATAAGAGACATTGCGGTTGTCCCATCTGCATTCGTACCTCCTGTATCGCCAACATTGGTGGATGAGCTGGCTATACAACCAGCTTCCAGGTCACAGTCTGGAAGGGCACATCCCTCTGTTAGCCTCTGAACACATTTCTAAAAGGTGGGGCATGTCCCAGGACTCCTATTTATTTCCTTTGTGGGCATGTAACCCCTCCCCAAAGGCCAGCCCCATCTTCTTTAAGCTATATCAGGGGTAGGCAACCTTGGCTCTTTTATGACTCGTGGACTTCAACTCCCAGAATTCCTGAGCCAGCATGAGGAAACTATGGCCCCTTCATGATGTGTGGACTTCAACTCCCAGAATTCCTGAGCCAGGGTGGCTCAGCTTGGAAACCTCTCCCTTTCCCCTCAGCGTGGCTGGCTCAGGAATTCTGGGAGTTGAAGTCCACCAGTCATAAAAGAGCCAAGGTTGCCTATCCCTTGAGCTATATGCACAGAGCCAGGATTTCAGCCATTGGCTGCTTCATTCTTGCCGACCGCCACTTATATACAGATCAGTTGATAGCAATCGGCCTTAGACCAGAGGTCTTCAACCTTCTCAGTTGACGGACTGGAGGGAAAAGGAGGGGGAAGCGTTTGACATGCGTGCGCAAACGGGGCCACAAGCACGTGCGACGCAGATAGCGTCGCTCGTACCCACGTGATGCTAGTACCGCCCTGTTTTTGCCGCGTGGCATCCCGTGTCCGCCGTGTGGCGTATTGTCTGTGTAGCGGCGCTAGCGCGAGTGGCGTTGAGTGCATGCACACGTGTTTTGTGGCCAGCGGGCCACATACCGGTAGTGGGTTGGGGCCCCCAGGTTGGGGATCCCTGCCTTAGACTTAATATACTACACCGCTTCACAGTGCTTTACAACTGCACCCAAAGCGTTCCGTTGTCCTTGCTAGAATAATTAACCCAAACCCCATTGGATAGCTTGACCAACGGTGGGTTCTTTTGTCCTCAGATCAACAAAACAAATTGTGAGAGTGAACTCATTTTGGGCGGGGGGGGGGGGGAGGACAACCTTCAAGGTTTTAATTTGGAACAATAAGCATTCCCCCCCCTTTTTTTGGCTTTTATCCTGGGAAAGCAGTAATTGGACTGCAATTATGCTTTAATAAAGGAAGGAAAGTCAGCAAAAATAAATAAATAAATAAATAAATAAATAAATAAATAAAGGCACACAGCGCTTCTTAATAACTTGAAACATGCCAAATAGGATGGGGATGATGTTCTAGATTCTGGTTTTGCTAGCAGCCCTGGGTTTGTTTCTGTCCCTCCTCTTTAGAGGTGCCCCCACAATAGCAGGAAGCAAAAGAGAAAAAAAAAAGTTGCCCTCTGTAATTTTGAATCAGTGAACCAGTTAGTGTCATACCAATGCAAGATTAGTGTGGAAAGTATGGTCTAGTTCAGGGGTAGGCAACCCAAAACACTCAAAGAGCCACTTGAACCCGTTTCCCACCAAAAACAAAACACTGGGAGCCGCAAAACCCTTTTGATATCTAAAATGAAGATAACACTGCATATATCCTTCTTTACCTTTATTATAGGTGTGTTTGTGTGTGTGTATGTATGTGTGTGTGTATATGTGTGTGTATATGTATATGTGTGTGTGTGTGTGTATATATACATATATATATATATATATATATATATATATATATATATATATATATACACATACACACACACACACACACACACACACAGGTAAAAAAAGGATATATGCAGTGTTATCTTCATTTTAGATGTCAGAAGAGTCTCTCTCTCTCTCTCCCTCCCTCTCTATCTGCCCTTGGTCTGCCACTCCTCTTCCCCCGCTCTCTTTCTTTCTCTCTCTCTCTTTCCTCTCTCTCTCTCTCTTTCTCTCTCTCTCTCTTTCTCTCCCCCCTCTCCTATCTGCTGCTCACCTGACAAGCTTCAGGCTGTTGTCCAACAATCTCAGGGGTAGGCAACCTCGTCTCTTTTATGACTCATGGACTTCAACTCCCAGAATTCCTGAGTCAGCCTAGCTGGGCTAGCTAGCTCTCTCCTGCCCTTCCTGCTTCCTGCAGAGACGCAGCAAAGGGGGGAGCTCCGCCCAGTAAGCTTTTCAGGTCCTCGGAGAACACTGTGAGTACACTCTCTTTTTTTTATACACACACACACACACACACACAGAGAGAGAGAGAGAAGCAGGGAAGCGCAATTCCTCTCTCTGTCTCTCTCTCTCTCTGCAAAGGCAGAGGAGGCTGGGAGCCGCAGGGGAAGGCTCAAAGAGCCGCATGCGGCTCCGGAGCCGCAGGTTGCGGACCTGTGGTCTAGTGATTACAGTGCCAGGCTAGAAACCAGCAGATGGAGAGATCTAGTCCTGACTTAGATGTAAAAGCTAGCTTGTTGATTTGGGGCCAGTTACCAGGAGACAGTGAGTTCTAGTTTGCCTTCGGTGTACAAGCTGACTAGGTGATCTTGGACCAATCACTAGGAGACTGTGAATTCTAGTTCTGCATTAAGTGTCAAAGTTGGCTGGGTGACTTTGGGCCAATCATTCGGCAACTGTGAGTTCTAGTTCTGCATTAAGTGTCAAAGCTGGCTGGGAGACTTTAGGCCAATCACTAGGAGACGGACCCGGGGAGCGCGTCAGCGGCCCTTGGGGACCATGCAAGCCTTGGCAACTGCTCCAGCCGAAGAAGCAGGCCGTTGGGAGGCTGCCGCGGCACCTACCTCCTGTGCCCGTCAGCTGGTGACCACCGGACCTGCACCTGTCAGCTGGAACGTCAGGCAACGCTTTGGCCGGTGCAGAGAGTGGGGAGGCTGCCGCAGTGCCGAACTCTTGCGCCCGTCAGCTGGAATGGCCGGCAACGCTTTGGCCGGTGCGGAGGGCGAAGGGGAGGCCATCGCAGCACCAAACTCCTGGGCTTGTCAGCTGAGAGGTCTGGCGACGGAGCCGGCGGTTCGGTGGGCAGGGTTCTGCCTGCCCGCGAATGTTGGGCCCACCCGCCCCATCTGTAAAAGAAAAAGTCTTCCGCCCAAGCATAACTTTAAGGATTTTAAGGATCTTTGAGAGGGAGAGAGAAATAGAGTGAGGGAGAGAAAGAGGGAAAGAGAAATAGAGGGGGAGAGAGAGAGAGAAAGAGGAGAGGGAGAGAGAAAGGGAGACAGGGAGAGAGAGAGAAAAAGAAAGGGAGACAGGGAGAGAAAGGGAGAGAGAAAGAGACAGGGAGTGAGAAAGAAAGGGAGAGAAAGAGGAGAGGGAGAAAGGGAGACAGGGAGAGAGAGAAAGAAGGAGGGAGAAGGAGAGAGAGAAAGGGAGACAGGGAGAGAGAAAAAAAGGGAGACGGTGAGAAAGAAAGGGAGAGAAAGAAAGAAGGAGAGAGATTAAATTAGTAACATGGTTGTTCAGTGAATCTGGATTCCCCACTAACTTTGCTTGTCACAAGGTTGCAAAAGGGGATCACATGACCCTGGAATAATGTGACCATCATAAATAAGAATCGGTTGCCAAGCATCCGAATATAAATCACATGGCCCTGGGGATGCTGCAATGGTCATGAGTATGAAAAATGGTCATAAGTCACTTTTTCCAGTGCTGTTGTAACTTTGAACAGTCACCAAGCAAACTGTTGTAAGTTGAGGACTACCTGTACTTTATCACTTTTTTCTTTTCTTTTTTTTTTCTTTTTCTTTTGTCATCAAGCTTTTGACACCTTGTTGGGTGACTGGTGGTACTCAAATGTTGCCATATTTTAAAAGTGGTACAATTGGTGAAAAGATTGAAAAGCCCTGCAGTAGGAGACTGTGAGTTCTAGTTCTACATTAAGTATAAAAGCTGGCTGGGTGACTTTGGGCCAGTCACTAGGAGACTGCGAGTTCTAGTTCTGTATTAAGTGTCAAAGCTGGCTGGGTGACTTTGGGCCAATCACCAAGAAATTGTGAGTTCTAGTCCCACCCTAGCTGTAAAAGCCAGCTGGGTGACTTTGGGCCAGTCACTAGGAGACTGCGAGTTCTAGTTCTGCATTAAGTGTCAAAGCTGGCTGGGTGACTTTGGGCCAGTCACTAGGAGACTGCGAGTTCTAGTTCTGCATTAAGTGTCAAAGCTGGCTGGGTGACTTTGGGCCAATCACCAAGAGATTGTGAGTTCTAGTCCCACCCTAGCTGTAAAAGCCAGCTGGGTGACTTTGGGCCAATCACTAGGAGACTGTGAATTCTAGTTCTACATTAAGTGTAAAAGTTGGCTGGGTGACTTTGGGCCAGTCACTAGGAGACTGTGAGTTCTAGTTCTGCATTAAGTGTCAAAGCTGGCTGGGTGACTTTGGGCCAATCACCAAGAGATTGTGAGTTCTAGTCCTACCCTAGCTGTAAAAGTGGTACAATCGATGAAAAGGTTGAAAAGCCCTGCACTAGGAGACTGTGAGTTCTAGTTCTACATTAAGTATAAAAGCTTGGCTGGGTGACTTTGGGCCAATCACTAGGAGACTGCGAGTTCTAGTTCTGTATTAAGTGTCAAAGCTGGCTGGGTGACTTTGGGCCAATCACCAAGAGATTGTGAGTTCTAGTCCCACCCTAGCTGTAAAAGCCAGCTGTGTGACTTTGGGCCAATCACCAAGAGATTGTGAGTTCTAGTCCCACCCTAGCTGTAAAAGTGGTACTATCGGTGAAAAGGTTGAAAAGCCCTGCACTAGGAGACTGTGAATTCTAGTTCTACATTAAGTGTCAAAGCTGGCTGGGTGACTTTGGGCCAATCACCAAGAGATTGTGAGTTCTAGTCCCACCCTAGCTGTAAAAATCAGCTGGGTGACTTTGGGCCCATCACACACTCTCAGCCCAACCCCCCTCCCAGGGTTGTTGTCTGCAGAAAATAGGAAGGAGAAACATTATGTATGCTCACCAGTTGGACTTAACCTACAAAGTAATAAAGGTGGGATATAAAATCGAATAAATAAATAAATAAATAAAATATGCCCTCCTAACAAGCAGTAATCAACTCTCTCCATATGTCAATCATTTCGGCATATTTATTGAAGCGTCCACAACTGAGGCATTTTTTGGTGGCTACGAAGCCATCTGTGGGTAGCATTTAGCTGGGGCCAAGAAATACACCCAGTAGTTCTTTTTATTTATTTATTTTTTAAAAAAATCCTTGGCAAAGCAAAGTGTGAAAGATGCCGCTGCTTTCAAGAACAACATGTTTTTTAATGTCTCGATTCTCAAGCCTTTGGATTAAAAATATATATATATATTTTAAGAACCGTGTTACCTAAATATTTGCTGCGGTTTTCCTCTGTTCTGCTGGTGGGGGTGGGGGTGGGGGAAGCGCCTCTGAAACAAACTCTGGGAGCAGATTGGGTCGGTCATAAGACGGTTCCTCTTTTGGAAAACCGTACAGTCGCTTAGCTGAAGGGAACCCGGGCTTGAGCAGGAAACGGTACAAGCAAAGTTCAGCCACCCCATTCAGCTGAAATAAAAAAAAAAAAAACCAGCCCTTGGTCATCCTTAATAAGGCCACACCTGGCATCCCGCATCCGGTTTTGGTCCCCACGTTTCAAAACAGATGTTGAGACTTTGGATAAAGTGCAAAGAAGAGCAACTAGGACAAGTGATGGCGAACCTTTTAGACACCGAGTGCCCCAAAACTGCCCCCCCCCACTCCACCCCCGTTCTGCCCCCCCATCCCCTGCCCGGCCTGCCCACAGGTCCACTCACTGCCTCCAGGGCCCGCTGCAGATCGCCCAGGCAGCCCAGCAGCGCTATGGCGGTCATGCCCTCTGCCTGCGCCCTGCAGCTTCAACTGTGCACGATGGGGTGCGAGGGAAGAGTCTTGTCTACGCTGCTTGGCTGCCAAGTCCTTGGCTGCGCTGCTCTGCGTGGGCAATTCTCCTCCAGGGGTGCTGCTGGTGAGGAGGGGGTCATGGGGGGAGGCGAGGTTGGGGCAACGGCACGTGTGCCCACAGAGAGGGTTCCGAGTGCCGCCTCTGGCACGCGTGTCATAGGTTCACCACCACTGCACTAGGATGATTAAAGGCCTGGAGACAAAAACATACGACGAATAGTTGCAGGAATTGGGTAGGGCCAGTCTAGAGAAAAGAAGGAACTAGGGGGGGGGGGCATGACAGCAGCCGTCCAATATTTGAGGGGTGCCCAAAGAAGAGGGGGTCAAGCTATTCTCCAAAGCACCAGAAGGCAGGACAAGAAGCAACGGATGGAAACTCATCAAGGACAGAAGCAACCTGGAACTAAGGAGAAACTTCCTAACAATGGGGACAATTAACCAGTGGAACAACCTGCCTCCAGAAGCGGTGGGTGCTCCATCATTGGAGGTTTTAAGAAGAGATTGGACATCCATCTGTAAGAAATGGTCTAGAGCAGGGGTAGGCAACCTTGGCTCTTTTATGACTCATGGACTTCAACTCCCAGAATTCCTGAGTCAGCATGGGGGAACTATGGCCCCTTCATGACTTGCGGACTTCAACTCCCAGAATTCCTCAGCCATCACGGGGCAACCAGGGCCCCTTGATGACTGGTGGACTTCAACTCCCAGAATTCCTGAGCCAGCATGGGGGAACTTTGGCTTCTTCATGACTCGTGGACTTCAACTCCCAGAATTCCTGAGCCAGCATAACTCAGCATGGCAGCCTCTCCCTTTCCCCTCAGCATGGCTGGCTCAGGAATTCTGGGAGTTGAAGTCCACGAGTCATAAAAGAGCCAAGGTTGCCTACCCCTAGTATAGGGTCTCCTGCCTGAGCAGGGGGTTGGACTAGAAGACCTCCGAGGTCCCTTCCAGCTCTATTCTGATGTGATCTGATTGCAACATCCCGGGATCAGGCCATCGCCGTTTACAACCTTCCCAGCTGGCTTCCAACGAGGAAAATCAACGGGGAAAACCTAGATTGGCGTGACGGCCGCGCGATTCAATTTACAACTGTAGTGATCCACTTAACAACCGTAGCGAAGAAGTTCGCGAAGTCGGGCACGGCTCGCTTAACCTCCGCCTTGCTTAGCAGTGGAAATTTTCCTCCCAACTGTGGTTATAAGTCAAGGACTACCTGAAAGCTTAATTCTTGCTACGTCGGGCTTTATTTTGCTTTCTTAGACTAACTGGGGCTCTTTCGTTTTACCGTCTCCACTGAGTTACTGGTCAGGTTACCTCCAGAGCATGTGGGTTTTTGTTTTTTTTTTTAAATTCCATTGGCTCCCTTTCAAAGCTTTCACTGCTGCCCCCATAGTAACAATAAATATAGCATGCATGGCATCATGAGGACATCTGTGTGGGAGGGCTGGTGCTGCTGTACAACTCCAGGTCTTTTTTGATGTGGAGATCTTCACTTCCCTGTTAGGCCTCTTTAGCTTTGGCCTGCCTAAGGCTTGGATTTGAGTTATATTATTATTAATATTATTATTAGTATTATTATCAGTATTATTTTGCAATCCCAAAACAACTGGAGCACCACTTGGACACCATCATCGGCATTGACAAATTCGCCATTAGTCAATTGCAAAAGGCGGCCTTACTAGGAACTGCTTCCATCCTGTGACGATACCTGTAATACCATCAAACATCCACATCTGCCAATCCCAGGTCCTTGGGAAGGACTCGATAGGTAGACAAAAATGCCAGATCCAGTCTGAACATCTGGCTGACTGTGCTTTGATCCACAATAATAATAATAATAAAGTTAGAAGGGACCTTGGAGGTCACCTAGTCCAACCCCCTGCTCAGGCAGGAAACCCTATACCATTTTGGACAAATGGTTGTCCAGTCTCTTCTTAAAAACTTCCAGTGTTGGAACATTCACCGCTTCTGGAGGCAGGTTGTTCCACTGGTTAATTGTTCTAACGGTCAGGAAGTTTCTCTTTAGTTCTAAGTTGCTTCTCTCCTTGATCAGTTTCCATCCGTTGCTTCTTGTCCTGCCTTCAGGCGCTTTGGAGAACAGCTTGACTCCCTCTTCTTTGGGGCAGCCCCTGAGATATTGGAACACTGCTATCATGTCCCCCCTCATCCTTCTCTTCGTTAAACTAGACTTACCCAATTCCAGCAAATGTTCCTTATATGTTTTAGTCTACAGTCTCCTAATCATCTTTGTTGCTCTTCTCTGCACTCTTTCTAGAGTCTCAACATCTTTTTTACATCGTGGTGACCAAAACTGGATGCAGTATTCCAAGTGTGGCCTTACCAAGGCATTGAAGAGTGGTATTAATACTTCACGTGATCTTGATTCTATCCCTCTGTTAATGCAGCCCAGCACTGTGCTGGCTTTTTGGGCAGCTGCAGCACATGGCTGGCTCCTATTTAAGGGATTGTCCTTTCTCTTCTCACTCTTTTTCTTTGTTTGATTTCAACTATTTGGACTTTTCAGGCAGTTCAGGAGGCAGAGAAAGCCCGCTTGGCCTAGTGGTTAGGGCAGGGGGGTAGAAATCAGACTGTGAGTTCTAGTCCTGCCTTAGCTATGAAAGTGGGCTCAGTGACTTTGGGCCAATCCCCAGGAGACAATGAGTTCTAGTCCCGCCCTAGGCAAGAAAGCCAACCAGATGACTTTAGGCCAGTCACTCCCTCTCAGCCTAACCCACCTCATAGGGTTGTTGTTGTGGGGAAAATAGGAAGAGAATTGTATGTTGGATAGGAGTTGTTTGTAAAAAATAATACGGATAGGATACAAATAAATACATAATAAAACTGTCGGTCACTACGGGGGATGCTCCAGCCTGGGCCAGGCTATGTAGGAAAGGGAATTGAGTGGGCTAAATGCTCTCACTGGCCCCTTCCTGTCCTGAGCAGCTGATGGTTGGGCCTCCCAAAGCTGATGGCCTTTTGAGCCTCATGTACAGAGAAGAGCAACAGTAGAGAGAAGAGCAACAAAGATGATGAGAGGTCTGGAGGCTAAAACATATAAGGAACAGTTGCAGGAATTGGGTATGGCTAGTTCAGTGATGGCGAACCTATGGCACGGGTGCCAGAGCCGGCACTCAGAGCCCTCTCTGTGGGCACGCGCACCCTCGCCCCAGTCCTAGGCCTTCAGGTGGGTTTTATAAAACCTTTTCGCTTTAGGCCTCCGCCGCCGTGGGCAAAAAAAAAAAAAAAAAAGGTTCTATCAATCAGTCCATTTCAACTTCTCGCGGGAAGTAAAAAAGATCTTGCAAAGTTGGAATTGATTGATTGAACTTTTTAGTCCCAACCAGTCTGCTGTTACAACCACAGCCATGCCCACCCAATGGGCCACTCCCACCCGGCACCCGACGATACATAAGTGGGTTTTGGGTTGCAGTTTGGGCACTCGGTCTCTAAAAGGTTCGCCATCACTGGTCTAGTTTAATGAAGAGGAGGACGAGAGGGGACATGATAGCAGTCTTCCAGTATCTCAGGGGCTGCCCCAAAGAAGAGGGAGTCAAGCTATTCTCCAAAGCGCCTGAAGGCAGAACAAGAAGCAACGGATGGAAACCCATCAAGGAGAGAAGCAACCTGGAACTAATGAGAAACTTCCTGACAGTGAGAACAATGAACCCGTGGAACAACCTGCCTCCAGAAGCGGTGAATGCTCCAACACTGGATGTTTTTAAGAAGAGACTGGATGGCCATTTGTCTGAAATGGGATAGGGTTTCCCGCCTGAGCAGGGGGTCAGACTAGAAGACCTCCAAGGTCCCTTCCGACTTTATTATTATTATGAACAACCTGCCTCCAGAAGCGGTGAATGCTCCAACACTGGAGGTTTTTAAGAAGAGTCTGGACAGCCATTTGTCTGAAATGGGGTAGGGTTTCCTGCCTGAGCAGGGGATTGGACTAGATGACCTCCAAGGTCCCTTCCAACATCATCATCATCAACATCCCAGGGTGGGCCACCACATTCCTTCTATCACACTCACTCCGGAATTAACCACTGGTCCTTTCCCACCCCCCACCCCGCCTCCCTGCATGGTAAATTGTTCTTTTGTCAGCTGCCTATGCATTTTGCTGGCCTCAGCTGCAGCCTGCAGAGGCCTCCCTGCCTCCCTTTCTCTGCTGAGTCTTGTCTGTTTTTTAATAAAGGAGAGTAAAGCCAGAGGCCTCGTTCGAAATGAAATTCCGGGCTCTGCAGTGGCTGGGTATTATTCAGAGCACTTACGTAAGCGTGTTTTCTCTTCTTTTAGACCTTATAATTTAGATTATGCGTGGTTATTTGGGCCCTTTCTTTCTGTTTCCCGTTGGGGAAGAAGGCAGCTCTATAATTTAGCTACGTAGAACAGAATAGGTCCGTGGTGGCGAAACTTTTAGAGCAGTGGTTCTCAACCTTTCTAATGCCGCGATCCCATAATACAGTTCCCCATGTTGTGGTGACCCCCAACCACTTATACATCACCAAGTGCCAGGGGCGTGGCCAAAGAAAAGGGGGAAAAAATGGCGGACAGCCTTGTGTGGCAACCCCCGTGAAATGGTCATTCGATCCCAAATGGGGTCCCGACCCACAGGTTGAGAACCGCTGTTTTAGAGACCGAGTGCCCAAACTGCAACCCCAAACCCGCTTATTTATCGCCGGGTGCCAGGTGGGCGTGGCCCACTGGGTGGGCGTGGCTGTAGTGGTCATGGCACTGGGTGGGTGTGGCCAAGGTAGGTATGGTCACCTCGATGTTGCTCGTGGGGAGGGACGCCTGTGGGGGCCAGGCAGGGTTGGGGGAGATCCAGGGGGTCTCTTGCAGGTGGGGCTGTGGGCAGGAGGCTCGTCCTGCGAGCTGAGACAAGGCAAGGCAGGGCGGGGATGCCATTGTCGCAGGGCAAGGTGAGGCAGGGGCCGGGGCGGCTACTGCCTGACACCATCGGCCCCCGCACACAGAGGCCAGCCAGCGTATGGGGGCTGACAGTGTCCATCAGCAGCCACAGCCTGCCAGCCCCTCGACCGGCACACTCTGGGGCTCCGCAGCCCACCACCAGCAGTTCAGAGAAGCCGCCTCTGAGCTGGACGGATGGCCTACAGCTGAGGAGGTGATGCAGTGGGTCGTGCCCGGGAAAAGGAGCGCATGCAAGGCCAGGAGGGATGGGACAGGGAGAGGGAAACCAGTCGTGCCGGGATGCATCCGGCCACGTGGGACCTTGGCGAGTTAGTGGGCGGCTGGTTGAAAAGGAATGGTTGCCATCTCCGGGGCATGGCGCGTGTGCCCACAGAGAGGGCTCTGAGTGCCGCCTCTGGCACGCCTGCCATAGGTTCGCCACCATTGGAATAGGTCATAGATTCTTTAGACAACCAGTTAATCCTCGACTTATGACCACAACTGAGCCCCAGATTCCTGTTGCCAATAAAGACAGTCCAGTGAGTTTTGCCTCCATTTGACGACCTTTCTTGCCACAGTTGTTAAGTGAATCACTGCAGTTGCTAAATTAGTAACATGGTTGTTAGGGAGGGAGGGAGGGAGGGGGAGAGAGAGAGAGAGAGAAATGATAGATAGATAGATAGATAGATAGATAGATAGATAGATAGATAGATAGATAGATAGATAGATAGACTGAAAGGCAGAAAGACAGATCGATGATAAATAGACAAATGATAGGTAGACAGACAGAAAGAAAGACAGAGATCGATGATAGATAAATGATAGATAGACAGTCAGACAGAAAGATGGAGATTGATAATATATAGATAAATGACAGACAGACAGACAGACAGACATAGATAGATCGATGATAGATAGACAGATGATAGATAGGCAGGCAGGCAGGCAGATATGGATAGATACAAATGATAAATAGATAATAAATTAGATAGATAGACAGACAGACAGACAGATAACCTTGTCATTTTTTACTGTGGGCACAATGGCACACATTAAAAATTGAAATTTACTTGCTTGCTCTCAAAGTGCACACATACATAACACACATTTAAACATGCTACATACAGCATATGCATAGACCTACACCCTTACATGTAAGTAACCTATAAATATTAATCTGCCTTCCCTGTTGATTTTGCTGGTCAGAAGGTTGCAAAAGAGGGTCACGTGACCCCGGGCCACAGCGACCGTCATAAGTATGAACCCGTTGCTGAGCATCTGAATTTTTCGATCACGTGACCACGGGGATGCTGCAACGGGTCATAAGTGTGAAAAACAGTCGTAAGTCGGGTTTTTTTTTCCCAGCGCCGTTCTAACTTTGCACAGTCACTAATATAAATGGTTGGGAGGATTACCTATGGTAAAACTATCACTCTGGAGCAGCCTGGCCAATGGGAAGGGCAGCGGTCCAGAAATCTGCAAGGTACCCGGTGAAGCGTCCAGTGAAAACTAACTAGCATCCTTTTCCCCCAATAAATGCTGAGCCCATTCTATGACTGGATAGAATATAGGTGGTCCTCAGCTTGCGACAGTTTGTTTAGTGTCCATTCAAAGTAACAATGGCACTGAAGAAAGAGACCATTTTTCACCCCTATGTCTGTTGTAGCACCCCCACGGTCACGTGATCAAAATCCAGATGTTTGGCAACTGGTTCATACAGATGACCGTTGCTGGGTCCCAAGGTCAGGTTGATCCCCTTTGGGGACCTCCTGACAAGCCGAGTCCACGGGGAAGCCAGATTGCACTTCACAACCGCCTTAGTATTGGAACAATGGTGGGGATTAACTCAACAGCTAGGGCAAGGAACGTCATAAAATGGGGCAAACACGCATTTAACAAATGTCACACTGAATAAGAGAAATTTTGGCTTCAATTGCGGCCGAAAGTCGAGGTCTATCTCTAGTCATAGAACGGATCCCGCTTGATCAAAAGCATCCATGAAAGAGACCTAAAACAAGATGGATCGATTTCAGCAAGGAGAGAAGCAACCTAAAACCAAGATGAAATTTCCTGGCAGTTAGAACATATTAATCAGTGTCAGGAATGATAGGGCTCAGGTCGGCCAGCCTCCTCTGCCATTTGCAGGGAGAGAGACAGAGAGAGGCACTTGCACTTCCCTCCTCTTTCTCTCTCTCTCTCTCTCTCTCTCTCTCTCTCTCTCTCTCCCTCCCTCCCTCCCCCCCCCTCTCTCTCTGTGTGTGTAAAAAAGAGTGGCCTCACCCTGTTCTCCAAGGAGCTGACAAGCTTGTTGGGTGGGGCTCCTCCCTTTGCTGCGTCTCTGCAGGAAGCAGGAAGGGCAGGAGAGAGCCAGGAATATTCCATTCCATTCCCAGTTGGCAGCTCAGGACCAACAGGCAGAAGAGGCCTTTATCCTGCAGTGGCTAAAATGATGGTGATGAAATTCAGGATAGGACATACGAGGACACCAAGTCAGACAGCTGTGTTTGCAAAGCGAGGTCCTGATCTGCAGTTCAGTGACCAAAGGGTGTGTTTTTTTCCGGGCAAACAACCCTCAGGTGGGGTTCCAGTGAGGTTAAGAGTTGTGTCCTTCCGGAGGGAGCCCCAGTTGCCAGTCGAGAGAGCTGAAGGCTGTCCTTGCGATTTTCCCAGGGCAGTTTACTCTTTATCAATGAGTAACCGGGAGGCAGGTGATCGTTCATAACAGCCACCTGACCTCTCAAGGCCCTGGGTGGGTTTTGAATTCATTTAGTGACCATTTGAAGTAGAATAGAATAGAGCTGGAAGGGACCTTGGAGGTCTTCTAGTCCAGCCCCCTGCTCAAGCAGGAGAATCTATACCAGTGATGGCGAACCTTTTAGAGACCGAGTGCCCAAACTGCAACCCAAAACCCACTTATTTATTGCCGATGCCAGGTGGGCGTGGCCCACTGGGTGGGCGTGGCTGTGGTCATGGCAGACTGGGTGGGTGTGGCCAAGGTAGGCGTGATCACCTCGATGTTGCTCGTGGGGAGGGACGCCTTTGGGGGCCGGGCAACGTTGGGGGAGATCCAGGGGGTCTCTGGCAGGTGGGGCGGTGGGCAGGAGGCTCGTCCTGCGGGGTGAGGCGAGGCAAGGTGAGGCAGGGCGGGGGTGCCATTGTCACAGAGCAAGGTGTGGCAGGGGCCGGGGTGGCTGCTGCCTGACACCATCGGCCCCCGCACACAGAGGCCAGCGAGCGCATGGGTGCAGGGATGCATCCAGCCATGTGGGACCTCAGCGAGTTAGCGGGCAGCTGGTTGAAGAGGGACGGTTGCCATCTCCGGGGCATGGCGCGCGTGCCCACAGAGAGGGCTCCGAGTGCCAAAACTCTGGAACGCGTGACATAGGTTCACCACCACTGATCTATACCATTTCAGACAAGTGACTGTCCAGTCTCTTCTTAAAAACCTCCAATGAGGTTTTTATGAGCCGAGGTGGCGCAGCAGTTAGAGTGCAGCACTGCAGGCCACTTTAGCTGACTGTGTTCAGCAGGTCAGCGGTTCAAATCTCACCGGCTCAAGGTTGGCTCAGCCTTCCATCCTTCCGGGGTAGGTAAAATGAGGAGCCAGATTGTTGGGGGCAATGTAAATATATATATATATACATTGCTTACTGGTGTACACCGCTTAGAGAGTGCTCGCACTTAAAGCGGTATATAAGTCTCATAAATAAATAAATAAACAATGATGGAGCACCCACGATTTCTGGTGGCCAGCTGTTCCACTAGTTAATTGTCCTCCCTGTCAGGAAGTTTCTCCTTAATTCCAGATTGCTTCTCTCTTTGATCAGTTTCCATCCGTTGCTTCTCGTCCTGCCTTCTGGTGCTTTGGAGAATAGCTTGACCACCCACCTCCCCCGGCCTTGTGGCAGCCCCTCAGATACTGGAAGACTGCTATCATGTCACCCCAGTTTCTTTTATTTAGACTAGCCAAACCCAAGTTGCAACGAGGGAGAAAAAAGTGACTTAGCATCGTTCCTCACGCCTAACGGCTGTCACAGTGTCCTTGTGGTCACATGATCCAAGTTCGGAGGCGTGGCAACTGACATGTATTTATGACAGTTACTGTGTCCCATGGGGGTCACGTGACCCTCCTTTTGTGACCTTCTGACAAGCAAACTCCACAGGGGAAGCCAGATTCACTGAACAAGCGTATTACCAGCTTAAGAACTGCAGTGATTCACTTTAACAACTGCAGCAATAGCACTTAGACCAGTGGTTCTCAACCTTTTTAATGCCACGACCCCCCAACCGGTCGTAAGTCGAGGACTACCCAACCGGTCGTAAGTCGAGGACTTTCCCTGCCCGGGAGCACTGCACATGCGTGGTGCCGCCCCCTGCGCCGGCCGAGGCGTACCTGGCAAGGGGCAGCGACGGCGCAGGGCGACCACCGGCTGGGCCACCAGCTGGCCCAGCCCAAGGGAGGTAAGGCACCCGCCGGGCCCCTCGCGGGAGTAGCACAGCTAAGGAAAAGGGGAAAAAATGGCGGACAGCCTTGTTTGGTGACCCCCGTGAAATGGCCGATCGACCCCAAATGGGGTGAGAACCGCTGACTTAGACTTACATACCGCTCACAGTGCTTTGCAGCCCTCTCTAAGCCGTTTATAGAGTCGGCATCTGTCCCCCAACAATCTGGATCCTCATTTGACTCACCTCGGAAGGACGGAAGGCTGAGTCGGTCGAGGATCTCGAACCGGTCAGGATCGAATTTCCCTGGCTGTGGGCAGACCCAGCCTGCAATACGGCCTTCTCACCACTGCGCCACCCCGGCTTCCTTCCTTCCTTCCTTCCTTCCTTCCTTCCTTCCTTCCTTCCTTCCTTCCTTCCTTCCTTCCTTCCTTTCCTTCCTTCCTCCTCCTTCCTTCCTCCCTTCCTCCCTTCCTCCCTTCCTCCCTTTCTCCCTCCCTCCCTCGCCAAGCAATAGCACTTAGACCAGTGGTTCTCAACCTTTTTAATGCCGCGACCTCCCCCCCCCAACCGGTCGTAAAGTCGAGGACTACTCAACCGGTCGTAAGTCGAGGACTACTCAACTGGCGCAGCACCATTTGCAGAATGGGACTTTTGGCGAGCTCAGCAGGGCAGAGACAGCCTGGACAATTCCTATTGGCTTTTGGAAGCCAATAGAATTAGACTCTATTCAAGAGAGTCTATTCTATTGGCTTTCAAAAACCAATAGAATAAAAGGGAGTAGCACAGCTAAGGAAAAGGGGGAAAAAATGGCGGACTGCGTTGTTTGGCGACCCCCATGAAATGGTCGTTCGACCCCAAATGGGGTCCCGACCCACAGGTTGAGAACCACTGACTTAGACTTATACACCGCTTCACAGCACTTTACAGCCCTCTCTAAGCAGTTTACAGAGTCAGCCTAATTGCCCCCAACAATCTGGGTCCTCATTTTACCTCATTTTACCAATCTGGGAAGGTGGGAAGGTTGAGGCAATAGGCATAGCAGTAGCCCTTAGACTTATATACCACTTCACAGCGCTTTACAGCCCTCTCTAAGCGGTTTACAGAGTCAACATATTTCCCCCAACAATCTGGGTCCTCATTTTACCCACCTCGGAAGGATAGATGGCTGAGTCAACCTTGAGCCGGCCAGGATCGAACTCCTGGCTGTAGACAGAGTCAGCCTGCAATGCTGCATTTTAATCACTGTACCACCACAGCAAGGAAGGAGGGAGGGAGGGAGGGAGGGAGGGAGGGAGGGAGGGAAAGATGGAAGGGACGTAAGCAAGCAATAGCAATAGCACTTAGACTTGTATAGTGCTTTACAGCCCTCTGTAAGAGGTTTACAGAGTCAGCCTATTTGGCTGAGTCAACCATGAGCCGGTCAGGATCAAACCGCTGGCAGTGGGCAGTCAGCAGACGTAGCCTGCAATACCGCTTTCTAACCACTACACCACCAGGGCAAGAAAGCTCGTAAAATGATCTAAAAACCCACTTAGGAACAGAGATTTTGGGCTCAACTGTGGTCACAGATTGAGGACCACCTGTGTTATTTTTCATGCTGTGCATCTAATATTGTCTGCCGTTTGTAGTGCTGACGGGGTTCTAATCATAGGCTGGGCAGTCAGCTCCCTTCCTCTGGGTGGGAAGCAAGACTACTGTTGTAATCCATTGGATTGCAGGTAGATCACTGAGGCATAGATTTCCTTAAGCCAGGTGGCAACTTGGAGAGTGGGGAAGACAGGGGAATAACCCCTCAGCTGATTTGTTCAATCAAGTTGTCTAGGTTTTGCTTCCAGCGCTAGCTTCCGGGATCATGAATTGAAAATTAGCTTTAGAAGAAGCGTCTGTCAACGCTGCTAACATCCAAGGTTTTTGCTTTGACAACATATGGAGATGCAACCATTTTCCTTCTTATGTTTTACTGTTAGAATTAGATGATACTGGGGGGGGGGGGTAGGAGGAGGAATGTGCATGGGAGTTTAGTTAGACATAACAATACTGTAACTAGTGTGAGAACCCAGGTTTTTTGAAATAAGAGATGATAAGAAATGGCGGGTTGGAGAACTGGAAGGAAGGTCTGCATTTCAAACTGGAGAATGTGATTTATGGTGGTAAATTAGAGGAGGGAATTGTGCTTTGATACTATGTGCTCAGGGGAGGGGAATTCAGATTTTGGCTTTGCCTATGTAAGTGCCGATGCTATGCTTCTCGAATAAAGATTCTTTAAGGTAAACAATGCCTCGACGTTGTTTGAAGAGTTTCATCCATCGGAACCATGACAGCTTCCTCTGCATTAAGTAAACTTCTTTTCTGGGGGGGGGGGGGAATCTTTTGCAAAAAAAAAAAGTCTTAAATAGGCTGGCTTTTCTCTTGCTTGAATCTCCAGGTGGCTTAAGTGCCAGATCTGTTCTCTGAAAATGCACTTTTCAGGTTTTTGCTCAGTCGACTTCCTTACGGTTCAGTTCTGTGAAAACAGTTCAGACTCTCATCCTTTAAACCAGGGCTTTTCAGCCTTTTCACCCATTGTACCACTTTTAGGATACGGCAACATCTGAGGACCACCAGTCGCCTAGCAAGGTGTCATAAAGGAGTCTGCTCATCCCAGCCATCAATGTAGACAATCGTGAAACCAGATGTGATTTTACAGCCTTTTTGGCGGCAGTCATTAAGTGAGCCCAGCAGTCGCAAAGCAGCCGACGCAGTTCTTAAGCAAACCAGTGGTTGGCTGTGGGTGCCATTTGACCGAAAACCCGAAAGCAAAATTGTCATAAAACAACGATCATGAGACCACAGGATGTTGCAAATAATTGTAAACGTGACTATGCTGCCGAACGCCCTGAGTTCAGTTGATGCAACTGCTGGGGGGGGTGCGCGCGATCCTCAGAATTTTGAATCTGGGTTGCAAGTAGCCCCAAGGTGGGTCCGTTGTAACTTCAGACGGTAACTAAGCAGTCAGTCAGTAAATCGAGAACTATCTGTACTGAAGATGTCTGCCTCCAGAAGCGGTGAATGCTCCAACACTGGAAGTTTTTAAGAAGAGACTGGACAGCCATTTGTCTGAAATAGGGTTTCCTGCCTGAGCAGGGGGGTTGGACTAGAACAGTGGTTCTCAACCTTTTTAATGCCGCGACCCCCCCCCAACCGGTCGTAAGTGGAGGACTACTCAACCGGTCGTAAGTCGAGGACTACTCAACTGGTGCAGCACCGTTTGCAGAATGGGACTTTTGGCGGGCTCAGCAGGGCAGAGACAGCCTGGACAATTCCTATTGGCTTTGGAAAGCCAATAGAATTAGACTCTATTCAAGAGAGTCTATTCTATTGGCTTTCAAAAGCCAATAGAATAAAAGGGAGTAGCACAGCTAAGGAAGAGGGGGAAAAAAATGGCGGACTGCGTTGTTTGGCGATCCCCGTGAAATGGTCGTTCGACCCCAAATGGGGTCCCGACCCACAGGTTGAGAACCACTGGACTAGAATATAGATGAGCTGAACTGAATCTTCTCCCATACAAAACTTTGGATTCAAAGCCAAAAAAAAAATGTGCTTCTAATCATGTGTGCGTGTATGGGGGGGGGGAGTTGTTGCAGAGCACCTGTCTGCAACTTCTTAAAGCAACTATGTCTTTTCCTGGAGTTGCGTAAGTGGCCACTACAATTGTAGCACAGTCACCGGGGGAAAATGCACTTTGGTTACAGACTTGTAAGAAAAATTGGTATAAAATCGGTTACTCCAAAGCACCATTTGTTTGAAATGGAATAGGGTCTCCTGCTTGAGCAGGGGGCGGGCTGGACTAGAAGACCTCCAAGGTCCCTTCCAGCGCTATTCTGATTGATTGTTAGATGTGCACAGTCCTGCCAGATGTAATATTGTGTCCAATTATAATTGTTCCTTTGATGGTTTGTAATGCAAACTTTGCATCCGTGTCTGTCTGTGCCTGTCTTTTTTTTAAAAGCTTTATTTGAAAGCTAAGCAGCATGCCAATTTCAAAATTGAATTTGATAACTCAGAAGAATAAATTTCTGCCTTTTTTGTGGTCGCAGCCATAAATATCTCCCAATATAGATCAGTGGCAGGTGGGTGAAAAGGAATTATAGTATTTATTGTAAGAAAGCTTCCATTATTCTTGTTGAATGAGATGTTTCTCTTTTTTTCTTTCAGGAAATGCCCAACTCTGTCTTTCTCGTAATGGAGGTGTGTATATTTACGATTTGGATTTTTTTGTGGCTGAATTTGAGTTATTTTTCCTCTTCTTATCCTGAAGTCTCTCCCCCCCCCCAGCCTCCCCCAAACCCCATCTATGGTTTCCCCTGAACTGTTCTAAAATTAATAGATGTGTACGCTACCAATGAAAATCCACCCCAAAATATTTTTGATCCACAGGTTTTGGATTCCGGTGCACAATGTTATGTGATTTATGCTATAATATGCATGGGTTAATATTTGATGGTCTATACCAGGGGTAGGCAACTTTAGCTCTTTTATGACTTGTGGACTTCCAACTCCCAGAATTCCTGAGCCAGCATGGGGGAGACTTTGGCCCCCTCATGACTCGTGGACTTCAACTCCCAGAATTCCTGAGCCAGCATGGGGGAGACTTTGGCCCCCTCATGACTTGTGAACTTCAACTCCCAGAACTCGTGGACTTCAATTCTCAGAATTCCTGAGCCAGCATTGGAGAACTATGGCCCCTTCATGACTCGTGGACTTCAACTCCCAGAATTCCTGAGCCAGCATGGGGGAGACTTTGGCCCCCTCATGACTTGTGAACTTCAACTCCCAGAATTCCTGAGCCAGCATGGGGGAACTATGGCCCCCTTCATAACTCATGGACTTCAATTCCCAGAATTCCTGAGCCAGCATGGGGGAACTATGGCCGCTTCATGACTTGTGGACTTCAATTCCCAGAATTCCTGAGTCAGCATGGGAGAACTATGGCCCCTTCATGACTCGTGGACTTCAACTCCCAGAATTCCTGAGCCAGCATGGGGGAAACTTTGGCCCCCTCATGACTTGTGGACTTCAACTCCAGAATTCCTGAGCCAGCATGGGAGAACTATGGCCCCTTCATGACTCGTGGACTTCAACTCTCAGAATTCCTGAGCCAGCATGGGGGAAACTTTGGCCTCCTCATGACTTGTGGACTCCAACTCCAGAATTCCTGAGCCAGCATGGGAGAACTATGGCCCCTTCATGACTCGTGGACTTCAACTCCCAGAATTCCTGAGCCAGCATGGGGGAACTATGGCCCTCTTCATGACTCGTGGACTTCAATTCCCAGAATTCCTTAGACAGCATAGCTCAGCATGGAAACTTCTCCCTTTTCCCTCAACATGGCTGGCTCAGGAATTCTGGGAGTTGAAGTCCACGAGTCATAAAAGAGCCAAGGTTGCCTACCCCTGGTCTATACTTATAGAAGTAGTTGTTAAAAGTCCTCTTTTTTATTCACTCATACATTGCCTTGCAAAACACAGAACAGCCAAGGAAATGTGTTACCAATAAAAGAGAATATTCAGGGTTGAACTGTGGGGTCTTTGGTGCTCTCTGAACTTGGTTGTTTTCTTGCAGACATTTCATTACCCAGCTAGGTAACATCATCAGTGCTAGAAAGGAGGGGGGTTTGCTGCCTGTTTATATTACAAACAGCTCGTCCCGTCAGTGTTAGTGGGAGTGTTATTGCTGGTTCCTTGATTAGGGTATTTTTACATTAAACATTGTTTACTTAGACCAGTAGTTCTCAACCTGTGGGTCGGGACCCCATTTGGGGTCGAACGACCATTTCACGGGGGTCGCCAAACCACGCTGTCTGCCATTTTTTTCCCTTTTCCCTAGCTGTCCTACTCCCTCTTATTGGTGGCCACACCCACTTGGGGGTCACCACAACATGGGGAACTGTATTATGGGGTCACGGCATTAGAAAGGTTGAGAACCACTGACTTAGACCAAAACACCACTTCCAGCAATCCATACCCAGAGAAGCAGAAATTAACACCAAGATTAAATAAGAGGGAGTCAAGCTATTTTCCAAAGTGCCTGGAGGCAGGACAAGAAGCAACAGATGGAAACTAACCAAAGAGAGAAGCAACCTAGAACTAAGGAGAAACTTCCTGACAGTTAGAACAATTAACCCGTGGAACAACCTGCCTCCAGAAGCGGTGAATGCTCCAACACTGGAAGTTTTTAAGAAGAGATTGGACAACCATTTGTCTGAAATTGTATACAGTTTCCTGCCTGAGCAGGGGATTGAACTAGATGACCTCCAAGGTCCCTTTCCAACTCTGCTATGCTATTCTATTCATACTAGACCCACAACCAGTCCTTAAAACAACACTCCAATTAAGGAATTACCAACTCAGATAAACAATACCAAGGAATATTAAGGAAATATCAGCTTAGATAAACAATCCAATAAACCACAGACTCGTCAAAGAACCACCAACACAGACAAAGCCACTTGTACGTAAACTGAGAGCAACCCCCCCTCCCCCCTCCTAGCATTGATGAGATTATTTAGCCTGGTAATGAAATGTCTGCAAGAAAATAACCCAGAGAGCACCAAGGACCCCACAGAAGAAGTGTGTGTGTGTGTGTGTGTGTGTTTGCCTGCCTGTATCTACGTATCTATGTGTCTTTGATAATTTTGAATATTGGAATCCCAGGTATGGACATTTAAAGTCAATCAGATAAAAATAAAGAGCTCTGAGATATAAGGTAAAAGGCTTTTTTTATTTATTTATTTTATTTATTTATTTATGAGACTTATATACCGTTTTAAGTGCGAGCACTCTCTAAGCGGTGTACACCAGTAAGCAATGTATATATATATTTACGTTGCCCCCAACAATCTGGGTCCTCATTTTACCTACCCCGGAAGGATGGAAGGCTGAGTCAACCTTGAGCCGGTGAGATTTGAACCGCTGACCTTCTGAACACAGTCAGCTAAAGTGGCCTGCAGTACTGCACCCTAACTGCTGCGCCACCTCGGCTCATTTTTTATTAATTGCTGAGCTTTCGTTACCAAACTGTTAACATCATCAGAGCAAAGGGCTCTGATTAATAAAAAAAAAGCCTTTTACCTTATATCCCAGAGCTCTTTATTTTTATCTGATTGACTTTAAATGTATCTATGTGTATGTATGTATGTATGTATGTATGTATGTATGTATGTATATATATGTGTGCTCACATTTCTTCTGTGGGGTCCTTGGTGCTCTCTGGGTATATAGTATATGTTGTGTGTGTGTGTGTGTGTGTGTGTTTAAAAAGAAATAAGGGGTAGGGGTCCCAACTAGCAGTAGCCGAGAAAGAGCAACTCCAGAGGTCGAATAACCGAGGAAGAAATAATCAGGTTTTAATCGTGGTGCTCCTTTTTTAAAAAACTCTGCACACAGGGTAGGTAGCCTTGTTAAATTTCAGCGCTCGGAGAAGATGGCTCTTTTTTAAGCTCGTCACCAGTCTCGCCCAACTGAGCTGCTGCAAGTGCAGTGCGTGGAAAAATTGCGTGTATATATATACAGGTGACGATGGTTGGATGCCTTCAGATGCACCAGGCACAAAGAAAGGCATTGGGTTTGTTTTTGGGGTGTGGATGTTAGCTAGTTGGGAGAAAAACGACTAGGCGGTACCCAATATTTTTCCAGGATTATTCCCACTATCTGCGATTATTTCAGGCTTAGAAGTCCTCGTCAAGGGGCTTGGGCCAACTAGCTAGTCTCCACGCCTAAAATAAGCCTTACACCTTCTTTTTAGTTGCTTGCTGTTGTGGGAAGTCAGCCCCCCCCCCAAGAAGGAAATTTTAAAAGAGCAGAAAAATATATTTCCTCAAAAGGATTTTAAAAGCAGAAACCAACCCTGCCCCCAAGTCTCTCTGTCCCAAGCTGAAGCCAGAAGTAAACCATCAGAAAGGCCCCAGCTAGGAGATCAAGAAGACAAAGACACCTAAAATCTGCATACCTCACCCAAACTCTTAAGAGTCATTAGCCCCAGCACCAGGGAAGCAGGATATGACCTTTGGGACATAATAGGAATAACCTACCACCATCAAGAATACCAGAAAGGCACCCCCAGACTCAGGTCAGAATACGTGACACAGGAAATACAAAGCCTAAAACAGGAGCAGGAAACTATTCCAAACAAAAGGCTCCAGAAGGTATAAAAACCTACTCCCCACATGTGCTCAGCCCTTCTTTTCTCTCCTCTTTCCTGCCAGAACCATCTTTCGGTCTGGCTCTTCAATAAACTGCAACCTTCTTTCTAAAGCAGTCGCCATGTTGTTTATCCCCGGTTTGGATGAACCGGGATGAAGATTTTTCTTTCAACACTTTTTCCCCTGTTTTTCTGTCTTTTTTTTTCTTTTCCCTTTCCAAAGAGGAACGCTTTTTAAGTCCCACTTAAGGCTTCAAAAGCGCTCCTCTTTGGAAAGGAGAAAGCGATAAATACAGTTTTTAGCTGTGGCTCAGTTACATCTCTCTCTCTCCCTCCCTCTCTCCCTCTCTCTCTCTCTCTCTCCCTCCCTCTCTCTCTCCCTCTCTCTCCCTCCCTCCCTCTCCCTCCCTCCCTCCCCCTCCCTCCCTCTCTCCTCTCCCTCTCTCTCCCTCTCTCTCCCTCCCTCCCTCTCCCTCTCTCTCTCTCTCCCTCCCTCCCTCTCTCTCCCTCTCTCTCCCTCTCTCTCTCCCTCCCTCCCTCTCTCCCTCTCTCTCCCTCCCTCTCCCTCCCTCTCCCTCTCTCTCTCCCTCTCCCTCCCTCTCCCTCCCTCTCTCTCTCCCTCCCTCCCTCTCCCTCTCTCTCTCCCTCTCTCTCTCTCCCTCCCTCCCTCTCCCTCCCTCTCCCTCTCCCTCTCTCTCTCTCCCTCTCTCTCTCTCCCTCTCTCCCTCTGTCTCCCCCTCCCTCCCTTGCCCAGCTGACTGCTAACTAAAAAGCGGGCTGCTGATTTCTCTCCACTGTTAAACATTCAGCATTCAGCGAGTTCCATTAAATAAAAGCATCAAAATATTTATCATTCTCTCAACACTATATCTGCAGTGGTGTGAATAATCGTGAAAATATATATATATATAAAAATGCATGCAGTGTTTCCATTGGCGAAAGCTTCTCTTTTTCCTGGATTTGTGAAACCCATCAACTACGGGATGTAACGCTGCAGCCCCCTAGCCTGGAGAAGCCACCACGCGTGTCCTTTCGGTCACCCCATGACACGCAAGCGTCCCATTGTTTTGTTTTTTAAATTTCCAGAGTCTCTGTCATTTTGCCCTTACGCCTGGGATTAGAACCATGGTTTCTATTTAAGATTACACTTTCATGTAGTGTGCAGTGCCAGTAACAAGCAGAAGACCCCTCCCCTTAGTCCAGTGTTTCTCAACCTTGACCATTTTAAGGCATGTGGACTTCAACTCCCAGAATTCCACAGCCAGCATTGCTGGCTGTGGAATTCTGGGAGTTGAAGTCCACATGCCTTAAAATGGTCAAGGTTGAGAAACAGTGCAAGTCCATTCTGAAAATGAAATCAAAAGAAAAGAGCTTTTTAGACGAGCCAGGAAATCAGTCTGTGTGCTTTGGGTGTGCTTTGACCCAAGCGGCTGTGTATTTTATTTGGATTTTATTTGTCCCATTTTGGAACCTCCCACCTCCCTCAGAGAGGGACTCTCTGGGCAGTTAAAACCATAAAAACATTATATGAGATTTAGAAATTATGTGATGGGCAGAGGGGGGTTTAGGGCAAATAGGCTAAGCTTATCGCCATCGTCCACGCTGATAGTAGTCCTTCTTCTTTCTCTTTCACACAGTATTGCAATGGTGGAGACCTGGCGGATTACTTGCAAGGTAACAGCTTCCTGCTCTTTACTCGCAGCCCTTTCAAGGGTCAGGAGAAATTTCCTGACGGGTGAGAACAATTAACCAGTGGGCCGACCTGTCTCCAAACAGTCGTGTGTGCTCGTTTTTTTAAAAAAAGAGATTGGACAACCCTTGGTCTGAAAGGGTCTAGGGCAGTGATGGCGAACCTTTTAGAGACCGAGTGCCCAAACTGCAACCCAAAATCCACTTATGCATTGTCAAGTGCCGGGTGGGTGTGGCCCATTGGGTGGGCGTGGCTGCGGTGGTAACGGCAGACTGGGTGGGACTAAAAAGTTCAATCCATCAATTCCAACTTTGCAAGAACTTTTTTCTCCCACGAGAAGTTGAAATTGACTGATTGATTGAACCTTTTTTTTTTTTTTTTTTGCACACGGCGGCGGAGGCCTAAAGCAAAAAGCTTTTATAAAACCCAGCTGAAGGCCTAGGACTGGGGCGACGGCGCGCGTGCCCACAGAGAGGGCTCTGAGTGCCGCCTCTGGCACCCGTGCCATAAGTTTGCCACTACTGGTCTAGGGCAGTGATGGCGAACCTTTTAGAGACAGAGTGTCTAAACTGCAACTCAAATCCCACTTCTGTATCGCCGGGTGGGCGTGGCCCACCGGGTGTGGCTATACGGTGGTCATGGCCGATGTGTGGGCGTGGCCAGCTCAATGTTGCTCTTGGGGAGGGACACCTGTGGGGGCCGGGCAGGGTTGGGGGAGATCCACGGGGTCTCTGGCGGGTGGGGCGGTGGGCAGGAGGCTCATCCTGCAGGGTGAGGCGAGGCAGGGCGGGGGGTGACATTGTCGCAGGGCGACGCGAGGTAGGGGCCGGGGCGACTGCTGCCTGATACCATCAGCCACCGCACACAGAGGCCAGCGAGTGTATGGATGCTGGGATGCATCCAGCCACATGGGACCTCAGCGGGCGGCTGGTTGAAGAGGACAGTTGCCATCTCTGGGGCATGGCGCGTGTGCCCACAGAAAGGGCTCTGAGTGCCGCCTCTGGCACGCGTGCCATAGGTTCGCCACCACTGGTATAGGGTTTCCTGCTTGATCGGGGGGGAGGAGTTGGACTAGAAGACCTCCAAGGTCCCTTTCCAACTCTGTTATTCTTTGGTGGTCCCTTTTTGATTGTTTATAGCAGAGGGGTGTTCTGCTCTTGATGCATTTAGCATGCTCATCTCACACTACTAACAGAAGAAATATTTGGAACGCAGGGCTGAACTCGGGGGTCCTTGGTGCTCTCTGAGCTTGGTTGTTCGATTGCAGAAATTTCATGACCCAACTAAGTAACATCATCAGTGCTAGAAGGGAGTGGGGTATGGAGAGGGGAAGAGGAGGAGGAGGAGGGGTGTGGGGGTCCTTGGTGCTCTCTGAGCTGGGTGCTTTTGCTGCAGACATTTCATGACCCAACTAGGTAGTGTCATCAGTGCTAGAAGGAGTGAGGTTTGTGGAGAGGAGGAGGAGGAGTCCTGTGGGGTCCTTGATTGATGCTCTCTGAGCTGGGCGGTTTTCCTGCAGACGTTTCATGACCCAACTAGGGAACATCATCAGTGCTGGAAGGGAGTGGGGTGTGCAGGGGGGGGAGGAGGAGGAGGAAAATATTTGTAGCTCAGGGTTGAAATGAGGGGTCCTTGGTGCTCTCTGAGCTTGGTGGTCTTGCAGATGTTTCATGACCCAACTAGGTAACATCATCAGTGCTAGAAGGGAGTGGGGTGTGCAGAGGGGAAGAGAAGTAGTCCTGTGTGGTCCTTGGTGCTCTCTGAGCTTGGTTCTTCGTTTCCAGACATTTCATGACCCAACTAGGTAACATCCTCAGTGCTAGAAAGGAGAGGAGGTTTGCTTTCTCTTTATATTGGCTTGCCCTGTCAAAGTTGGTGGGCGTGTTCGGGTGATGCCTTGATTAGGCTGTGCTTTGGTGTTTGTCAGAGTTAGCAATTCCTTGATGGGGGTCAACAGAGAGCCAACCCCCCCCCCCTCCCTCCTAGCACCGATGACGTCCCCTAGTTGGGTCGTGAAATGTCTGCGAGAAAACACCCAAGTTCAGAGAGTACCAGGGATCCCTCATCCCAGGCATGAAGCTAAATTTGGGTGGGGTCCCTGCTTTCTCTCAATAAATCTGCCAAAGGAACTCCCCTCACCATTGCCGGAATGGGAAGTCAGACACCATCCTCAGTCTTATGCAGCTAGTCCTCAAGCCTAAAGCATCTGTTGCTAAGCAAGGCAAAGAATTGAGTTTTGCCCCATTTTAACGACCTTTTTTGCCACGGGTGTTAAGCGAATCACTGCAATGGTTAAGTTAGTCATGCGGTTGTTAAGTGAATCTGGCTTCCCCGCTGTCAGAAGGGGATCACGTGATCCGGGGACAATGCGACCGTCATAAATACGAGCCAGTCGCCAAGCGTCCCTCTTTTGATCCCATGACCTCGGGGATGTTGCAGCGGCCGTGAGGAAAAGGGTCAAAAGTCACCTTTTGCAGCGCCCTGGCAACTTCAAACGGTCACTAAACGAAGGGTCATAAGCCGAGGACTACCTGTAATGGGGGCGGAGAGATGGTTGCCCTTGTTTTGATTTCCAGAGACCTGGTTCTAGACATTTCCTGTATTATCTGGAGCAGGAAGTATCATGCTTCTGGAAAGGAGTCATTTTTTTCATCCGGAGCAGGGGTCTTCCAACTTGGCCCTTTGATGACTTGTGGACTTCAACTCCCAGAATTCCTCAGCCAGGATGCTTTAAGACAGGGGTCTTCAAACCTTGGCCCTTTTATGATTGGTGGACTTCAACTCCCAGAATTCTTCAGCCAGGCACGCCGGCTAAGGAATTCTGGGAGTTGAAGTCCACAAGTCATAAAAGGGCCAAGTCGGAAGACCCCTGGCTTATATGGTCCATGCTGGCTGAGGAATTCTGGGAGTTGAAGTCCACAAGTCATAAAAGGGCCAAGTTGGAAGACCCCTGGCTTATATGGTCCATGCTGGCTGAGGAATTCTGGGAGTTGAAGTCCACAAGTCATAAAAGGGCCAAGTTGGAAGACCCCTGGCTTATATGGTCCATGCTGGCTGAGGAATTCTGGGAGTTGAAGTCCACAAGTCATAAAAGGGCCAAGTCGGAAGACCCCCCCCCCACTCCAGAGGATTTGGGGACTAAGAAGAAATACTTCTAAGGGTCTAGTGAGCTGTAAAGTTCAGCTGCAAAGCTATTTTGGGACTTTGAGCATCATCACACAGCTGCTGTGAGAAGGTGTGAATGATGTTTTGTGCCCTTCAGAACCCAGCGTGGCCTTTTGGGACACTGAGAAGCCAGATGCCGGGCTGCAAAATTCTTTCCCAATGCAACTTTGCTTTCTTTTTTCTTTAATTCAAGCCAGGGGCTAGTACAGGGAGTCCTCAACTTACGACCCCAAATTGGAACCAGAATTTAAATTTGCTAAGCAAGACAGTGGTTAAGGGGGTCACACCCGAGTGTGCGATCTTTTTTGGCCGGGATTGTTAAGCAAATCGCTGCAATTTTTAATTCGGGGATCTTCAACCTTTCTGGACCAGTGGGATGGGGGGGGGGGGGAACGGAGAGTTTCATGCAAGCAGGAGGCGCACACCCTTGTGTGCGTGGCTCCATTTACACAAGCAACGGTGGTTGCGCACGACCGCTACTCGCACAAAGGGTGCTTCTGCACAAAGGCCCGCCACTCACACAAACGGAGCTGCACAATGCTCAGATGTTGCTTGTCACGGTCCGGTTCTGAACGGGCCACAGCCCGGCGGGGTTGAGGACCCCTGCGTTAAGTGACCCACACGGTTGTTAACGCGAATCCAAATACAAAGGGGTCTTTGCCAGTTGTGGGGAGATGCGGTTCAGATTCCCAAGTGCCAAATTGTAGGAAGAGGGAGCCTCACCAATAATAATAATAACAACAACAACAACAACAATAATAATAATCTGCCTATCCCAGGTCCTTGGGAAGGACTCAATAGGTAGACAAAATGCCAAATCCAGTCTGAACATCTGGCTGACTGTGTGATGATCATTATTATTATTATTATTATATCAGTATGCGGATGATACCCAATTATATATCTCCACCCCGTGTCCTTTCAATGAAGCAGTCGACGTGATGTGCCGGTGCCTGGAAGATGTGAGGGTCTGGATGGGGGTGAACAGGCTTAGACTCAACCCTGACAAGACCGAGTGGCTCTGGGTCTTGCCTCCCAAAGGCCAACTGGATGGTCCATCTTTAGTCCTAGGGGGGGCAAATTTACCTCCCTCAGTGCAGGCACGCAACTTGGGTGTCCTCCTAGACTCACAGCTAAATCTGGAACAACATCCATCGGCTGTCCATGGGGAAGCCAGATTCACTTGACAACCGAGTTACTGATACATCAGTGGTAGTGATTCACTTAACAACTGTGGCGAGAAAGGTCGTACAATGGGGCCAAGCTCACTTAACAAACGTCTCACTTAACAGCATAAATGTGGGGCTCAATTGTGGCCGTACGTCCAGGACCACCTGTGTGTTGTTGTTCTACACAGTCTGTTGCTCTCCAGACAGGCATGCCTGACTCCCTTTTTCGCTGTTTCCTGCTGTTATTCGAAATAGAAGTCAAAGTCCATCGGGTCAGCCCCACACCTGCTTCCTTCTAAGTCTAGACATCTCTGGGTGTGGCTTCCAGATAAACCGCCCTGTTTTAAGGCGCTGTCAGGCAAGCAAGATCAGGTCAACATGTGAAGGTTCAATGAAGCTGTCATCATGATGTAAAAAAGATGTAGAGACTCTAGAACAGTGGTGGCGAACCTATGGCCCGGGTGCCAGAGGCGGCACTCAGAGCCCTCTCTGTGGGCACGCGCACCCTCGCCCCACTCCTAGGCCTTCAGCTGGGTTTTATAAAACCTTTTTGCTTTAGGCCTCCGCTGCCGCTGTGTAAAAAAAAAAAAAAAAAACAGTTCAATCCTCCTCACCAGCAGCCCCCTCGGTGGAGAGCTGCCCCCGGGCGTGGCCTGCGTGGAGCAGTGCAGCCAAGGACATGGCAGCCAGGACAGGACTCCGCCCTCGTGCCCCATCGCGCACAGATGATGCTGCGGAGTGTGGGCGGAGGGCATGGCCATGGTGCTGTTGGGCCGCCTGGGCGATCTGCTGCAGGCCATGGAGGCGGTGGGTGGCCCTGCGGGTGGGGCGGGGCGCAGAGTCGGGGCGGGGGGCTAGGCGGTGTTTGGGCACTTGGTCTCTCAAAGATTCGCCATCACTACCCTATACCAGTGATGGCGAACCTTTTAGAGACCGAGTGCCCAAACTGCAGCCCTGTAGTCATGGCAGACTGGGTGGGTGTGGCCAAGGTGGGCGTGGTCATCTTGATGTTGCTCAGGAGGGACACCTTTTGGGCAGGGTTGGGGGTGATCCAGGGAGGTCTCTGGCAGGTGGGGCGGTGGGCAGGAGGCTTGTCCTGCAGGGTGAGGCGAAGCAGGGCGGGGATGCCATTGCCGCAAGGCAAGGCGAGGCGAGGCAGGGGCCAGGGCAGCTGTTGCCTGACACCATCGGCCCCCACACACAGAGGCCAGCGAGCGCATGGGGGCCGACAGTGTCCGTCAGCAGCCACAGCCTGCCAGCCCCTCGACCGGCGCACTCTGGGGCTCCGCAGCCCGCCGCCAGCAGTTCAGAGAAGCCACCTCTGAGCTGGACAGCCGGCCGACAGCTGAGAAGACGATTCAGTGATTCATGCCCGGGAAAAGGAGAGCATGCGAGGCCAGGAGGGACGGGGGGAGGGAAAACAGCCGTGCTGGGATGCATCCGGCCACGTGGGACCTCGGCGAGTTAGCGGGCGGCTGGTTGAAGGGGGATAGTTGTCATCTTCAGGGCATGGCGCCCGTGCTCACAGAGAGGGCGTGCCATAGGTTCGCCACCACTGATCTATACCAGTGGTGGCGAACCTATGGCACGAGTGCCAGAGGTGGCACTCAGAGCCCTCTCTGTGGGCACGCGCACCATCATCCCAGTCCTAGGCCTTCGTTTTAGGCCTCCACCACCGTGTGCAAAAAAAAGGAAGGTTCAATCAATCAGTCAATTTCAACTTCTCGCGGTGGAAAAAAAGATCTTGTAAAGTTGGAATTGATTGAACTTTTTAGTCCCACCCAGTCTGCTGTTACCACTGCAGCCACGCCCACCCAATGGGCCACACCCACTCAATGGACCACATCCACCTGGCACCCGACGATGCATAAGTGGGTTTTGGGTTGCAGTTTGGGCACTCGGTCTCTAAAAGGTTCGCCATCACTGTTCTATACCATTTCAGACAAATGGCTGTCCCGTCTCTTCTTAAAAACTTCCAGTGTTGGAGCACTCGCCCCTTCTGGAGGCAGGTTGTTCCACTGGTTAATTCTTGGATCACTTCCAGGACACTGCGACCATCATAATCATGAGCCAGTTGCCGAGCGTCTGAATTTCAATCACGTGATCATGGATTTGCTTGCCATGGTGGTTAAGTGTGGAAAAAAGGTCCTCGAGTCACTTTCTGATGTGCTGGTGTAATTTTGGAACGGTCACTAAATGAAGTGTTTGTACGTCGAGGGGTACCTGTACTCGGCGTGGAAACCTTCTCGACTGAAGGTTGAGGCGCAAAGTCCATGGGGAAGCCAGATTCACTTAACAACCGTGTTACCAACTTAACTGCCGCGATTTGCTTAACAACGGTGGCGAGAAAGGCCGTAAAATGGGGCAAAACTCACTTTGCGACCATCTTGTTTACCAATATAAATTTGGGGTTCTGTTGTGTTCGTATTTATTTATTTATTTATGAGACTTATATACCGCTTTAAGTGCGAGCACTCTCTAAGCGGTGTACACCAGTAAGCAATGTATACATATATTTACATTGCCCCCAACAATCTGCGTCCTCATTTTACCTACCCCGGAAGGCTGGGTCAACCTTGAGCCGGTGAGATTTGAACCGCTGACCTGCTGAACACAGTCAGCTAAAGTGGCCTGGAGTACTGCACCCTAACTGCTGCGCCACCTCAGCTCGTATGTCGAGGGCTAGCTCTATAAAAGGGAATCAAAGGATAATCCAGCTGGTATTTCGAGGGCCTGATCTAATCCTACCCCGCTTCCATGTATGACCTTTTGTAAGCGCTGAAGGCCTTATAAAGAAATAATTTTGCCCTACTTCCTCTCCTTCTCCCAGCGAAAGGAACGCTTAGCGAGGACACGATCCGGGTCTTCCTGCAGCAGATCGCGGCTGCCATGCGCGTTCTGCACGGCAAAGGCATCATCCACAGGGACCTGAAGCCGCAGAACATCCTGCTGTCATACGCCAGTCGCAGGAAGTCCAACGTCAGCGGCATCCGCGTCAAGATAGGCAAGTCCGCGCCAGTTCTCTAGCATGGGGTCTCCCTGTAGAATGAGGAGCTCTTCTTCAAAACTTAACGTTGACAAGCCACAGTGGGCTTGTCACACCTGCCAGCGCTTAAACCTCTAAATCAGTGGTTCTCAACCTTTTTAATGCCGTGACCCCCCCCAAACTGGTCGTAAGTCGAGGACTACTCAACTGGTGCAGCACCGTTTGCAGACTGGGACTTTTGGCGAGCTCAGCAGGGCAGAGACAGCCTGGACAATTCCTATGGGCTTTTGAAAGCCAATAGAATTAGACTCTATTCAAGAGAGTCTATTCTATTGGCTTTCAAAAGCCAATAGAATAAAAGGGAGGAGCACAGCTAAGGAAAAGGGGGAAAAAAATGGCGGACTGCGTTGTTTGGCGACCCCCGTGAAATGGTCGTTCGACCCCAAATGGGGTCCCGACCCACAGGTTGAGAACCACTGCTCTAAATAGCAACGATCCTTGGCTCCGTTGGTTGAGAAAAGTATAATTTTAGCAGAAGTCAAGTGTATCGCATTAATGCGTAGTCAGAACTGAGCGTCGCGCGCCCAAATCCCTAAATTTAACTTTTCCCTCCCTTAATTGCCCCCCATTGCTGACCTCCCCCCCCCCAATGACCAATCAGGTTCAAGCAAGATGTTTTCGGGACAGTCACTTCAAGCTACTGTAGTGACCAAAATTGTGGAAACCTTTTGGGGAAAAGTGTATTTTTGAGGTTTGATCGGCTAATAACACCACTTTTTCGTTTGGAGTAGTACCATAAATGATATATCAATGGAAAGATAATTTAATCAAGAACGTAATGCAACAAAGTTTGTTCAATTCTCCGTACTGTATTCTATGAAAAGTTAGAGCCAAATAACCAGAAAAAGGAAGCACAACTTGCTCAGGTTGATCTCAGGTAGCTTTCCTTCATCTGATGGTAGCCAATGAGCAGGAGTGTTTAGAGAGCCAATCGGGTATCCTCTTGTTTTGGCCCTGAGCCAGTCAGTTCACAGTAGGATTCGGTGATTGATGTCCTGTATTGAAGCTGAGAGGAGGACATTTGTCAGTGTATTGTGTGATGGCTATCAAGTTGCTTGGGTTTTTTTGTGTTCTTTCATTTAGTGAGCTTGTAAAACATAATTGTTATGGTTCCGGCTAATGAAACACTTCAAAGAACTTCCAGGCATTTATTTTCCTAAAAGTCTTTTATTGTTGCAAAATGTCTGCACAGGCATAACGGAGGGATGCTAAGCTCTAAATTCTCTTCCTCTGAGCAGTTAAATTATCAGCATGTTCCCTCCCTAAATTAGCTGTCGTATATCACATTATCCAATTAGTGTGAAGGTCAAAGGTTTCCTTCCTCTTTCTTTCCCGGGCTTTACCCCACCCCCCTTCTGCTCTGTATTAACCCCATAAATACCAGACAGTTCTACATATTGTCAAAAGCAAGAATGTACAATATTTGCAGCGTTGACGGTAATAAAATTAAAGTCATGGTGCAAAGAGTTGACTGGTTGCCCAGAAAGCTATGTAAAATAAAAGCGATGTAAAATAGCATTATGAAGTGAACAAGGCTACACTTATAAAGAAATTGGAAGGAAAATGGGTGGAAACTTAACCAAAAGTGGCATTTCTACTGTACACTTTTCCCAAAAGGTTTCCACAATTTTGGCCACTGCTGTAGGTTGGTATGCAGCTGCCTTCTCCCAGCCAGGTGACCTTGAAGCAGTGTCTCAGGGAGGTACAGCAATTCCTTTCGCTTTCCCCCAAGCCTCCACCCTCCCCAGAGTTCATGATAGGCATAATAGTAAAACACTCAAGCAAGCATAAGGGCTGACAGGGCTGGAAATTGGCATCTTCTTATTTCACCAGGGCCATATTGGGGGTTGTTTGTTTCTTCTGCATATGATGGCACTTTTCATTTCATAGTAGCTTGATGTTTCCTCAAAATACCAAACGCTAGTGCAGTGGTGCCTGTTTTGATGAGATGCCAGGCCGGAATGGGACAACTCTAGTTTAATGAAGAGAAGGACGAGGGGTGACAGGATAGCAGTGTTCCAGTATCTCAGGGGTTGCCCACCAAGAAGAGGGAGTCAAGCTATTCTCCAAAGCGCCTGAAGGCCGGACAAGAAGCAACGGATGGAAACTAATCAAGGAGAGAAGCAACTGAACAAATACAAAACTTAAATTAATTTTGGTGGAACTGTGGCCAATAATAATAAAATAAATTCAATCCCAAAATGCAAGAGTAATAATAATAATAATAATAATAGTAATAGAGTTGGAAGGGACCTTGGAGGTCTTTTGACGAAAACGTGGTCACCAATAATAAAAGTAACTGAATGAAATGATTAATACAGCGTTGAATTGTCCCACAGCAAGTTGGCTTTGGTGACTTGTCCTAGAACCCCAGGTCTCTGGATCCTTGTGAAACTGCACAAGAGATCCTTGCTTTCACACAGCATCCAGAAATTGTGCGAGCATTTGTCATGGTTCCGACAGATGAAACTCTTCAAAGAACTTCGAGGCATTGTTTACCTTTAAGAATCTTTATTTGAGAAGCATAGCATCGGCCCTAACACAGTCAAAGAGAAGCCAAAAACTGGATTCCCCTCTTCAGAGCCCTTAGTATCAAAGCACAATTCCCTCCTCCAATTAACAGTCATAAATCACATTTCCCAATTAGTTTAAAGCACGAGCTTTCCCTCCAGCTCTCCAGCCTGCCAATTCTTATCATCTTTTATTTCAACAACCTTGGTTCTCACTCTAGGTCCAGTATCGTTATGTCTAGCTCACGGGTCGGCAACCTGCGGCTCCGGAGCCGCATGCAGCTCTTTGAGTCTTCTGCGGCTTCCAGCCTCCTCTGCCATTTGCAGAGACAGAGAGAGGCACTTGTGCTTCCCTCCTCTCTCTCTCTCTCTCTCTGTGTGTGTAAGTAAAAAAGAGTGGCCTCATGCTGTTGTCCGAAGAGCTGACAAACTTATTGGGTGGGGCTCCTGCCTTGACTGTGTCTCTGCAGGAAGCAGGAAGGGGAGGGGGGAGGGGGGAGGGGGAGAGAGGGAGAGGAAAGAGAGAGGGAGAGAAACGGGAGAGAAAAAGAGAGGGAGAGAAAGAAAGGGAGAGAGAAAGAAGGAGAGAAAGAGAGGGAGAGGGAAAAAGAGGGGGGGAGAGAGAGAACTCATGCACAACATCCTCTATTTCTTTTCAATTAAACTCTTCAGTCAAGGCCTCCCTCCGGCGTGCACGCACATGGGCGGGAGCATTTTGCAGCTCCCAGTGTTTTCTGTGGGAAACGGGTCCAAGTGGCCCTTTGAGTGTTTATGGTTGCCGACCCCTGGTCTAGCTGAACTCTCATGCACATCCCCCCCTCCCCAGCATCATCTAGCTCTAAAGGCAAAAAGAAGAAAATGGCTACGTCTCCATCTGTTGTCAAAGCAAAAACATCCGATGTGAGCAGTGTTGACAGCATTTTTTGCGCAGTTTTGTGAGGCTCAGGAGGCCCCCACAAGAGCAAGGTTTTCTCGCCTGATTTCCAGAGAGTCTGGAGAGGAGGTTCGGAAAAGCCTCTCTTGTCTGGAGTGGGTAGGGCGTGACACGCTAGCAGTGTCAAAATAGGCATTCTCTTAACTTGCGACACGCCAAGCCTCAGGGATCGGCCGTCGACGCCCCAGCAGTTAGCTGTAATTGACTACAGCTTGCCGCTTGCACAGTTGCGCAAAGCTTCCCTGTGGTCAGAAATAATGTTTCGCCTCCCGGCTAGATTTGAACAAGGCAGACTCTTGTTCGCCTTCCTGATCTGCTCCCATCAATCATACCCATCATTCGTAGCTGGCTGAGCAACATCTCTGGCGATTCCATGCTCTCGGTGCATCAGCTTGGAAGCTGCTGGAAGGAGTTCTTTTAAGGCAGTGGTTCTCAACCTTTTTAATGCCGCGACCCCCAACCGGTCGTAAGTCGAGGACTACTCAACGGGTACAGCACCGTTTGCAGAACGGGACTTTTGGCAGGCTCAGCAGGGCAGAGACAGCCTGGACAATTCCTACTGGCTTTTGAAAGCCAATAGAATTAGACTCTCTTCAAGAGAGTCTGTTCTATTGGCTTTCCAAAGCCAATAGAATAAAAGGGAGTAGCTAAGGAAAAGGGGGAAAAAAATGGCGGACTGCGTTGTTTGGCGACCCCCGTGAAATGGTCCTTTGACCCCAAATGGGGTCCCGACCCACAGGTTGAGAACCACTGTTTTAAGTGAAGACGTCCTGGAATTACGGAATCCACTTCCACCAAATGGCCAAATGTCATTTTATCAAAATGATCAGAATGTGAAATACAGATGGAAATGAAGACGATAGGGAAAAAAAGAAAGGGGAAGAAAACAGGGAAGAGAGATATAGGTACAGGGGTAAAGGAAAAAAGGGTACACTTCCAACTTTTTTTTTCAGCACAGTCAAGCACAAAATAAAACTGCAACCTTCAACTTTTTTACTGTACCAACTTAACAAATATTAGCCATTTCTTTAACAGTATATATTAATCAGTAAAACCCCAGCATCAGGAGTTTGCCACAAGCACAAAGTCCAGAAATTGTTTCCCTACAAAGCTGGATATACCATTCCCTGACCAGTTGGGACAGCGGTCCCCAATCTTTCCGGCTCGGCGGACCGCCAAGGAGAGGCTGGTTTTTGCTTGTGCATGGCTTCCGCAAATGTAGCTTCACGCACTCACCTGCCGCTTGTGCGGCCTGGTTCCCAACAGGCCACGGCCTGCCTCCGGGCCACAGACTGGGGCTTAGGGACCCCTGAGTTAGGAGATGGGGGGGTCAAAGTCACAAACCTCTAGAGGTCCCAGAGTAGGAAAGCTTGGGCCACATTATGCGTGCCTAGTGTCAAGGTTCCGAGTCACGAACCCAACCGAGCTAGGGCCGTCGAGACGATCGGATCTCTTAATGCAAAACTTTATTGAGCACATCATTTCGGTACAAATGAAGCAGAACCAGCTCTGCTTAATTCCCGCGCAAACCACTATAATTAAAATATAGAATTTTCCTAAGAGTTGTCTATTTCCCACCATATTAAATCATCTACTTAATAACACAATATCCCCTTTAATAAATCAAAAACCATTATGTATGTATGTATGTATGTATGTATGTAGGTCTTTGGTTATTCGGGTTTTCTCCCGCGTCAAATTGGAAGTGTCTTGGTGACGTTTCGATGAAATCTCATTCGTCATCTTCAGGCTGGTGTTTTCGGCTTCGTGCTTCTAGGAGCACGAAGCCGAAAACACCAGCCTGAAGATGGCGAATGGGACTTCGTCGAAACGTCGCCAAGACACTTCCAATTTTACGCAGGAGAAAACCTGAATAACCAAAGACCTACCTAGATAGATAGATAGATAGATAGATAGATAGATAGATAGATAGATAGATAGATAGATAGATAGATAGATAGATAGATAGATAGATAGATAGACTGGATTAATCAATACGTCAAACATATTCATAGTATTTAATTTTCTTTTCCCCTTTAGATCTAATTTTTAAATATTGAACTAATGGAATCCTTATTTTCGACTGATTTCCAAATATTTTAAATCTAATAACCAGAGTTCCCCATGTCTCAACCTCTCCCTTTAGCCCACTATTTATATTGAAATAGATAAAAATGTGTATTTTGGATATTATAGTTCGTTGTGTAGCGAAGTAAGGGAAATTTTGGTTACCCAAAGTCTGAAAATTATAAACATCAAAGGTCAAATTGGAATACTGACAAGAAATTAAAACATTGACTGAAAATCCACAACAGGATATGGATGGTTTATGAAGATGGAATGTAATTAAGATATGTATACGCTAAATATTTATTGGTAAATGTAATAATGATGTCCGTATTGAATTGATATAATTAGAAATGTACCAACCTGAACATGAGACAGTAATGGTTAAGGGAAAAAGAGAAAAAATATTTAATGTTGTAGCCTGAGATTTGTACTAAGATATTGTTATTGGGCTATTGATTAACCCAGTCACCACCTTGCTTTGGAAAATTGGAAAATTTATAAAATATTATATATATATAATTCTCCCTTCCCCTATTAGTGCAGGTTACATGGTCCAGTCGAGTCCCAAATTACTGTTACGAGAAAGGGTCTTTGTGGGTTTGCAAACATCTGCTGAAACGTCCTTGATTCACATGGGCTGACTTCTTGCTGTCTGGAGCCTGCAATCCATTTCCCCCTCCCCTCCCCCGTAGCGCATTGGCAAGCTGAGAAGCAATAATGGTGGCAACATCACACGCGCGCTTCGAGCTTGACACCTACTTAGGTCCTCCTGTTTGAGCAGGGGGTTAGACTAGAAGACCTTCAAGGTCCCTTCCAACTGTGTTCTGTTATTCGCAGTTGAGAGCATAACTGTGGTCTGTTTTTCTTCAAGCAGCTGACTTTGGCTTCGCCCGCTATCTCCAGAGCAACATGATGGCGGCCACCCTCTGCGGCTCCCCGATGTATATGGTGAGTGAAGTCTTCCTGGTTTTCTTCGCCTCTAGGTAGAGCAGTGGTTCTCCACCTGTGGGTCGGGACCCCATTTGGGGTCGAATGACCATTTCACGGGGGTCGCCAAACAACGCAGTCCGCCATTTTTTTTCCCCCTTTTCTTTAGCTGTGCTACTCCCTTTTATTCTATTGGCTTTTGAAAGCCAATAGAATAGACACTCTTGAATAGAGTCTAATTCTATTGGCTTTCAAAAGCCAATAGGAATGGTCCAGGCTGTCTCTGCCCTGCTGAGCCCGCCAAAAGTCCCATTCTGCAAACGGTGCTGCACCAGTTGAGTAGTCCCCGACTTAAGACCGGTTGAGTAGTCCTCGACTTACGACCGGTTGGGGTCGCGGCATTAAAAAGGTTGAGAACCACTGAGGTAGAGCTTTGCAACTACAATTTTCAGCTAGAACAGTTTTTATCTGTCTTTAGGGCAGTGGTAATTTTCACTCACTTCTTGGAAGATGGCTCTTTATTGGACACAGAGAACTGGAGATGAGATCCAGTAGCTCAGGGATCCCCAACCTATGGTCTGCGGCCTGGGACCAGGCCGCGGGCTCTTGGCCAGTGGGCCATGGAAATGGCTGGCCGGTGTGCACACTCATGGGCGTGCATTTCCCACCGCACTCGTGTTAGCCCCCGCCGCCCTGTTTGCACATGCGCTTGAGCACGAACAGGGATGCTAGCACGGAGCGGGTGTTCGCAGCCCGTTTGCGCATGTGCCACTAGCCAAGGCGGTTTGCGCAGGCCGTTTGCGCATATGCAAACGGACTGCTAGCTGCCTTGGCGGGTGCTGTTCTCTCACACAGCTACCACCTACCCCCCACTCTACTCAATCTCCTTTTTGTTTTCCAGGCACCGGAAGTGATCATGTCCCAACATTATGATGCGAAAGCCGACCTGTGGAGTATAGGCACGGTCATCTACCAGTGTCTGGTTGGGAAGCCACCCTTTCAGGTAGGCACAGAGAATAGGGAACGCTAAAGGAGAATATTTGTGGCGCAGGGTCAAAAGGTGGGGTCCTTGGTGCTCTCTGAGCTTGGTGGTTTTCTTGCAGACGTTTCAGGACCCAACTAGGTAACATCATCAGTGCTAGAAGGGAGAAGGAGGACTGTGGGGTCCTTGGTGCTCTCTGAGCTGGGTGGGTTTTCCTGTAGACGTTCCATGACCCAACTAGGGAACATCATCAGTGCTAGAAGGGAGGAGGAGGAGGACTGTGGGGTCCTTGGTGCTCTCTGAGGTTGGTGGTTTTCTGGCAGACATTTCATTACCCAACTAGGGAACATCATCAGTGCTGGAAGGGCGTGGGATTGTGGGAGGAAGAAGAGGAGGACTGTGGGGGTCTTTGCTGCTCTCTGAGCTGGGTGGTTTTCCTGCAGACGTTTCATGACCCAGCTAGGTAACATCATCAATGCTTGAAGGGAGTGGGGTTCACTCTCTGTTGATACACAAGTGGATTGCGTTGTCAGTGTTGATGGGAGTGCTCTTGGCGGTTCCTTGACCAGGCTGTTGTTTACTGTTAGCTTGTTTATATGAGTCGGTAGATCCTTGATTGGGCCAAAGAAAGAGCAGAACTCACACTCCCTTCTAGCACTGATGACGTTCCCTAGTTTGGCTGATAAAATGTCTGCGAGGAGACCGCCAAGCTCAGAGAGCACCAAGGACTTCTCAATCGGAGCGCTCCTAAGAGTAGCCTCCTTGAAAATCAGTCCCTGTGTTTCTAACAACAACGTTTTTGAGTCAATCCTGGCTGCATCTTTGAAATCTTACAAATGGGTGCCAGAAAGAGCCAGGAAACAGACAGCTAACCTCGGGGCTGCCTACTTTTCTATCTGTTTAGAGCAGTGGTTCTCAACCTTTTTAATGCCGCGACCTCCAACCGGTCGTAAGTCGAGGACTACTCAACCGGTCGTAAGTCGAGGACTACTCAACTGGTGCAGCACTGTTTGCAGAATGGGACTTTTGGCGGGCTCATCAGAGTAGAGACAGCCTGGACAATTCCTATTGGCTTTTGAAAGCCAATAGAATTAGACTCTATTCAAGAGAGTCTATTCTATTGGCTTTCAAAAGCCAATAGAATAAAAGGGAGTAGCGCAGCTAAGGAAAAGGGGGAAAAAATGGCAGACTGCATTGTTTGGCGACCCCCGTGAAATGGTCGTTCGACCCCAAATGGGGTCCCGACCCACAGGTTGAGAACCGCTGCTTTAGAAAAATGGGTCGGGGTTTTTTGGGGGGGGGGCCTACTAACGACAGCCCTTTGCTGCTCCGTCGGTCCCAGGGTACCGCTAATCGTCCTTACTACCTTTCTAAAATGGATACGGTGGTTTGTAACCCTGTTGTGCAATATGGAGACTGTTGAGATGTAAAAACCCCAAATTTTGATACTCACAATACGAAGACAAGTCTGGTTAACAAAACCAAGGTTTATTGGAGAATAACATAAAAAGAATAAAAAGAGAAGAGAAGAGAAGCGTTTGCAAACGGGCCTCCTGGATCCTTCCCTATGGATTGTTTTCCAGGAGTGCACAAGATCTGCATTTTATACCCCTACAATGCATGTCACATCTAAGAAGCTCTTTCATCTTTATCAATGTACTTGGAAGTTGTACTTAAAGTCATCCTAACCTCTTCCACCCATCTGCTGTTATCTTGTTTATTTGTAATTTTCACCTTGGGTCAAAATCCCCCTCTTTGATAGTGATTTCGACTCAAAGTGTAAGTTCCCGTGTCCGGAGGATTTTTAGGCAGGAAATAGTAAACATTTGGTCATAATTAATTATCTTTGCTGATTACCACTTGTAGCCACTTTTACATGGGCAGGGAACAGTAAATATTCCTGTTTCATATTTTGGCATTACATTGTTACATGTGCGTTACAGCAGTGTTTCTCAACCTTGACAATTTGAAGGCATGTGGACTTCAACTCCCAGAATTCCACAGCCAGCAGCGCTGGCTGTGGAATTCTGGGAGTTGAAGTCCACATGCCTTCAAATTGTCAAGGTTGAGAAACACTGCGTTACAGTGTTAGAAGTAAAGTCTTCATCCTGGTTCATCCAAGCCAGGAATAAATAAGCAAACGTGGCGACTGCTTTGGGAAGAAGGTTACAGTTTATTGAAGCAGAAAGATGGTTCTTCAGAAAAGAACAGAGGAGAGAAGGGTTGAGCACATGGTTGTGGTAGGTTTTTATATCCCCTCTAGCCTTTTGTTTGGAATAGTTTCCTGTTCCTGTGGCATGAACTTTGAGGCTATTTCCTGTGTCACGTATTCTGACCTGTTTTAGGTGTGCCTCTATGGTATGGTACTTGATGGTAATGGGTTAGTCCTATTATATCCCAAAAGTCATCTCCTGCTTCCCTGGGGCTGGGCTAATGAATCTTACGAGTTTCTTTGTCTTGAGTTCCCTGACTCCAACCTTCCTCATGGTCTTATATCTGCATTTCTTTGAGGCTAGCTCTTGCTTGGGGCAAAGAAATTTGGGGCCAGGTTTGGTTTCTGTTTTGCAAAAAAATCCTTGTGGTGAAAAATATATTTTCCTTTTTAATATTTCCTTCTGGGGGGGGGCTAACTTCCCTCAACAGTGTTACATTTGTACTAAAGAGACAGTTTCATATAATGGCGTTACATTTCTACAATTATGAAAAGAACAACTTTTATTTCCTTCCAAGACCAAGCAAACCATCATCCGCTTTGGGGCATTGAATGCAGCTGACCTCAAAAAACACCCTCAATTAACTTGTGGCCAATCCCGTTTTCGCAGGCAAATAGTCCTCAGGATCTGCGCATGTTTTACGAGAAGAACAGAAACCTCATCCCGAGGTAAGGTTGACCTCTAAATTGTGGCAGCCGAATTTCGGTGCCTTTCGGCTGTGCTAGCCGTGCCCCCCTTGCCTGTGCCTTCCAGGTAGCTGCAAGGATGGCACAGTATTCTGGCCCGTGTGGACGGCTTCGGACCTCGGGAGAAGCTGCCACCGTTAATCTCCTGCCTAATTTTTTTTTCCCGCTTTTAGTATCCCCAGGGAGACGTCGGCATACTTGTCCGATTTGCTTCTGAGCTTGCTTCAAAGAAACCAGAAAGACAGGATGGACTTTGGTGAGTAAAAAAACACCGGGATGGTTAAAACTCTCCTTTCTTTTTTCTTTTTCTTTTCCTTTCCAAACTGATCCGTGTCCAATCCTGTTTGTAATCTGAGCAATGATCCCCTTCAAAGGAGCAGGGCGGTGACTTTTACAAAGAAGCTCAATGTCAGAGATTCCGACTAATGAAGCACTTCAAAGAACTTTCAGGCATGTTTCCTAAAGTCTTTATTACAGAGCTACAAATTGCCGGTCACCATCATGGACGTTGTGATGCCAGAATCTGACTTCCTCTCACTGGCATCAATCTTTTCTTGCTAAACCCCTCCCTCTCTTGCAGTCACAGTCACATTATCCAATTAGTGTGAAGGTCAAAAGTTTACTTCCTCTTTCTTTCCCCGGGCTTTTTTCCCCCCAACTCTAAGCTATGTATTAACCCAGTAAATACCAGACAGTTTTGCATATTGTCAAAGCAAGAATATACAGTATTTGCAGCATTGACACTCAAATTGATTTATTGTAGACGTTGGTTCCAGGAAAGGTCAAATTGAGCAGCCAGCACCGAGACAGCATTTCCTGTTTCTTTGGTTGAAATGACTTCCTCTCTTTCCTTCGGGAGCGTAAGGCACTCTTTGTAGAAACCCCCTCTCGTGTTTTCCCCCTAACACAGGGGTCCCCAGCCTCCCCCCCCCCCGAGGCCGGGCCCGCAGCCTGTTCGGCACCGGGTCATGGAAGTGGTGGGCCGGTGCGCACGCAGGCACAGGCGAAGCTGGGTTTGTGAAAAACTGCATGGGAAGCCATCCCTTCTCCCCAGCTGCTGCCTTTGCTGATCCCCCAATCTGGAAAAGTTGGAAAGAAGTCTTGTGAAGTAGTGTTGTCCCCAGTTTGGATCTGAGCCTGGTGCCAAAGCCGATGAAGAACCCCAGACACGAGGTGCAGGTTTTGTTTCTTTTATCGAAGCGCTTCGGCAAAAAGGGGGGCCCAGCCAGCAAAATGCCAGGACCCAGAACAAAGGGTTTAACAACCTTTTTTTTTTTTTTTCAAGGCAGGATAAAAGAAATACAGTCGTGTCCAAAATTGTGGAAACCTTTTGGGAAAGGTGTACAGTAGCAACGCCACCTTTGGTTTAAGTTTCCACCCATTTGTCTTCTCATTTCTTTACAACTGTAGCCTTGTTCACGTAATAATTCTATTTTGCATGGCTTTCTGGGCGACCAGTCATCTCTTTGCACCATGACTTTAATTTTATTACGTTTTGCAAGCTCACTCAGTGAAAGAACACACAAAAGCCCAACCAACCATAATACACTGATAAATGTCCTCCTCTCAGCTTCAATACAGGACATCAATAACCGGATCCTACCATGATCTAATTGGCTCATTGCCAAAGCAAGATGACGCCTAATTGGCTCTCTAAACCAGTGGTTCTCAACCTGTGGGTCGGGACCCCATTTGAGGTCGAACGACCATTTCACGGGGGTCACCAAACAACGCAGTCTGCCATTTTTTCCCCCTTTTCCTTAGCTGTGCTACTCCCTTTCATTCTATTGGCTTTTGAAAGCCAATAGAATAGACTCTCTTGAATAGAGTCTAATTCTATTGGCTTTCAAAAGCCAATAGGAATTGTCCAGGCTGTCTCTGCCCTGCTGAGCCCGCCAAAAGTCCCATTCTGCAAACGGTGCTGCACCCGTTGAGTAGTCCTTGACTTACGACCGGTTGAGTAGTCCTCGACTTACAACCGGTTGGGGGTTGCGGCATTAAAAAGGTTGAGAACCACTGCTCTAAACACTCACGCTCATTGGCTACAATCAGGTGAAGGAAAGCTACCTGAGCTCAACCTAAGCAAGGTGTGCTTCCTTTTTCTGATTATTTGGCTATACTTTTTCACAGAACACAGTACAGATAATTGAACAAACTTTGTTGCATTACATTCTTGATTAAATGATCTTTCCATTGATATATAATTTTATGGTACTACTCCCCCCAAAAAAGTGGTGTTATTAGCCATCAAACCTCAAAAATATACTTTTCCCAAAAGGTTTCCACAATTTTGGCCACTACTCTATTGTCTAACAGGCATTCTGAAAGTTACCTAAAGGGTCCTCCATTGGCTCCCCGCCATCCCTATTTCTGAGTCTTAACTAATAAAACACTTCAAAAGTTACCTAGCAAGTATTCTATTGGCTTTATTTCAGCCCTATTCCTCAAAGTTAACCAATAGGCATCCTAGAAAACTTTTAGCAAGTCATCTCTTGGCTCTGGTCTTAGCCCTATTCATTTTAGTAATATGTCTTGTATGATGTGCCTGGTCATTCTTGTTTTCTACATTGAAAGAGGCCCCACCTGTCCACACTCCCTATTACTTTATCTTTGTTATACAGACCTGTACATCTCCCTTCCTTCTGAGTTCATGCCACAACCTTGCATTTTTATAGCAGATGGCCCACCAGTAGGTTTGGGGCTGAGACAGACTGGCCCAAAGTCACTCGGGGGGCTTCCGCAACTAAAGGTGGACCTGGACATTTTCTGTTCAACATTGTGAAATGGTCTTGTGTGTACATAGTGTAGGTGGACAAAGCTGGCGTGATGCACTCACATGCTAAGGCTTGGGGGGAATCCCTCAAGTGGGCTGACACTCATGTGACTTTATTTCGTCCTAATGCCATCTTGAGGTTTTTCCCTAGGACCGTCGGGCTCTGTGGATACAGACGGTCCTCGACTTAATGGCCACAGTGGGGACCAGAATTTCCATTGCTAAGTTGTTAAGTGAACTGTGCCTGATTTTACAACCTTTTTCCACGGTTGCCGAGCAAATCAAAGTGGTTGTTAAGTGAAAGATAATAATAATAATAATAATAATAATCCCCCAGTGAGGCACTACCTTGACGTGGTTGTGGGGCTTGTGTACTCTTAGGAAGATGAGAGCTATGCCAGAGGTTCAACCATACTGGACAGGTCTCATCAGAGGAGTCAGACAAAGAGTGTCTCTCCCATAAAAAATATGGTGAGACGTAAATTGCAGAATGCCATACCGGCTCGGACGTCGCCCGGGTTAACAAGGTCCGCACTAGATATTGGAGTTCCTGGATATCTGGTGAAAAATGGGTTACAGGACTCAGGACTGTTGGCTGAGCAACCAGGGCCAGCAGCTGCAGAACTACTGGAAGAAAAGATGTTTACCCGTCGCAGATACACAGTGATTGAAAACAAAGAAATAATGATCTGTTACTACAGATCAAATCCAACAAGAAGAGGATATCTAAAACGAATGCACCAGTTCTGGAAAGAACAACATCCAGAATCAGAAATAACAGAACAGAGACTAGCAGATCAACGCCGATTTATAACACGAAATAAAGTATTCACAGAAACAGAATTGGATGAATTGCAAAGGTTTACCCAGGGCAAAGAAATCAAAGCCTTACCAGAAGTAATTCAGAATGTAGAAGCAAACCAGGGGGAGTTGGCAGTGAAGGAATCCAATAGAGATATACAACTGTTCTCATTTGGAAACCAGGCACCTCTACCTCAGGAAGAACAAAACCCTCTAACTAAAGAAATAAAAGAATTGAAACAAAGAATAACTGAGCATCTAGAACAACACAAAAACAACAGAATAAGGCTACCTGCATTGAAGCTTGTTCCAAAGAAACAGCTAGCACAAGCATTAAAAGATGCAAATACTGCAATATCAAGTATAAGCACCAATTCACTGCAAGAAACAAACCAACTAATGTACAGCACAGCTGCAGTTATAACAGAATACCTGGGATGCAAAATCAACAAAAAAGAAAAACAAACAAACAGTGCACCACAAAAATGGAAGGTTAGACTAGAAAATAAGATCAGCAAGTTAAGATCACATGCAAGCAAGCTAGAACAGATGAAAGAAAAGAAGCTGAAGAACAAGAAGACCAAAGAATACCTAATCAAGAAATATCACTTAAAAACAAGAAAGATCAAGGAAGCACTGGAAATAATAAAGCAACAAATAACAGCTATAGCCAGGAAAATCAGTAGATATGAAGCTCGAATTGCAAACTATAGGCAGAACCTCCAATTTCAATCCAATCAGAAACATTTCTACCAATCCATCAATGGAGAAACAGCAAGGAATCAGTCAGTACCTGACAAGGAAGAAACAGTGCAGTTCTGGAAGCAGATATGGGATAACCCAAAGAAATACAACAAGGATGCGGCTTGGTTAAAAGAAGTGGAGGCAAATAAAACAGAAGTTGAAATGAAAGAACTAGTAATAACAACAAAAATGATAGAAAAAAGAGCAAAGAAAATCAAAAATTGGTCAGCACCAGGTGAAGATGAACTGCATGGGTTTTGGTTGAAACATCTAACTGTTATACACCCACTCATTGCCAAGCAGTTCAACAATATACTACAAGGAGGAGAAATTGAAAAGTGGCTAACAACTGAAGTCAAGAAAAAGATTAGAGGTGAATACATGAAGAGAGTGAAGAAGATCTTAAAATCCAAACTCAATGGAGGAAATACCATAAAGGCAATCAACACCTGGGCAATCCCAGTCATTAGGTACACAGCTGGAATAGTGGACTGGACTCAAGCAGAACTAAAAGCAATGGATAGGCAGACCAGAAAAATAATGACAATGAATCATGCCCTTCATCCACGCAGTGACATTGATAGACTTTATCTACCAAGGCAAATAGGTGGGCGTGGAATGCTACAAGTACATCAGATGGTTGAAGAAGAAAAAATGGCTTTGGAAGAATATCTGGAGAACAATGATGAAGATGCACTGAAATTAGTATATCAGGAAGGCTTACTAACTACTGGAGAGACCAAACTGGCCTACAAGAAAGACCAAATGAAGAACAGAATAGAGGCATGGGAAGACAAAGCACTACATGGCCAATACATGAAAAAAATAGCTGGGAAAGCAGATAATAATAAAACCTGGCAATGGCTAAGAGCAGGAAAATTGAAGAAAGAGACCGAGGGACTAATTCTGGCTGCACAAGACCAAGCCTTAAGGACAAATGCATACAAAGTCAAAATTGAGAAGACAGCAACAGACAGTAAGTGCCGCCTATGCAAAGAAGCTGAAGAAACAGTGGACCACTTGGTAAGCTGTTGCAAGAAGATTGCACAGACTGATTACAAGCAGTGGCATGACAAAGTAGCAACAATGGTGCATTGGAAGATCTGCAAAAAATATCATTTGCCTGTAAGCAAAAACTGGTGGGATCATAAAATAGAGAAAGTCATAGAAAATGATAAAATTAAACTGCTCTGGGACTTCAGAATTCAAACAGACAAGCACCTGCAACATAACACCCCAGACTTAACAATTGTCGATAAGAAAGACAAAAAAGTCTGGATAGTGGACGTGGCAGTGCCTGGAGATAGCAGAATAGAAGAGAAAGAACTGGAGAAGATAACAAAATACAAAGACCTACAAATAGAAATAGAAAGACTGTGGCAAAAGCAAGCAAGGGTAGTACCAATAGTCATAGGCTCCTTGGGTGCAATCCCAAAACAACTGGAGCACCACTTGAACACCATTGGCATTGACAAATTCGCTATTAGTCAATTGCAAAAGGCGGCCTTATTAGGAACTGCTTCCATCCTGCGATGATATCTGTAATACCATCAAACATCCACATCTGCCTATCCCAGGTTCTGGGTAAGGACTCGATAGGTAGACAAAATGCCAAATCCAGTCTGAACATCTGGCTGACTGTGCGATGATCGATAATAATAATAATAATAATAATAATAATAATAATAATAATAATAATAATAATAATAATAGCAGCAGCAGCAGCTGGGAAAGCAGATATTAACAAGACCTGGCAATGGCTAAGAGCAGGAAAATTGAAGAAAGAGACCGAGGGACTAATTCTGGCTGCACAAGACCAAGCCTTAAGGACAAATGCATATAAAGTCAAAATTGAGAAGACAGCAACAGACAGTAAGTGCCGCCTATGCAAAGAAGTTGAAGAAACAGTGGACCACCTGGTAAGCTGTTGCAAGAAGATTGCACAGACTGACTACAAGCAGCGGCGTGACAAAGTAGCAACAATGGTGCATTGGAAGATCTGCAAAAAATATCATTTGCCTGTAAGCAAAAACTGGTGGGATCATAAAATAGAGAAAGTCATAGAAAATGATAAAATTAAACAGCTCTGGGACTTCAGAATTCAAACAGACAAGCACCTGCAACATAACACCCCAGACTTAACAATTGTCGATAAGAAAGACAAAAAAATCTGGATAGTGGACGTGGCAGTGCCTGGAGACAGCAGAATAGAAGAGAAAGAACTGGAGAAGATAACAAAATACAAAGACCTACAAATAGAAATAGAAAGACTGTGGCAAAAGCAAGCAAGGGTAGTACCAATAGTCATAGGCGCCTTGGGTGCAATCCCAAAACAACTGGAGCACCACTTGAACACCATTGGCATTGACAAATTTGCCATTAGTCAGTTGCAAAAGGCGGCCTTACTAGGAACTGCTTCCATCCTGCGACGATATCTGTAATACCATCAAACATCCACATCTGCCTATCCCAGGTCCTGGGTAAAGACTCGATAGGTAGATAAAATGCCAAATCCAGTCTGAACATCTGGCTGACTGTGCGATGATCCATAATAATAATAATAAAGTTGGAAGGGACCTTGGAGGTCATCTTGCTCAGGCAGGAAACCCTATAACATTTCACACAAACAGTTGTCCAGTATCTTCTTAAAAACCTCCAGTGTTGGAGGCAAGTTAATTGTTCTAACAGTCAGGAAGTTTCTCCTTAGTTCTAGGTTGCTTCTCTCCTTGATGAGTTTCCATCCGTTGTTGTCCGGCCTTCAAGCGCTTTGGAGAACAGCTTGATTCCCTCTTCTTTGGGGCAACCCCTGAGATACTGGAAGGCTGCTATCCTGTCCCCCCTCGTCCTTCTCTTCTTTAAACTAGACAGGCCCAATTCCAGCAACCGTTCCTTGTATGTTTTAGCCTCCAGTCCCCTGATCCTCTTTGTTGCTCTTCTCCAGCTTCCCTTGTTTCTTGTCCAAAGCCAGCTGGGAAAGTTGCAGATGCATCCATCATAAATACATGCCGGGTGCCAAGCGCCCAGATTTTGATCACTTAACTCTGGGGGGTAGCCCAAAGGTCACAAATGCTAAGATCAGTCATAAGTCACGTTTTTTTTTTTTCTGTTTTTGCTGTTGCCCAAGGAATGGTGGTTAAGTTGAGGACTACCTCTAGTCAAGTTACCAGCCACAGACCTAGTGACTTTTCACACCCTGAAGGCATTCTGGGCGAAAAGGGCCAGGCTGTGCTTTGGAATCCATTCCAGGAAGGTGCTTGTGATGAGCAGGGCACAGCCCAGAGGCAATGCAGTCAGCTGGCAATTCACACAGTTCTTTTATTGCTCCAATTTTTCCCCAAGTGCTCCCCCCCCCCCCCCGTTTGCTGGCATGCCTCCAACAAAAGAACACACATACCCCTTCAGCCGACTCTGGCTGAAAGTAGGTTCAAATAAAACATAAGGAACGGCTGCTGGAATTGGGTCTGTCTAGTTTAATGAAGAGATGGACGAGGGGGGACAGGATAGCAGTCTTCCAATATCTCAGGGGCTGCCCCAAAGAAGAGGGAGTCAAGCTCTTCTCCAAAGCGCCTGAAGGCCGGACCAGAAGCAACGGAGGGAAGCTAACCAAAGAGAGAAGCAACCTGGAACTAAGGAGAAACTTCCTGACAGTGAGAACGATTAACCAGTGGAACAACCTGCCTCCAGAAGCGGTGAATGCTCCAACACTGGAGGTTTTTAAGAAGAGACTGGACAGCCATTTGTCTGAAATGGTATAGCGTTACCTACCTGGGCGGGGGGGGTTGGACTTGATGACATCCAAGGTCCCTTCCAACATCATCATCATCATCATCATTATTATTATTATTATTATTATTATTATTACTATTATTACAGTCTGGTTAGCATAAGAAAGTACTCAAGGCCGTAGAGATAACAAGGAAGAACACATAAACTGAAGGAGTCCCGTTTGAACGCTAGCTGGCCTGAGCAGTTTTCAAAAGAGAGCATCCGAAATACAGTCCGAGGTCTTTAAACGTTCCAAGTAACGTGGTCAGTCAATCCAATAGTTCGAGTCTCCAGGGTTCCCAAACAGAAGTCACAGGACAAGAGATCAGCAACAATACACAGCACTCCAAGGAATCAGCGTTTGTTCCCGACAAATGCCCCTCCACACAGCGTCTCCTTAAATCTCAATCCCCAGGTGTGCCTTGTGGAGAAGGGCGGGACGCTCTCCTCCCGAGTAGTAGTTGAGCTTGCCTGCGTCGTTCTCTCCTTCTGTCCACTCTCTGTCCTCTAGGACAGTGGTGGCGAACCTATGGCACGCATGCCAGAGGCAGCACTCAGAGCCCTCTCTGTGGGCACGCACGCCGTGCCCCAGAGATGGCAACCGTCCCTCTTCAACCAGTCGCCCGCTAACTCGCCGAGGTCCCACGTGGCCGGATGCATCCCAGCATGGCTGGTTTCCCCCCTGTCCCATCCCTCCTGGCCTTGCATGCTCTCCTTTTTCCGGGCACGACCCACTGCATCTATGCTTCTCTGAACTGCTGGCGGCGGGCTGCAGAGCCCCAAAGTGCGCCGGTCGAGGGGCCGGCAGACTGTGGCTTCTTGTGGACACCGTTGGCCCCCATGCGCTCGCTGGCCTCTGTGTGCAGGGGGCCGATGGTGTCAGGCAGCAGCCGCCCTGGCCTGAAGCAATGACACCCCTGCCCTGCCTCGCCTTGCCTTGCCTCACCCCGCAGGATGAGCCTCCTGCCCACCATCCCACCTGCCAGAGACCCCCCCCCGGATCTCCCCCAAGCCTGCGTGGCCCCCACAGGCGTCCCTCCCCATGAGCAACATCGAGGTGACCGTGCCCACCTTGGGCACGCCCACCCAGTCTGTCACGACCACCACAGCCACGCCCACCCAGTGGGCCATGCCCACCTGGCACCCGACGATACAGAAGTGGGTTTTGGGTTGACGTTTGGGCTCTCGGTCTCTAAAAGGTTCACCATCACTGCTGTAGGATCAGGTGGGGGTGGCCTTTGCTCATCGCCTGAGCTCTGATGTTCCTCCTGTCCCTGGCCTGCCTCGGCCTGCTCTTCCCCACATTCCTCTGAAACCACAGACCGCTCTCCCTCCCAGCATGACAGTGCTTCTGGGCGTGCTGCGGGAGACAAATTTAGCCCCTGTCCACAACTTCTGAAAGCAACGGTGTCTCTCCCCTGCTGCCCTTGGAATTGCTTGAAGGACTTGCGGACAGATGCCCGTTCATGTGTTGAAGGACCTTCCCGGAATGGGATCCAAAGCCCTGCATCCCATGGCTTGGCTGGTGCCCCACAGCCCCTTCTACCTACCCCAAACATCACACCCAAGGGGACGCTGTCCGTCAGCTGCCTCCCAAGTAGGTCAGGGGGAGGGAAGCAAAGTAGAGCGGCCGGCTTGTAACATCAGCCTTGCCCAAGCCTCCTCGCCCAGTGCCCGCTCAGAACCAGCCGGCCAGTCTTGTGTGGTGGAATCTACGGACCAGAATTAAAAATGTCACGCTCTAAAATAAAACAGAACAATTGCGATTAGTGGCGAGGTCACCTGCCTCCTTTTACAGACGGTTCACAGAGTCCTTGCCTTACGACCACAATCGCACCCAATATTTCTCTTGCTAGGCGAGACGGTTGTTAGTTGAATTTTGCCCCCATTTATGAACTTCCTTGCCACAGTAGTTAAGTGAGTAGTAACACCAAGTACAAGGCCTTGGTAAGGCCAAACTTGGAATACGGCATCCAGTTTTGGTCACCACGATGTAAAAAAGATGCTGAGACTCTAGAAAGAGTACAGAGAAGAGCAACAAAGATGATCAGGGGACTGGAGGCTAAAACATATAAGGAACGGTTGCTGGAATTGGGTATGTCTAGTCTAATGAAGAGAAGGACGAGGGGGGACAGGATAGCAGTCTTCCAGTATCTCAGGGGCTGCCCCAAAGAAGAGGGAGTCAAGCTGTTCTCCAAAGCACCTGAAGGCAGGACAAGAAGCAACGGATGGAAACTAATCAAGGAGAGAAGCAAAGTGAAACTAAGGAGAAACTTCCTGACAGTGAGAACAATTAACCAGTGGAACAACCTGCCTCCAGAAGCAGTAAATGCTCCAACACTGGAAGTTTTTAAGAAGAGACTGGACAGCCATTTGTCTGAAATGGTGTAGGGTTTCCTGTCTGAGTAGGGGTTGGACTAGGTGACCTCCAAGGTCCCTTCCAACTTTATTATTATTACTACTACTACTACTACTACTACTACTACTACTACTACTACTACGGTTGCTAAGTGAATCTGGCTTCCCCATTGGCTTTACTTGACCCTGGGTGTCAGACTGCTCCCAGCGTGAATCTCTAGATCAGGGGTTCTCAACCTTGGCAACTTTAAGACTTGTGGACTTCAACGCCCAGAATTCCTCAGCCAGCTTTGCTGGCTGAGGAATTCTGGGAGTTGAAGTCCACAAGTCTTAAAGTTGCCAAGGTTGAGAACCCCTGCTCTAGATAGAAGCAATCCTTGGATCCATTTGTTGAGAAAGGTACAGTGTGTTACCAATCAAGCATATTGCAGAATTGCAAAGCCGGAACTGAGAATCGCTCGCCAAAATTGCTAAGTTCGACTCTCCTCCCCCCCCCTCCCCACCTTTACGGTCTCTCCTTGCCCACCCCAGTGTAACCAGTCAGGTCCATGCACCATGTTCTCATAACAGGTCAATCCAAGGGCCTAACAGGCAATGCAGCTCCCTCCTTCCAGCTGGGTGACCTTGAGGCAGCTTCTCAAAAAAAATACAGCTTCTACTTTCTATTTCCCAAGCATTGCCATCTTCATCCCCCCCCCCCCCACACACACACTCCATGCCAGTCCGTGACCGCCTGGCAGCAAAGCACAGCAAGCAGAAGGTGACAGCTGACTTTGGGACACTGCAGATGTCATAAATATAAGCCAGTTGCTAAGCTCTCTGAATTACGATCACGTACCCTGGGGATGCTGCAACTGTTGTAAGTGTGAAAAACAGTTATAATTTATGTCACTTTTTTCATTCTTCAGACGGTCACTAAACGAATGGTTGTAAGTCAATCAGAATAAGAGCTGGAAGGGACCTTGGAGGTCTTCTAGTCCAACCCCCTACTCAAGCAGGAGACCCTATACCATTTCAGATAGATGGCTGTCCAGTCTTTTCTTTAAAACCTCCAGTGATGGAGCACCCACAAATTCTGGAGGCAGGTTGTTCCACGGGTTAATTGTTCTCACTGTCAGGAAATTTCTCCTTAATTCCAGGTTGCTTCTCTCTTTGGTCAGTTTCCATCCATTGCTTCTTATCCTCCCTTCAGGTGCTTTGGAGAATAGCTTGACTCCCTCTTCTTTGGGGCAGCCCCTGAGCTACTGGAACGCTGCTATCATGTCCCCCCTTGTCCTTCTCTTCATTAAACTAGACATTCCCAATTCCAGCAACAGTTCCTTGTATGTTTTAGCCTCCAGTCCCCTGATCATCTTTGTTGCTATTCTTTGCACTTTTTCCAAAGTCTCAACATCTTTTTTGTAATGTGGTGACCAAAACTGGATGCAGTATTCCGAGTGTGATCTTACCAAGGCATTGTAAGGGCATTGTAAATCTGGATTGATTTCCTGATGGCATCTCATTTCCTTCCTTCCTTCCTTCCTTCCTTCCTTTCTCTGATGTGAATTTTTATTTATTTACAAATTTAAAATACAACTTTCTTTCTTGCTTGTTTGCTTACTCTTTCTTTCTTTCTTTCTTTCTTTCTTTCTTTCTTTCTTTCTTTCTTTCTTTCTTTCTTTTTCTTTCTTTCCATCCGTCTGTCCGTCTATCTGTCTTTCTTTCATATGGATTTTTATTTATTTCCAAGATTAAAATACGATCTTTCTCTCTCTTTCTTTCTGATATGAATTTATATTTATTTCCAAATTTAAAATACAACTTTCTTTCTTGCTTGTTTGCTTACTCTTTCTTTCTTTCTTTCTTTCTTTCTTTCTTTCTTTCTTTCTTTCTTTCTTTCTTTCTTTCTTTTTTCCTCCCTCCCTCCCTCCCTCCCTCCTTCCTTCCTTCCTTCCTTCCTTCCTTCCTTCCTTCCTTCCTTCCTTTCTTTCTTTCTTTCTTTCTTTCTTTCTTTCTTTCTTTCTTTCTTTCTTTCTTTCTTTCTTTCTTTCTTTCTTTCTTTCACAAGAGCTGTAATTGACAGGAGATGGCATTTTTTTTAAAAAAAAAGCCAATACCGCAGAATGGGCAATTCCCCCCCCCCCCGTTTGTCACTTCGACTCAGCAGTTGGTTCGGTGCCCAGCGATGGTTGATGGAACCATTCCAGGCTGGTAAACAGCTCGAGAGATGCTGAGATAATCCTGAATTTCTTAGAAACGCAGCCCCGTCCAAGGTGGTGTTTATTTCTTTTAAATAACACTTAAAGCAGGAACAAGCTGCAGGCAGCTTGTAAGTCAGGCCCGTTGCGTTATGATTAACTTTAAAAAACAAAATAGCTAGAACAAAAGCCAGCTCTGAAAATAGCTTTGCCAAGTTATTTATAGCCCCTGACGTCTTTCTTGGCTCTTGCAATTGTTGTCTGGGAAAGTTTCTGACGAAATTCTCAGGTTGCCCAACTCAACTTGTGATCAGCTGATCCTTGGGAGAAAGAAAACAATTGCTCCAATCTGATTTTAATTGCCCTGCAGAGAAAAATCGGCTTTTTTGTTTTGTTTTGTTTTTTTCTTCTCCTTTGCCCGCATTTCCCTTGGCTTGGAATTGAGTAAACTTTGTTCTCTGTTGAAAACAAATTCTGAGAAAGACTGGGAGTCCAAACAACAGAGAAAGAGGGAAAGGTGGGGAGGGAAGAGGGAAAAAAAAGAATTACACTTAGATTCTGCCTTTGTTGTTCAGCCGTTGTCTGCAAATTATAATGGATTTAATATAATAATGATGATGATGATGATGATGATGAAGCGGTGAATGCTCCAACACTGGAAGTTTTTAAGAAGAGACTGGACAGCCCTTTGTCTGAAATGGTATAGGGTTTCCTGCCTGCGCAGGGGGTCAGACTAGAAGACCTCCAAGGTCCCTTCCAACTTTATTATTATTATTAACAACCTGCCTCCAGAAGCGGTGAATGCTCCAACACTGGAAGTTTTTAAGAAGAGATTGGACAGCCATTTGTCTGAAATGGGGTAGGGTTTCCTGCCTGAGCAGGGGGTTGGACTAGAAGACCTCCAAAGTCCTTTTCCGCTCTATTCTGATTGGTTGGAATTGAGTATGTCCAATTTAATGAAGAGAAGGACTTGGGATGACATGAATAGCAGTGTTCCAGTATCTCAGGGGCTGCCCCAAAGAAGAGGGAGTCAAGCTATTCTCCAAAGCACCTGAACGCAGGACAAGAAGCAGCGGATGGAAACTCACCAAGGAGAGAAGCAACCTGGAACTAAGAAGAACTTTCCTGACAGTGAGAACAATTAACCAGTGGAACAACCTGCCTCCAGAAGCGGTGAATGCTCCAACAATGGAGGTTTTTAAGAAGAGACTGGACAGCCATTTGTCTGAAATGGAATAGGGTTTCCTGCCTGAGCAGGGGGGTGGACTAGATGACCTCCAAGGTCCCTTCCAACTTTATTATTATTATTATTATCATTATTATTATCATCATCATCATCATCATCATCATCCTCAACCACCACAGTGGAGGTCCAAATTTTTTGTTGCTAAGTGAATTTTGCCCCATTTTACGACTGTTCTTGCTACAGCTGTTCACTGAATTGCTGCATTGACTTTGCTTGTCAGAAATTGGCAAACTCTGGGACAATGCAACCGTCGTAAATACGATTCCCCTTCTGCGACCCCCTGACAAGCAAAGTCAGTGGAGAAGCCGGATTCACTTAACAACCAGGTCACTAACCTAACCACAGAAAGGTCATAAGAACGGGGCGAGATTTTCTTCAACAACTGTTTTCGCTCAGCAACAGAAATCTTGGCCTTGCTGGCAGTCGTAAGTCGAGGACTTCAAAATAGTTGGGAGGCTAGATCAGGGGTTCTCCACCTGTGGGTCGGGACCCCATTTGGGGTCGAACGACCATTCCACGGGGGTCGCCAAACAACGCAGTCCGCCATTTTTCCCCCCTTTTCCTTAGCTGTGCTACTCCCTTTTATTCTATTGGCTTTTGAAAGCCAATAGAATAAGACTCTCTTGAATAGAGTCTAATTCTATTGGCTTTCAAAAGCCAATAGGGATTGCCCAGGCTGTCTCTGCCCTGCTGAGCCCGCCAAAAGTCCCATTCTGCAAACGGTGCTGCACCAATTGAGTAGTCATCGACTTACGACCGGTTGAGTAGTCCTCGACTTACGACCGGTTGGGGGTCGCGGCATTAAAAAGGTTGAGAACCACTGGGCTAGATCGTAGTGCCACAAAAAACAGGCCGATATTTCTTAGCCGCAGGGGAAACCTTGCTCAATCTTTGAGATCCGAGTTAATGGAAGTTAATCAGTAAGATAAGAGATCTTTAGAGCGGCCCTTCAAAGCAGTCGCTCCGTCGGTTCTTGCAAGCTCATCGCACGGGACGCTCTGTTCTTGTCCCAAGTAATTACGCCCGTATTTTTCCGGCACAGATTATTTTCAGACCGTTCTGTCTGGTTTGCGGAACGCCCTGTTCTTCTGCCTGAGGATGTCCACAATCTTTTCATCCAGGGGTTTCAAGTGCTCCAGGTGGCCCATGTGCTCTCGGTGCTAGCCGCTGTTTGCTTTAAGAAAACACATACACACACACTTCGGCTTAAGCTTTGTTAATCATCCCCATTGGCTTGATCAACAATTTGCTGTGGAAAAACACAAAGGGTGTTTTGTTTTGTTTTTTAATAGGGGGAGGTTTACGGGAGGCGTGCAGAGAGCATCCGCCCCGTAATCTTTGCCATACACACAAAAACACACCCTCTTTTTCCTGTGAAGTTCCAAGGAACTTTTTGTCAATAAAAGGATGTCTTACCGTCCCATCTGGAAGATTAGAGGTTGAACTCTCTGCTTGCTTAAGAGTAGCACTTTGGGAGAAGGCGTTTCAGCTGCCAAGTGCCGAAACTTATTTCCAACAGAAGGCCAAAAAAACCGTGCAAACACAACCCCCATAAACACACCCACACCCCTACGTGAGTGTTTGTGTGTCCTTTTGGACAGCCCCAACCAAAGCGTTACCCAGCTATAGATTGCGGGTGCTTTTGCCTCCCCCCTCTCGAACCAACACAGCTGCCTTTGTCCTTTTTTTAAAGTTTTTAAGAGCAGAAGTAATAATAATAAAGTCGGAAGGGACCTTGGAGGTCATCTAGTCTAACCCTCTGCTCAGGCAGGAAGCCCTACACCATTTCAGACAAATGGCTGTCCCGTCTCTTCTTAAAAACTTCCAGTGTTGGAGCATTCACAGCTTCTGGAGGCAGGTTGTTAATAATAATAATAAAGTTGAACCTTGGAGGTCATCTAGTCCAACCCCCGTGCTCAGGCAGGAAAGTCTATAGTACCATTTCAAACAAATAGCTGTCCATCTCTTCTTAAAAACTTCCAGGGTTGGAGCATTCACTACTTCTGGAGGCAGGTTGTTCCACTGATTAATTGTTCTCACTGTCAGGAAGTTTCTCCTTAATTCCAGGTTGCTATTCTTCTTGATTGGTTTCAATCCATTTCCTCCCTTCCCTTCCTCCCTTCCTTCCTTCCTTCCTTCCTTCCTTCATCATAGAATCCTTCGGGTGGGAAGGGATCTTGGAGGTCATCTAGTCCAACCCTCAGGCAGGAAACCCTATACCATTTCAGACAAATGGCTGTCCAGTCTCTTCTTAAAAACCTCCAGTTATGAAGCACCCACAACTTCTGGAAGCAATCTGTTCCATTGGTTGATTGTCCTCCCTGTCAGGAATTTTCTCCTTAGTTCCAGGTTGCTTCTCTCTCTGGTTCGTTTCCCTCCGTTGCTTCTTGTCTTGCTTGCTCCAGGATGCGTCACCTTAATGCTGAAACACCGTCCGATTCAGACTGCAATCCAGGTGTCCTCTTTATCGATTTGATTCCCCTTCAGCAGCTCAGAAGGGCAGAGCATCCTCTGGGAGGAGAGTTGAGAGGCCTCTCCTTCTCAAATGGAGGGAAATGGTCTTGGCAAGAACGCTGCATCTGCACAAATTCGCCCTTAGTGAAATTCAGGGCAGCAGGCCTGTGATTCTTGGGTCCATTGAAACGAAATCACCACAGTTCCCACAGTCCTCGGCTTACAGCTGTGGTGGCGCAGTGGTTAGAAGGCAGTGTGGTCTGGCCACAGCTAGGGAGTTTGATCCTGACCGGCCCAAGGTTGATTCAGCCTTCCATCTTTCCGAGGTGGATAAAATGAGGAGCCAGATTGTTGGGGGCAAACAGGCTGATTTGTCCGAAATGGTACAGGGTTGGACTAGATGACCTCCAAGGTCCCTTCCAACATCATCATCATCATCATTATTTCTGTAAACCGCTCAGAGGGGGCTATAAAGCACTGTGAAGCAGTATATAAATCTAAGTGCTAATATTTGCGAAGGGAGGGAGGGAGGGAAGGAAGGAAGCCTTGGTGTCACAGTGGTTATAATGCAGCATTGCAGGCTGACCCTGCCCTGCTCAGTCAGGATACCATTTCAGACAAATGGCTGTCCAGTCTCTTCTTAAAAACTTCCAGTGTTGGAGCATTTACAGCTTCTGGAGGCAGGTTGTTCCACTGGTTAATTGTTCTCGTTGTCAGGAAGTGTCTCCTTAGTTCTAGGTTGCTTCTCTCCTTGATGAGTTTCCACCCGTTGCTTCTTGTCCTGCCTTCAGGTGCTTTGGAGAATAGCTTGACTCCTTCTTCTTTGGGGCAGCCCCTGAGATATTGGAACACTGCTAACATGTCCCCCCTCGTCCTTCTCTTCGTTAAACTAGACATCCCCAATTCCAGCAACCATTCCTTATATGTTTTAGCCTCCAGTCCCCTGATCATCTTTGTTGCTCTTCTCTGCACTCTTTCTGGAGTCTCAACATCTTTTTTACATCATGGTGACCAAAACTGGATGCAGTATTCCAAGTGTGGCCTTACCAAGGCCTTGTAAAGTGATATTAACACTTCGTGTGATCTTGATTCTATCCCTCTGTTAATGCAGCCTAGCACTGTGTTGGCTTTTTTGGCAGCTGCAGCACACGGCTGGCTCCTATTATTTAAGTGATTGTCCACTAGGACTCCGAGATCCCTCTCACAGTTGCTAGTATTGAGCAAGGTACCCCCTATACTATACCTGTCCATTTGGTTTTTCTTGCCTAAATGTAGAAGTTGGGAGCTGAAGTCCACGCCTCTGAAAATGGCTCACATTAGGAAACACTGATGTAATAAACAGAAACCTCTCCAGTCTTCTCTGGATGCATTAGGATGGCATCTCCCTACCAGCTGGGAAGTGTCAGTCACAAGACACCAGAAGAGATTCCAGCTGTGCAAAAAGATCACTCAGTATCACTGGCCGGTCACTGAGCGAAGCCAAAGGGGTGGGCATGCCTCCTTGAAAAATCCCAGGCTACTTTTTCCGTTCCAAAACTGCGTTGCCTCTGCCTTTGGCAACGTTTTGCCTAAACCTGTGTGAACGCAACTCTAGGCCCGAGCGGGCTTTGATGGTAAAGGCAACGCTGAACTCGGTTTGTGATGGCTGTTTGTTTTCTCTTGCAGAAACTTTCTTCAGTCACCCGTTCCTGGATCAAGTTTCGACGGTCAAAAAATGTAAGCCGAAATGTCCTTCCCGAACGGGCCCTTTTGGGCTTTCCGTAAGGCCTTTAGGATGGGAGGCTAAATCTCTTCCGGCAGATTTGCCTGTTTCCCTCTTGATTGATTTCAAAGGGAATGTTTTTAGTGCTGATGTGTGTCCCCAAGTCCTGTCTAATGTAAGGACCCACCCCACTTTGCATCTTAAGAAGACAGCACTCTTGGAATAATTCTTCCAACAGGCATCCTTTATTAAGAGAAAACGGTTGCAGGCGTTCTAGACAGGACTTGGGGTCCAAGCTCTCCCATTCAAGGTTTTAAGGGGTTCCCCAGTAGCCCCACCCAATCACCCCCCTCTTCCAGCGACAGTCTCAGGCATCACACTCCCATCCCCTTTTCCTTTCTGCCGGCTGGATGGAGACTTCAAAGAAAACTACATGAAAGGCAACAGCTCCATTCTTATGGTTAGCTCTTTTGGCAATACACACAATCAGCTGCTTTGAAGTGTACCAAAGGAAGTGAGGGCCATAAAGCCCCTTTGTTCACCCCCTTCCCTTCATCGTATGGCAGAATCCACAGAAGGCAGAAATGGGGTTTTTTATAATTGATAACTAGAGATGAAATATAATTGGATTCTGACAGTGTCCTTTTAATTAATCAAGACCATTGCTGTGGGTTAACAGTTTGGTGGTTTATTTGTTACAGAGGTAGTCCTCAACGTACGACCCCCATTGAGCCCCCAACAACTGCCTTTTGCTAAAGCAAGACAGTGCTTAGATGAGTTTTGCCCCACTTTACGACTTGCCACCCTCGTTAATGGAGTCCAACCTTTCCGTACTTAAGCAGGGCAGTTGAGTGCGTTTTGCCCCGTGGTACGACCTTTCTTGTCACCGTTGTTAAGCGAATCACTGCAGTTGTTACGTTAGTAGCCCGGCTGTTAAGTGAATCTGGCTTCCCCCTTGACTTTGCTGGTTGTCAAGAGGGTCACACAAGTTGATCACATGACCCCGGGACACGGCAACCGTCATAAATACGAGTCACTTGCCAAGCGTTTGAATTTTGTTCAGGTAACCATGAGGGATGCTGCAATGGTTGTAAGTGTGGAAAAAAGTCCCTTTTTTCAGTGCTGTTGCAACTTCACAAGGCCAATAAAACAAACTGTCGTAAGTTGAGGACTATCTGTACCCGAGGGGCGCGTGCCTGGCAGCACACAAGTGTGGCAGGGCTGCTGCCGGGTGGACGTCTGAGTGGTTGGCAGGCCGTGAACGCAGAAGGGCTGGGCGGGAAAGTGCACACGTAGGGGAGACTTCCCCAGACAACCCACAAGCTTTCCCGCCGTCTTCCCCACTGACTCTGCGACAGGGAAGGTCACAAAGGGTGAATCGCGTGAGCAAAGGACTCTGCCACGGTCATGAGTGCAAGCCGATTCCCACGTGCCCCGATCATGATTGCAGAGCCGCTGGGATGGCTGGAACGTCAAGGTCGTAAGTCCCCCTCGTCCGGGGCTGTCGTAACTTTGAACAGTCACTGGACGAGCAGTTGTTAACCGAGGGCTTCCTTGTCTCGTTTATCTTTTCAAGCGAGGGCGAAGCTTCGTTCTCCGAGCTTGTGGGTCGGTTTCCGAATGTTTCGTTACCGGGTTCCTTCGGTCAGTGGAGATTCTTTGCCCTCCAGGTTGTCCCAAAGGAGGCCACTGGACTTCCTTGTTTTTCTTTGAAGGCATTTCGCTTCTCATCCCAGAAGCTTCTTCAGCTCTGACTGGAGGGTGGTGGATGGAAGGATTTATACTCCTTGCGGACAGCCGGTCCTTTGCATCCCTTTAGAGCAGGGGTGTCAAACTCAATGTCATTGAGGGCCGCATCAGCATTGCAGTTGTCCTGGGGGGGGGGCAGGGGGTGTGCGGCCGACTTGGTGGGTGTGGATGGAGTGGGTGTGGCCTACTGGGTGGGCATGGATGGGGTGGGTGTGGCCTACTGGGTGGGCATGGCAGCTCTACATCATTCGCGTCAAGGGTGCCTGTGGGGGCCTGGGCAGGAGTGGGACAGATCTGAGGGTCTCTGGCAGAAGGAGGGGGGGCCGGGGCAGAGCCCATCAAGCCGGATAGGTGAAGTAGGCGAGGGCCATTTGCTGGCCACTTCCAGGCCATGGTGCATTTCTTCATTCCTCACAAAGGGCGACACCTCCCCAGCATGCACCCAGGGGACGGGGCCGACGCGGCAGGGGCTGGTTCCTTGCTGTTTCCAGACGGCCTTGTGGAGCTAAGACTGAATGCGTTTCAGCATAGATGGTCACCACAAAATTGTACATTGGCTCCCAGCCGGCCTGGACCAGGGCCAAGGCAGTAGGGGCCGTTCCCTCACTGTTTCCTTGATGGCTTCGCGGGCCACATGAAACCACATCCCAGGCCACATCCGGCCCCCGGGCCTTGTGTTTAACATGTCTGCTTTAGAGAGTCGTTAGCGCTACCTGGAAGCTTATCTGTGTCTTCAGGGTCACCTGAGTGGTGCAAATGGGTATGGAGCCTTCTTGGGACTGCTGAACAGACTGTGTTGTGTCCCTCCCCTTCTGTTGAGAGAGGGTGGTTCAATTTTGACACAGATGGCCTCTTGGTCTTAGGCTCACACAAAAGCATCCTGCAGCCAGGAGGCTCCACACCCCTTTGCACCACTCAGGTGACCCTGAGGACACAGACAAGTCTCCAAGTGGCTTCAATGACTCTCTAAAACGGGGGTTCTCAACCTTGGCAACTTTAAGACTTGTGGACTTCAACTCCCAGAATTCCTCAGCCAGCTTTGCTGGCTGAGGAATTCTGGGAGTTGAAGTCCACAAGTCTTACAGTTGCCAAGGTTGAGAACCCCTGCTCTAAAAGAAGGCAAAGGACCGGCTGTCTGCAAGGAGTATAAATCCTTCCCTTCCCCGCCATCCAGGCAGAGCTGAAGAAGCTTCTTAGATGGGAAGCGAAACGTCTTCGAAGAAAAACAAGAAGAGTCTAGTTACTTCTTGGAAAAAAAAAAAAGCACCTTTGGGACAGGCTTCCTCAGTATTTGCACACTCTGTACTAGGGCTCTCCAAACCTGGCAACTTTAAGAGTTCTGGAGTTCTGAGGAGGACAATGAGTTTGCCAAAAAAAAAAAAAAAAGTGTGTGTGTGTGGAGATGCCATACTGTACACCTGCCTCCCAAACCTCTGAAAAATTAGTGAATCGGTACCGGACCGCTGTGGTCCAAACCAAAATGAGAACATTTGCATTCTCGTCCCGAAAGATGCTTTGCCTATCTATCCCTGTCTGGGAGCTGAAGTCCAAAAGTCTTAAAAGTTGCCACCTTTGGGGACCCCTAGTCTAGACTGCAGTCCATCTTTTTCAGATCCTGCAGAGCATGCATCTGCCCAGGTATCCTGCAGTTGTTCGTTCTTTGGAGCCCACTTTCTGTGATGACATTTTTGTCTTTTTTTTTTCTCCCCTCCATTCAGCTTATCCCGTACCTGTTCCAGCACCGGCTGGGTCCATCTCTGGAGGATCCTGTGGCAGTTCTCCCTCCTGTCGATTTGCTTCTCCCCCGGTAAGTTCTAGAAAATTGATTCTTCGTATTTCTGGGGGGGGGGGCGCAGATGGATGGGCATTTTCTGTGCATCAGAGTGTGTCTCCCCCTCCCCCCAAGAAAGAAGGTAGAGAAGAAGGAGTGTGGATACAGTGAAAGGGGAAATGGGCGAGCAACACCAAAAGTCATGTGTATGTATTTATTTCATTTTATTAAAAGTGTCTTATACGTGAATGTAAAAAGAATGTGTGTTAACATCTGATAAATATCACGGTATATGTATGGGGGAGAGTTTGGAAGAATAAAAAATAAAAAAATTATTATTAAAAAAAAAGAGTGTGTCCCCTCCACTGATTAATTGTTCGCATCAACAGGAGCTTTCTCCTTAATTCTAGGCTGGATCTCTCTTTATTAAGCTTCCATCTTTAATTCCCACAGCACTGTCTTAGGCCTGAGCAATTGACCAATATAGTAGGCTGTATGGCTATTATCATCTTTCTTCTCATTTCTCATCTTTTGTCATCTTTCCTAATATCTTCTTCTATCCTTATAATTTATCGCTTGTTGTTTGTATCTTTTGATTAATGATTGTAACTGTGATTTATGATCTATGACCTGTTGTCTGAATTGGTATAGGGTTTCCTGCCTGAGTAGTGGGTTGGACTAGATGACCTCCAAGGTCCTTTCCAACTGCATTGTTGTTGCTGTTATTATTATTATTGCTTCTTGTTGCTTGTGTGTACACTGAGAATTTATTCCCCCGAAACAAATTCCTTGTGTGTCCAATCATATAAAGAATATTCTATTCCATTCCATTCTCTATTCTATTTTCTATTCTATTCCATTCCATTCCATATCTTCTATTCTATTCTATTTTATTCCATTCCATGTATCTTCTATTCTATTCCATTCCATTCCATTCCATTCATCTTCTATTCTATTCTATTCTATTCTATTCTATTCTATTCTATTCTATTCTATTCTCAGCATCTTATTTGTGATAAGGTGACCAAAATTGGCTGCAGTATTTGGACCCAACAAGTGTTTACTTGTGAACTTTAAGGGGAAGGGTGACTGCTGAGCAAACAGGATGTATTTTGCTTGTGGAATATTCAGGTCAAACAAGCAATGTAGGAGGTCCTGAATCGTAGCTGGAAACTGCATTTGCACCCAAGCTTGTCCAACCTTATCATCGGTAAAAATGCTTTGGTTTAATGAATTTTTTTTTCAGACGTTCAAAGTCTTCATTTCTTCCTTCCAACACAATTTTTAGTTCCAATGAGTAATTGGAAAATGTAAAGTGGTATCGGAGATGAATCCTATATGGGAGTCAGTTTCGTCCAATCATGGTTAAGGCACTAGGCTAGAAAGCAGGAGACAGCGAGTTGTAATCACACCTTAGGCACGAAAGCTGGCTGGGTGACTTTGGGCCAATCACCAGGAGACTGGGAGTTCTAGTTTTATTTATTTATTTATTTATTTATTTATGAGACTTATATACCGCTTTAAGTGCAAGCACTCTCTAAGCGGTGTACACCAGTAAGCAATGTATATATATATATTTACATTGCCCCCAACAATCTGGGTCCTCATTTTACCTACCCCGGAAGGATGGAAGGCTGAGTGAACCTTGAGCCGGTGAGATTTGAACCGCTGACCTGCTGAACACAGTCAGCTAAAGTGGCCTGCAGTACTGCACTCTAACTGCTGCACCACCTCGGCTCTTAGTTTTGCCTTAGCCATGAAAGCTGGCTGGGTGACTTTGGGCCAATCACCAGGAGACTGTGAGTTCTAGTCCCGCCTTAGCCATGAAAGCTGGCTGGGTGACTTTGGGCCAATCACCAGGAGACTGGGAGTTCTAGTCCCGCCTTAGCCATGAAAGCTGGCTGGGTGACTTTGGGCCAATCACCAGGAGACTGGGAGTTCTAGTCCCGCCTTAGCCATGAAAGCTGGTTGGGTGACTTTGGGCCAATCACCAGAAAACTGGGAGTTCTAGTCCCGCCTTAGCCATGAAAGCTGGCTGGGTGACTTTGGGCCAATCAGGAGGAGACTGTGAGTTCTAGTCCCGCCTTAGCCATGAAAGCTGGCTGGGTGACTTTGGGCCAATCACCAGGAGACTGGGAGTTCTAGTCCCGCCTTAGCCATGAAAGCTGGTTGGGTGACTTTGGGCCAATCACCAGAAAACTGGGAGTTCTAGTCCCGCCTTAGCCATGAAAGCTGGCTGGGTGACTTTGGGCCAATCAGGAGGAGACTGTGAGTTCTAGTCCCGCCTTAGCCATGAAAGCTGGCTGGGTGACTTTGGGCCAATCACCAGGAGACTGGGAGTTCTAGTTTTGCCTTAGCCATGAAAGCTGGCTGGGTGACTTTGGGCCAATCACCAGGAGACTGTGAGTTCTAGTCCCGCCTTAGCCATGAAAGCTGGCTGGGTGACTTTGGACCAATCACCAGCAGATTGGGAGTTCTAGTTTTGCCTTAGCCATGAAAGCTGGCTGGGTGACTTTCGGCCAATCACCAGGAGACTGGGAGTTCTAGTCCTGCCTTAGCCATGAAAGCTGGCTGGTGACTTTGGGCCAATCACCAGAAGACTGGGAGTTCTAGTCCCGCCTTAGCCACGAAAGCTGGCTGGGTGACTTTGGGCCAATCACCAGGAGACTGGGAGTTCTAGTCCCGCCTTAGCCATGAAAGCTAGGTGAGTTCGGACCAATCACCAGGAGACTGGGAGTTCTAGTTTCGCCTTAGCCATGAAAGTTGGCTGGGTGACTTTGGGCCAATCATCAGAAGACTGGGAGTTCTAGTCCCGCCTTAGCCATGAAAACCAGCCAATCACCAGGAGACAGTGCGAAAAAGGGGGAAATGACATACTGTATGTCTTCCTCTCAAGTTAGTGAATCAGTACCGGACCGGTATGGTCCAAACCAAAATGAGAACATTCCCATTCTAGCCCTGACACGTGCTTTGCCTTTCCCTAGCATGCAGTCCTTATTTTGAACAGTTGTTACAATATTTGTTTCTCCGGATAAAACACAGCGTTTTAAAATTTTGAGCGGTTGTACACTTTTGCAGCAGTCCTTGCTGGGAACATTATATTCCTTACAGCTTTCAAAATAAGGAAATATAAACAAGCACCAGTTTTACCAGTTCTAGTCCCGCCTTAGGCACGAAAGCCAATTGAGTGACTTTGGGCCAATCACCAGGAGACAGTGACTCCTGGTCCCATCTCTTAGCCATGAAAGCTGGCTGGGTGACTTTGGGCCAGTCACCAGGAGACATTGAGTTCTAGTCCCATCGAGCACGAAGGCCGATTGAGTGACTTTGGGCCAATCACCAGGAGACGGTGAATTCTAGTCCCGTCTCAAGCATGAAAGCCAGCTGGGGGACTTTGGGACCATCACCAGGAGACGGTGAGTTCTAGTCCTGCCATAGACATGGCACCGGGCTGGGTGACCTTGGACCAATCCCCCCCACCTCACAGGTTTTTTATTGGGAGGAAAATAGGAGGAGGAGGAGGAATGTGTTGGATATGGGTTATTTGTAAAAAATAATAAAGGCAGGATACGAATGAGAGCTAAAGTGAAGTGATCTTGGAGGGCAAAACATGAGCCGGCAGGGATGAGAGGCTGAAAAACTGTATTCTAATAATAATAATAATAATAAAGTTGGAAGGAACCTTGGAGGTCATCTAGTCCAACCCCCTGCTCAGGCAGGAAACCCTATACCATTTCAGACAAATGGCTGTCCAGTCTCTTCTTAAAAGCCTCCAGTGTTGGAGCATTCACAGCTTCTGGAGGCAAGCTGTTCCACTGGTTAATTCTTCTCACTGTCAGGAAGTTTCTCCTTAGTTCTAGGTTGCTTCTCTCCTTGGTTAGTTTCCATCCGTTGCTTCTTGTCCTGCCTTCTGGTGCTTTGGAGAATAGCTTGACTCCCTCTTCTTTGGGGCAGCCCCTGAGATACTGGAAGACTGCTATCATATCCCCCCTGGTCCTTCTCTTCATTAAACTAGACATTCCCAATTTCTGCAATTGTTCCTTGTATGTTTTAGCCTCCAGGACCCTGATCATCTTTGTTGCTCTTCTCTGCACTCTTTCTAGAATCTCAGCATCTTTTTTACATTGTGGTGACCATAACTGGATGCCGTATTCCAAGTGTGGCCTTCCTCTACTATCCAAAGCAGCCTTTTTCTAAATATTCTTCCTGTTTTGTTTTATTCTTAAATGTGTATGCTGCCCTTTGGTTTTAAATAGAGTTGAGCCATAACGTTACCGAGTTGAAGAACAGAGCTTTCATTTATCTGCTACTGGGGTGATTTTGGGGAAAATGCTAGTCACAAAGATTTGAAAGAAAGTGTTTTCTGGGGCGCTGACTTTGAGGTTGTGCAATGTGTACAGTGGAGAGGAATAACCACCAAAGTAAGTAAAATTCCCCTTTCTGGCTTTTGGGCCATGGTGTCATGGTTCCGACAGATGAAACTCTTCAAAAGAACTTTGAGGCATTGTTTACCTTAAAGAATCTTTTATTCGGGAAACAAAGTATGGGCACTACATAGTTGAAACCAAAAACTAAATTCCCTTCCCCTGGATACAAAGTAACAAAGCACAATTCCCTCCTCCAATAAACCGTCATAAATCACATTCTCCAATTAGCTTGATGCGGGGACTTGTTCTCCAGCCCGCCAAAACTCTTATCAATTCTGGGTCCAATGACCTTGGGTTCCCAGGGCTGAGTTATTATTGTTATGACTTGCTGGACTGTCATCCACATTCCCACTCCCAGCATCAACTAACTCTAAAACCAATAGAGAAAATGGCTACATTTCCATCTGTTGTCAAAGCAAGAAAACATCCGATGTTAGCAACGTCCACACATGGTTGCTAAGCAAAACTCTCTGGTTGTCAAGGGAGTCACATCATTAAGTGAGTCTGGCTTCCTTTTGTTGACATTTGATTTGTCGGAAGCCAGCTGGGAAGATTGCAAATAACGATCAGATGATCCTGGGACACTACAACTGTTACACATCCATGCTGGTTGCCGCAGTCTGAGGATCGGTTGTAAGTCAATCAGAATAGAGTTGGAAGGGACCTTGGAGGTCTTCTAGTCCAACCCCCTGCTCAGACAGGAGACCTTAATAATAATAAAGTTGGAAGGGACCTTGGAGGTCACCTAGTCCAACCCCCTAGGAAACCCTATACCATTTTGGACAAATGGCTGTCCGGTCTCTTCTTAAAAACTTCCAGCGTTGCAGCATTCACTGCTTCTGGAGGCAGGTTGTTCCACTGGTTAATTGTTCTCACTGTCAGGAAGTTTCTCCTTAGTTCCAGGTTGCTTCTCTCCTTGGTTAGTTTCCATCCGTTGCTTCTTGTCTTGCCTTCAGGCGCTTTGGAGAATAGCTTGACTCCCTCTTCTTTGGGGCAGCCCCTGAGATACTGGATCACTGCTATCCCGTCACCCCGTTCCTCTAGATTGGCCATACCCAAATCCTGCAACCGTTCTTCAGATGTTTTTGTCTCCAGGCCCTTAATTAAGTCTTCGTTCCCTCTGGCTGAGGAATTCTGGGAGTCGAAGTCCACAAGTCCTAAAAGGGCCAAGTTTGAAGACCCCTGTCTTAGTTGCTCTGCTCTGTACTTTTTCCAAAGTCTCAATTTGGCTGTCTGGGGAATTCTGGGAGACAAAGTCCACGGGTCTTGCATGTTGCCAAGGATCGGACACCAGGGAGATAACAGGTGGGAGTTCCCCCACCTGCCTTTGCTAACCTGTGACCTCTGACTCCTCCATCTTCTCTCCAGTCCCTTCCAGATATGCAGCACATCCAAGAAGACAACCTGTCTTCACCTCCCTTGGGGCCTCCGAATTACCTTCAGGTATCCAAAGATTCTGCCAGCACCAGTAGCAAGAATTCCTCCTGTGACACGGATGACTTTGTCCTGGTCCCGCACAACATCTCCTCCGATCAGTCGTGTAAGTTTCTCTCTTGATGGGTCTCCCCAGTGTCCCTTTGCGGGCTCTTTCACTGTCCCCCATGGTGAAGGGTGGCAAGTGTTAGTTAGATTGTGTGGTGGTGGTTGTTTTTTTTTGTTTTGTTTTTAAATTACAAGTTTTATTAATTTTTCAGATTTTTACAACCAAGTGATTAGGAAGGAGCATGGTGATAGGGTAATCAATAGCCCAATAACAGAATCCTTCGTGTGTGTGTGTGTGTGTGTGTGTGTGCGCGCGCGCTGAGGTTTTCGCGGGTGTTTGTATGTAGGTCTTTGGTTATTCGGGTTTTCTCCCACGTAAAATTGGAAGTGTCTTGGCGACATTTCGACGAAGTCTCATTCGTCATCTTCAGGCTGTTGCTTTCGGCTTCGTGCTTCTAGGCACCAGCCTGAAGATGACGAATGAGACTTCGTCGAAACGTCGCCAAGATACTTCCAATTTTACGTGGGAGAAAACCCGAATAACCAAAGACCTACATATATATATATATATATTTGTTTTCGGAGGTTTTCGCGGGTGTTTGTATATAGGTCTTTGGTTGTTCGGGTTTTCTCCCGCGTCAAATTGGAAGTGTCTTGGCGACGTTTCGACGAAGTCTCATTCGTCATCTTCAGGCTGGTGCTTTCGGCTTCGTGCTTCTAGGCACCAGCCTGAAGATGACGAATGAGACTTCGTCGAAACGTTGCCAAGACACTTCCAATTTGACGCGGGAGAAAACCCGAATAACCAAAGATCGATCGATCCATCTATCTATCTATCTATCGATCGATCGATCGATCGATCGATCTATGGTTACATCATTCAAGGTTCCCTCTCTATTTCCCTTAAATATTATATCATATTCAAAAAGTTTTTCAGACAGACTGGTCTAATTGATTGCACCTTGGCATTTTTGACTGCTATACTGCAGTTCTATTTTTATTTTTATATAATCACTTTTGCCTTGCAGCCCCCCCTCCCCCAAACTAGGGGCATTAAACAGGCTCAAGTCGCTACTGCGATACATTACAAATTCAGATTTCTGAAGGGAAGGCAAAAGTGATTTTAGATAGAGAGAGAGAGAGAGAGAGAAAGAGAGAGAGAGAGAGATAGAACTGCAGTATAGCAGTCAAAAATGCCAAGGTGCAATCAATCAGACCGGTCTGTCTGAAAAAACTTTCTGTATATACTCCCTTGACTCGGCTGACAAAGAGGGGAAGAGAGCCGGTGGCCTGGTGGTTAATACAGCTGCCTAGGTTCGAATCCCATAAAGCAGTGGTTCTCAACCTTTTTAATGCCGTGACCCCCAACCAGTCGTAAATCGAGGACTACTCAACCGGTCGTAAGCCGAGGACTACTCAACTAGTGCAGCACCGTTTGCAGAATGGGACTTTTAGTGGGCTTAGCAGGGCAGAGACAGCCTGGACAATTCCTATTGGCTTTTGAAAGCCAATAGAATTAGATTCTATTCAAGAGAGTCTATTCTATTGGCTTTCAAAAGCCAATAGAATAAGAGGGAGTAGCACAGCTAAGGAAAAGGGGGGAAAAAATGGTGGACTGCGTTGTTTGGCGACCCCCGTGAAATGATCGTTCGACCCCAAATGGGGTCCCGACCCACAGGTTGAGAACTGCTGCCATAAAGGGTGTGGCTAGCTGATGAGGGCTAGTGAGCCTGAAATAGCTATACTAGTCTCCCACTTAATTCTTTAACTCTTTGTCAACAAAAAGAAATCTGAATATATCATATTTATGTTAGTACATTTCTAGCTAAAGCTCAATCAATCAGTACCTTTGTCAATAACATTTTACTACTACTACTACTATTACTACTACTACTACTACTACTAATAATAATAATAGTAAAGTTGGAAGGGACCTTGGAGGTCATCTAGTCCAACCCACTGCTCAGGCAGGAAACCCTATACTATTTCGGACAAATGGCTGTCCAGTCTCTTCTTAAAAACCTCCAGTGTTGGAGCATTCACTTACACATATCCAAGTCCTGTTTTTAGGTGTTACTTAATTCCAATTACCATATTCCAGTTTAGCCTTTTATAATCAATGTTGAGGCTTCGGATAGCCTTAATTTCCTTCATTTCATTATAAGTTAATTGTCATGACTAGAACACACGTATTGTTCTATTTACATTCTTACTTTAATTTTTACATTTACATTCTTACTTTATTCACCAATATATTCTATTTCTCATCCTAGTAGCTCTTCATTTACTAATAAAATATCTTTCATTATCACAAATCCATTTCCATATAACCACCATTAAAGCTATAATCTAACAGTTTTAATGTCCATTATGAATCTAAGTCCTAAATATTAAATCAATTAATGTCTCCAAAAAGCTGCTTAACCGGATTGTGTGTGTGTGTTTTTTTTATATATATAAATTTTGATTAAGTAAACATTTAAAAACAGGTTGAACACAGTGTGACTTTTCTGGCTGTTATTTTGCCATACATACTATACCATATATCTTCCAAGTCATTGATCTTTTATACCATTTACATATTGCATTTTATACTATTTACATATTTACATACATATTTACGTCTATTTACCACATAACTTCCACTTCCATTCTTATTTCATACTCTTTCTGATCTCAATCAACCAGATTGTGTGTTTTTGTAGGAGGTGTCATTTGCGTGCTTGAAACCTTGTGCAAATCTTTCTTTCTCGAAATCTGGGCAGCGTTACTTTTGCGTCCTGGGGAACAATTTGGGTGCAAAACGAGGCCCGGAACAAATCTTTTCATGAGACCAGTAAAGGGTTTGAGAAGTTTTATATCCAAGATTTTATTCTTTTGGGGGGGGGGTTCCCCCATTTATCAGGGCACCTGTGTTTGCACAGTTATCTCAGATTCAGCCCAATCGAAAACCTGTTTTGTTCTCTGCCTGGAAAAAGGACAAATTCAGAGGAATACATCCCTCTCTGGGTTCCTGGCCCCCTTACCCCGTTCCTTTTCTGAACTCTGATGGAGAAGGAGACTTTCAAAGATAAACATTTTCAGAAAACCAGAGCCAGGAGGCTGGTATAGAATTGCAGTTGGGAGGAATGTTTAGGATCAAACCTAGGTGTGGCTTCCGTTGCTTTATTGTAGACAGCGAGGGGAGAAAAAAGACCACAAGGTTCATTTGTTCCACAGGTAGTTCTCACTTAATGGCCCTAATTTAGACGATAAACTCCTCATTGAGTGACAGGGTTATCTCATGTGATCAGTCCACTTAGCAAAGGCAATCCCAGTTGATACTCTGAGCCTGGTGGTTTTCCTGCAGACGTTTCTTGACCCAACTAGGTAACATCATCAGTGCTAGAAGGGAGGAGGAGGAGGAGGAAAATTGTAGGGCCCTTAATGCTCTCTGAGCTGGGTGGTTTTGCTGCAGATGCTTCATGACCCAACTAGGTAACATCATCAGTGACAGAAGGGAGGAAGAGGAGGAGGACTGTGGGGGTCCTCGGTACTCTCTGAGCTTGGTTTTTTTCCTGCAGACGTTTCATGACCCAACTAGGTAACATCATCAGTGCTAGAAGGGAGTGGGGTATGCAGAGGGGAAGAGGAGGAGGACTGTGGGGGTCCTTGATGCTCTCTGAGCTTGGTGGTTTTGCTGCAGACGTTTCATGACGCAACTAGGTAGTGTCATCCGTGCTAGAAGGAGTGAGGTTTGTGGAGAGGAGGAGGAGGACTGTGGGGGTCCTTGATGCTCTCTGAGCTGGGTGGTTTTCCTGCAGACATTTCATGACCCAGCTAGGTGACATCATCAGTGCTGGGTTTGCTCTCTGTTCATTTATCGTAGCTTGCCCTGTCAGTATTGGTGGGAATGTTCTTGGTGGTTCCTTGATTAGGCTGGGATGGATGGATGGATGGATGTGGGATGGATGGATGTCCTTGGTCTTCTCTCAGCTTGTTGGTTTTCCTGCAGACATTTCATGACCCAATTGGGTAACATCATCAGTGCTAGAAGGGAGTAGAGTTTGTGGGGAGGAGGAGGACTATGGAGTCCTTGGTGCTCTCTGAGTTGGTTTTTTTTTTTTTTGTCAGATGTTTCATGACCCAACTAGGTAACATCATCAATGCTAGAAGGAAGGGGGGGTTTATAAAGTGGAGGAGGAGGAAGAGGAAGGGGAGGAGGAGGAGGAGGAGGAGGAGGAGAACTGTGGGGTCCTTGGTGCTCTCTGAGCTTGGCGGATTTCTTGCAGAGGTTTTGTGACCCAACTAGGTAACATCATCAGTGCTAGAAGGAAAGGGGGGGGGTTATGGAATGGTGGAGGGGGAAGAGGAGGAGGAGGAAGCAGAGGAGAACGAGGGGTAAAAGGCGGACTGCTTGGTGTTTTTTCCTGCAGACGTTTCACGACCCAACTAGGTAACGTCATCAGTGCTAGAAGGGAGTGGGGTTTGCTCTCTGTTTACATACTAGTGCCTCGCCCTGTCAGTGCTGTGCTTATTCTGAGTAGTCCCTTGACTAGACTGTCCTTTTTTGTGTTAGCTGGTTTATCTGAGTCGATCGTTCCTCGATTGGGGTGTTGCACGTGGACAAGCCACTTGTTTGTAAAGTGAGCCTAGTGGCGCGAACCGTCTCTTTTCCCCTACAGACGATCTGCCCCTGGCAACCGTGGGCCGGAGAGCCTCAAGCGAGTTCCTGATCTGCGGAGGGTAAGTGACATCCCTGCCGGAGGGGGGTGTGTGTGTGGCGTGGTTCTTTTTGGGGCGAGTGTTGCCTTTTTTCTCCTGATGGCTCCCAAAGCTAACCGAAGCCTCAAATAGCCAACAGAATAGCTTCCCTTCTTTTTTTAATTGCCTTTGTTCCCTTTGACCAGAGGTAGGCCACCTTGGCTCTTTTATGACTCGTGGACTTCAACTCCCAGAATTCCTCAACCAGCCATGCTGAGGGGAAAGGGAGAGGTTTCCAAGCTGAGCCATGCTGCCTCAGGAATTCTGGGAGTTGAAGTCCACCAGTCATGAAGGGGGCCATAGTTCCCCCATGCTGGCTGAGGAATTCTGGGAGTTGAAGTCCACAAGTCATAAAGGGGCCATAGTTCCCCCATGCTGGCTCAGGAATTCTGGGAGTTGAAGTCCCCAAGTCATGAAGGGGGCCATAGTTCCCCCATGCTGGCTCAGGAATTCTGGGAGTTGAAGTCCACAAGTCATGAAGGGGCCATAGTTCCCCCATGCTGGCTCAGGAATTCTGGGAGTTGAAGTCCACCAGTCATGAAGGGGGCCATAGTTCCCCCATGCTGGCTGAGGAATTCTGGGAGTTGAAGTCCACGAGTCATAAAAAGGTCATAGTTCCCCACGCTGGCCCAGGAATTCTGGGAGTTGAAGTCCACAAGTCATGAAGGGGGCCATAGTTCCCCCATGCTGGCTCAGGAATTCTGGGAGTTGAAGTCCACGAGTCATAAAAGAGCCAAGGTTGCCTACCCCTGCCTTTGACAGACAGAGTCCGTTAACCATTTTGAGAAAGCGCTGGCAATTTTCAGAGTCCCCCCCCTCCTCCAAAATACCTTCCGGTTCAGCAAACCGGTGTGTGTGTTTACCTTGCCCCCACCTGTGCTTCAGTTATCCTATCTGCTGCATATAACAACAACAACAACAACAACAATAATAATAATAATAAAGTTGGAAGGGACCTTGGAGGTCATCTAGCCTGACCCACTGCTCAGGCAGGAAACCCTATACCATTTCAGACAAATGGCTGTCCAGTCTCTTAAAAACCTCCAATGTTGGAGCATTCACCGCTTCTGGAGGTAGATTGTTAACAATAATAATAATAAGGTTGGAAGGGGTCTTGGAGGTCATCTAGTCCAACCCCCTGCTCAGGGAGGAAACCCTATATATCATTTCAGACAAATGGCTGTCCGGTCTCTTCTTAAAAACTTCCAGTGTTGGGAGCATTCACCACTTCTGGAGGCAAGGAGTTCCACTGGTTAATTGTTCTAACTGTCAGGAAGTTTCTCCTTAGTTCCAGGTTGCTTCTTTCCTTGGTGAGTTTCCATCCGTTGCTTCTTGTCCTGCCTTCAGGTGCTTTGGAGAATAGCTTGACTCCCTCTTCTTTGGGGCAGCCCCTGAGATACTGCCCCAAAGAAGAGGGAGTCAAGCTATTCTCCAACTTGACGAGTGTCTCGCTTAGGAACAGAAACGTCGGGCTCCGTTACGGTTCCTCAATTCAAGGAACCTCCACACACACACTAGGATTGCCCACACTAACATTGTCTTCTGATAAATCTCATTGTATGTCCTACTCAGATAAGATTCCCAGAATTCTCTCCTCTGACGTAAGTCACCAGGATGGAAGTGATCTTCCTTGCCTCCTGCGTCTTCCAATTCTACCATCTGGAAGGCATTCGAAGCCGTCCAGCTGGACTTTTTATTTGGGGGGGGGGGAGAGAGAGAGAGAGAGAGAGGAACAGAAACGGCCAAATTCTTAGCCCGGCCTCCTTCCAGAGGCTGCACCCCTGGCTCGGAGTTTGCAGCCCTAGGAGCCTAACGCAGGTGTGTGCCCCCCCCCTCCCTCCCTCCCTCTGCTCAGGTGCTCCAGCTGCTTTGTTGACTCTCCAGGGAGGGCTGGCGTCATCTGTTTTCTCCCCCCCCCCCCCCAGTCCTATTCCCAAAGACTTTCAGCCTGGAACAAACAAATTCAGCCTCTCTAACTTCTGCACTTCCTGTTCTGGCTTCCCTGGTGGGTTTTCCTAGAAAGGAGATTTGTTTTGGAAAAAGCTTGAAAGGAGGGGGGAGGCAGGAGGGGAGAAGCAGGGCTTGGCGCCAGCCCTGCCTAAAACAGTCAGAAAGAGGGAGAGGAGGAGACAAAAGGAGACACCAACACAGTGCTGGGCTGCATTAACAGAGGGACAGAATCAAGATCACGTGAAGTATTAATACCACTCTACAATGCCTTGGTAAGGCCACACTTGGAATACGGCATCCAGTTCTGGTCACCACGATGTAAAAAAAGATGTTGAGACTCCAGAAAGAGTGCAGAGAAGAGCAACAAAGATGATTAGGGGACTGGAGGCTAAAACATATAAGGAACGGTTGCTGAAATTGGGGATGTCCAGTTTAATGAAGAGAAGGACGAGGGGGACAGGATAGCAGAGTTCCAAAATCTCAGGGGCTGCCACAAAGAAGAGGGAGTCAAGCTATTCCCCAATGCACCTGAAGGCAGGACAAGAAGCAACGGATGGAAACTCACCAAGGAGAGAAGCAACCTGGAACTAAGGAGAAACTTCCTGACAGTGAGAACAATTAATCAGTGGAACAGCTTGCCACTAGAAGTGGTGAATGTTCCAACACTGGAACTTTTTAAGAAGAGACTGGGCAGCCATTTGTCTGATATGGTACAGGGTCTCCTGCCTGAGCAGAGGGTTGGACTAGATGACCTCCAAGGTCCCTTCCAACTTTATTCTTATTATTAACATCCTGCCTCCAGAAGCAGTGAATGCTCCAACACTGGGAAGTTTCTAAAAAAGAGATTGGATAACCATTTGTCTGAAATGGTGTAGGGTTTCCTGCCTGAGCAGGGGGTTGGACTAGATGACCTCCAAGGTCCCTTCCAACTTTATTACTGCTGCTGCTACTACTACTACTACTACTACTATTATTATTATTATTAAAATCTGTTTGTTTATTTATTTTTCTATTGCAACCTCTTTTTATATATTGCATGACTGAAGCTTCCACCCAGGCCCCAGTCTTGAGCGTGTTCTCCTCCCCTGGGAACTAGCAACAGGGCACCCCCTCCGGTGTCTTTCATGCTTTTCCAGAGGCAGTCAACCATGAAAGCTTCTCCGCTGGGAGAAGAGGATTGTGTGTGGTGCTCCTTCTGGCCCAGATGTTTGCCGTCTGCCTCTCTTCATTGCGTCTCTCCTTGCCCCCCACCAACAGGCAGTGCCAGCCTTCCGTCTCCCCCCGGAGCGAAACGGTGCCCATCCCGGTCCCAACTCAGCTGCGGAACTACCAGCTCATAGAGCAGAACCTGACGTCGGCCACCAGCCCGGGATCCAATCCCCACGGGTCACCAAGGTAAGAAGACCTCCCTTCTCCCTGGGTCTCGACCTGATCCTTCCCTCTCCTGCCCACTCAGGGGAGTCCTCGGCTTACGACCACAGTTGAGCCTAAAATCTCTGTTGCTAAGCCAGACGGTCCTGAAGCGAGTTTGGCCCAGTTTTATGATCTTTCTCGCCACAATTCTTGAGGGAATCGCTGCGGTTGTGAAGTTGGCAACACGGTTGTGAGGTGAACCTGGCTCCCCCTGTTGACCGCCGGGACGCTGCATCCATATGAGCCAATTTTAATTGCGTGACGGCTGGGACGCTGCGACCGTCATAAATAGGAGCCGGTTGCCAAGCGACTGAATTTTGATCACGTGACCGTGGGGAATGCTGTCAAGGTCGTAAGTGCGAAAAACGGTCCTAAGTCTCTGTTTTCAGTGCCGTTATAACTTTGAACGGTCACTAAACAAACTGTTGTTAAGTTGAGGATGGCCTGTATTTGGCTGGCTTCCCCAGCAAAAATTTCCAGTTAGCGTCTACGGCTGCTCGTTTAGCGACCGTTCGAAGTTAACGACGGCACCGCCAAATGTGATTTCCAACCGCTCCTCACACTTGCAGCCATTGAGCATCTTGTGTGGTGAAAATTTGGGAAGTTAGCAACCAGCCTGTGTTTATGACCACCTGCCGCATCCTGGGCTTAGGTGATCACCATATGCAACTTTCACAGCCGCTTTCCGACAATCGGGAGTTAACGGGGCAAGCTGGAGTCCCTTAACGACCCTGTGATTCACTTAACAACCGCAGGGATTTGCTTAATGCTCAGGGCCCCCCCCCCCAAAAAAGGCAAAATTGGGTGCGAGTCACTTAACAAACGCCGTGCTTAGCAGTGGAAATTCTGATTCCAGTTGTAGCCCTACGTAGAGGACCTGCGTGCACTCCATACCTGCCTCGCTGATGATAGAGCCAGAATTTTGTTTTTATTTTATTTTAGTATTCATTTCTAAGCAAAATTTACCTAGACTGAAATGGATGGG